>CM053029.1:498010389-498350389 GCA_028564925.1 Lithobates sylvaticus
AGGAGGCCACGGGGCGGCGAACCACAAATGGCCAAAA
The DNA here is from genome assembly GCA_028564925.1 of Lithobates sylvaticus. Classification (NCBI taxonomy): domain Eukaryota; kingdom Metazoa; phylum Chordata; class Amphibia; order Anura; family Ranidae; genus Lithobates; species Lithobates sylvaticus. The sequence continues at coordinate 498,010,427 of CM053029.1, forward strand.
ATGGCGGCGCATCCTGTGGATGCCGCCGCGTCGGTCACCACCTGTGGTGACTGCGTGGACACGACTGGGATAAACAGGGACACACCGTTCCAATCACTAAGAAAGTGCTCCCACATGGCCAGATCTGCCCTGGCTGCAGAATCCAGCCTAATGACCTGGTCTGGGTCCTGCGTGTAGGACAGGAAGACCAGCAACCGGGACACAAAGGAGCGGCCCTGGGGGATGATCCTCACGGCAAAGTTCAGCATCCCGAGGAGAGACTGAAGTTGCTTCTGAGTACATCCCCCCCCCCCGGGTGAACTCTTGCAGAACCGTCCTGATACGGTCCAACTTATCTGCCGGAAGGCTGGCCTGCATGGCCAACGTGTCAAGGTCGACGCCCAGGAACGTGATCTTGTGTGCCGGGCCGTCAACCTTGTGCTCCGCTATGGGGACGTTCAGATTGTCGAAAACCGTCCTCAACTTTCCAAGGTCCCCTGGGGGAGCCCCGGGCGGCTCTATCAAAAGGAAGTCATCCAAATAATGGATGACCTCGTGGCACTGTGCCTCATGGAGAAGGATCCACGCCAGGGTCTCGGCGAACTTGTCAAATAGCCAAGGACTACTTTTAGACCCGAAGGTCAATTTGGTCGCGAAATAATATCGCTCCCTCCACTTGATGCCGTGCCAGCACCACAAGGAAGGATGGATGGGCAGCAGCTTGAAGGCGTCGGATATGTCCGCCTTCGAGAGCCACGCACCCACCCCTGCCCTGAGAATGGCCTGGATAGCCATGTCTACCGAAGCGTACTTCAGCGAGAACTCCTCGGAGGGGATGAGCGAGTTGAGACTGGGAACGACGGAAGAATGAGGCGCTGACAGATCATACACCAGACGTTTTTTATTTGAAAACTTTCCCTGCACAAGCCCGATAGGGCTAACCCTCCAGATGCTGAAGGGGGATTGACAGAACGGGCCTATCATGAAGTCCCGATCCAACTCCGTCTGCAAAAGGACATCAATCGCTGGCTCGTCTGTTGCTGCTGAGCGTAAATTCGGACATTCGTGGGTGGAGTGGGGCAGGGTGATGAGCCCGGTATGGAACCCCTCGGTGAAGCCTCGGATGAGGTAGCTGGCGAGTGACGGAGTGGGGTGTGAGGTCAGGTAGACGCCGAGCCAAAGGACATTGACCCGGCTTAGTCATGGTCTCTTCTGTTTGACCTCACACAGGATCCTGGGGTGCGCCCTCTGGCACAGGGTGCAAATGTGCAAGAGCCGGCACTGGCTGAAATTGCAGGAGCCGTAATTAAAATTGTTGCAAATGGCGGCTCCCCCAACCATCCGCACCGGACGTCCCAATTTGTCCATCTTTCGCCCTTGCACCGGGGCCTGCTGAGCCTGGCTCGTGCTGGCAGAGGCCGTGCTAGCTATCGGATGGACAGAGGCTACGTTGGCACACCAGACCGTGGTGTGAGACGCTGACTGACAGACAGCACATAGCGGGGAGCGAAGGCCTGCAAAGTGGCGGCAGAACAATTCCGTGTCCACTACGCTCCAGTCCGTTGGTAAATGGAACTGTGTGAATCTGGCTGCGGCTTTGGCCGAGAAGGACCGATGGTAGTCGTAGAACGCTGAGCCACCGTATTTGTGGCCCAGGTCTACGACCAAATGGAGGTAGAGGTCCAGCTCTTCCCGTCTGCCGGGGGAGGCTGAGCACAGCACGTCTCTAAACATGCCGAAAGCGAGCGTGAATTCGGGCACCGTGAGCTTCCTGTTGAGCCTCGGGTCCTTCGCTTTCAACACCACCGAGACATCTCCCCAGGTGTAGGCCTTGTTCTCGGCCAAGTCATGGACCGAGATCAAGAGTGAGGCCAGATTGACGTCTTTGCCCTCTAGAATGTCCTTCCTTACGCTGGGTGGCACCAGGTGGGAAGGGTGAACGGTAGGCGTGGCAAGCTCACTACCTGCGGCCGGTGCACTGATGGCTGGGACCACCGCGTGGTCCGGAACCGTGGCAGCCGGGCTGGCCTCTAGCCGAGACACCCTGTCCTGGACCTCCACGATTGAGGAAGACAGGGAGGACACGAGGGTGTGTAGCTGGGCAACGGCGGCTGAAATCGATTCCAGAGACGCCTGCTGGCTGCTGGGGCTTGCTGCGGCCGGTGGTGGGAAGAGAAGCCTGAACAGCTCCGCCTTCCTGGCCGTGGACGAGAAGGGTATCCCTCTGCGTCTCAGCTCGGCGGACAGCCTAGGAATTGTCCATGCCCTAAGAGACTGGACACTGCCAGCCTCGGAGGCTGACGCCGGAGATAGTGGGGTGGTGAGGTCATCGCTGCCAACTGACGACATGGCGGCTGCCAAGACCTGTAACTTGGTAGACTGGTCACGTGTCTGCAGGCTGGGCCTAAAAGGTGACAAGAAATGAGTTTGGACGTGTCACCTATGATATACGTACCTGCCACAAGAAAGCAGGAGCCCCCCGTGCCCTTGTGTTTTTTTTTTTTTTTTTTTTTTTTACCTGCTGGAACCCTGATCAAGTTGGCGCAGGTGGACCTACTGAATCCGACTGACCTGAGAGAGTGTGAGAAAAAATACCTATTTAAGAGCCTAACACTGCTGCCGTCCAGAGCGACGGAAGCCAACGCAGATGATAACAACAGGCAATAGTGACTTGAGTCGACTGCCGAGATCGCTGTGGGATCAACTGACAGATGACAACACGAACGACTGACTTGACACGTTGCTTTACTGAATGAACTTCCCGTGACAGGGCCCGGCCCGTACGTACCGTATGGGGGTGACTGTGGGCCGGACTCCGGAGCACGTACAAAATGAGGCCACCATGAAACTAGGCCGACTGCCTAGGTATGCTGAGGCCGAACTGTGACATCCAGCTGCCACCGAGTCCGACTTCAAGCTCCCCCCCTTTTATATTTTTTTTTTTTTCTTTCCTTTTTTTTTTTTTTTTTTTTTGAAATGCGGCCGGCCTAGGGCACGCCGGCGCGAATTCGTACAAGCGGGTGACCAATTAACACCGGGCGTGGTAAGGTGACACAGAAATGATATAACATGACAAGGGCAAGAATAAAATTTTTTTTTTTTTTTTTTTTCTTTGCGACTCCGCCCCTGGCGCATGTATTGAAATGAGGCCGAGCCTAGGGCACGCCGACACGAATTTAGTGCGAAGAAGTGACTCCATTCGTGCCGGGCGTGGTAGGGTGACAGTAATGAGATACCATGACAGGGGCAAGAATCAGGAATGTACGTAAACCAGTGATGCGATTCTGCCCTTGGCGCATGTATTGAAATGAGGCCGTGCCTGGGGCACGCCGCCATGAATTCAGTGCGAGAAAGTGACTCCATTCATGCCGGGCGTGGTAGGGTGACAGAAATGAGATACCATGACAGGGGCAAGAATCTGGAATGTACGTAAACCAGTGATGCGATTCCGCCCCTGGCGCATGTATTGAAATGAGGCCGAGCCTAGGGCACGCCGACACGAATTTAGTGCGAAGAAGTGACTCCATTCGTGCCGGGCGTGGTAGGGTGACAGTAATGAGATACCATGACAGGGGCAAGAATCAGGAATGTACGTAAACCAGTGATGCGATTCTGCCCTTGGCGCATGTATTGAAATGAGGCCGTGCCTGGGGCACGCCGCCATGAATTCAGTGCGAGAAAGTGACTCCATTCATGCCGGGCGTGGTAGGGTGACAGAAATGAGATACCATGACAGGGGCAAGAATCTGGAATGTACGTAAACCAGTGATGCGATTCCGCCCTTGGCGCATGTATTGAAATGAGGCCGTGCCTAGGGCACGCCGACACGAATTTAGTGCGAAGAGGTGACTATATTCACGCCGGGCGTGGTAAGGTGACCGAAATGAAATACCATGACAGGGGCAAGAATCAGGAATGTACGCAACCAGTGATGCGATTCCGCCCTTGGCGCATGTATTGAAATGAGGCCATGCCTAGGGCACGCCGACATGAATTTAGTGCGAAGCAGTGACTACATTCACACCGGGCGTGGTAAGGTGACAGAAATGAGATACCATGACAGGGGCAAGAATCTGGAATGTACGCAACCAGTGATGCGATTCTGCCCTTGGCGCATGTATAGAAATGAGGCCGTGCCTAGGGCACGCCGACATGAATTTAGTGCGAAGAAGTGACTACATTCACACCGGGCGTGGTAAGGTGACAGAAATGATATGCCATGACAGGGGCAAGAATCAGGAATGCCCGCAGCCAGTAAAGTGATTCCGCCCTTGGCGCATGTATTGAAATGAGGCCGGGTAGTAGTGCATCTGGATCGCCCCGATCGGAGCATGCGTGGATGCGACCGGACCAGGATCGAAGCGATGGCATGAACGCCCTGTTTAACTGATGCGAAATGATTTAGCATGACCGAATGGCCTGGTACGTTAGCCACGTTTGAAATGATGAAATGATTGTCATGCTAATTCGTGAAATGTTTCGACACGGTCGAAGTGATTCGTACAACTAAAATGCCAACAGTGCTTCGGAATATGATAGCGATTCGGCACGCTCGCTAGCGCCACTAATTCGGATAATGGCAGAACATGAACGATACGTGTGAGTGCGAACGGCACCCGTGCGTGAGTTATGTTGAACGATTCGGAGACTGTGTAGCCCGCTCGTGTAAGGGAACCCTAAGTGCCGGATGCGACATCGGTCGGAGTGTATGTGGCGGGCGGCCCTGAACGTGCGTGCCGTTAGATGGCTCCCGATCGGGTACAACATAACGTGCGAGTAAGTGTTTAGGTTTTCGAGACAAGCAGCGCGTGGCTCGTGAGCTACGCAGATCACAGTTTAGTGACATGATAAGCAGTGCATGAGAACGTAAAACATGGGAGCCGAAGCCCTACCTGCGACAGCCGAACCAGACTCTTTGTACGAAACTGCGACTCGACGACACGAGTGCGACACGAAGGGGCGACACAACTTACGAACACGGAACACGGGACTGCAACAAGAGAAGACGGATAGACGAAAAAACGGAGCTCACGAGCCGGCACCAAGAGCGCTTGTCACGAACGAGTCGGTCCTAGATGTCTGACGTATCAGATATCACGCACAGGAAACCGACAAAGACCGGCGGCCTTTGGGCTGCTTAAATACCCTCCGGGCTCCTCCCATAACTTCAGGCCGGTACCCGGCCTTCCAATATATCATCATATGTTGTCATCAATGTTATGAAATTAATAATATGCCGTTTGCAATAAACTTTGAATAAAATATTTAATTTGCATTAAATTTTAATGGTTCAAAAAATGGTCGGCCCTCACGCATGTTCACTTCATGAAATCTGGCCCTCTTTGAAAAAAGTTTGGACACCCCTGATATAGAGGATAATGCAACCTATGCGGGATTTTAAAGGGATAATATATTTCATGAAGGTACAAGAACTTAGGTTTGGTGCCTTATATACAGGTCACGGCAGTTCAATATTATTCTGTAGCTTTAATGGAACTGTAACATAGTTGGATAGGCAATGTAGTAGCATTTCTGCATGTCACTGCAAATTATGGATTCTAAATAGTTTTTCTGTGTTTTTCACATATATACCTGCTTTCTGTACCAAGTTTTTATGAACGCGTTGCATATATAGTGCTATAGGCTTTGTTGTAACCTGTGTGTGTGGAGGGGTATTTTAAGCACCATGGAATATCAGCAGTCAGCTATGACAAAGGCCTTTAATTAGGCTGAAACACGTCAGCGGTACTGTTGGAGTTTTGCACACTATGGAATAAAATATCATGTAAAGGACTCATTTATGTGTGCTGGACTTTTTATTTTCATTGTAAGGGGGCTTTGTATTTTGAACAATCAAAGCGTTGCTAAGATAACAATCTACCACAGAAGGTAGATTTATCACAGGGAACTAAGAAATAAACCAATCTGTCCTACAAGAGTAAATCTGAATGGTGGCCATGGAGACATAACGCCAGACACTAGCAATCAACGGTTTGGTACATTATATCTATAGTAAAGCTGGACATAGACATTTTGTTTATTTTTTTCATTCCTCCATTCACATAAATACGGTGGAATGTAGTGCAGTACACATGCCACGGTGGAAAGTGGGCGTGGTTAGTAGAACGTGGGCATGGCTATATGAGTGTGGTTTTGCAGAGAATACGGTGAAAAACACCAATTACGCTGCAAACACATTTGGCATAAAATAATTAAAAAATATAATTTGACTGACCTTTCTTCTGAGCACTGTCACATCTGTTGAGCCTGCTCACTGTATACACAGCACATGTGCCACTGTCCTTTTACCCACAAAATATGCTTTAAAGTGATACTAAACATACACTGTTTAATCTACATTATAGTTAATACGTTTCTGCGTTTAGGATTATGTTGGGCTGCTGCCTCCTCTGGAAAACTCCAAAAATTGGAGTGACTAAAATACAGAGGTATGGGAAAGAGGAAGGTGGTGCTGCCCCTTAACTGAAGAGTGACCTTCAGAAGTGTATCACACTTCGCATCAGTGAGTGCAAGTGTTAAATTGATCCACAATAGTGTATTGTATTAAACCGCTATAAATGCTTGTGATAGAAAATAAACTGTAAAGTGCAATATGCTAATATTATTAATATTATTCTTATTATTATTATTCACGATTTATATAGCTCCAACAGTTTACTGTTGATGATGTAGCTGGGGGCGATGTTGTGGATGGCCTTGTATGTTGTGGTTAGCATTTTGAATTTTATACGGTGGGGTAGGGGAAGCCAGTGAAAGGATTGGCAGAGAGGGGCAGCAGTCACAGATCAGTTAGTGAGGTGTATTAGTCTAGCAGCAGCATTCATAATATACTGAAGGGGGGATAGCCTGTGTAAGGGTAGGCCATTAAGGAGAGAGCTGCAATAGTCAAGGCGGGAAATAATCAAGGAGTTATAAGTTGCTTTGTGGTGTCGTTAGTCAGGAAGGGTCGAATTCTGGAGATGTTGCAGAGGTTATGGCGGCAGGATTTAGCCAGTGATTGGATGTGGGGGCTGAAGGAGAGGTCAGAGTTAAGGATTACACCCAGCACCCTGGCATGTGTGGAGGGACCAATGGTTGTACTGTTGATCTTAATGGCAAAGTCATGAAGGGAGGGACCGGGAAGGAGGTGTAGAGGTGGTATTGGAAGCCATGGGAGGTTATCAACTGGCCCAGGGAAGAGGTATAGTGCGAGAATAGGAGGGGCCCAAGGACAGAGCCTTGGGGTACCCCAACAGAGAGTGGAAGAGAAGCAGAGGAGATGGAGTTGTAAGTGACACTGAAAGTGCACAGAGATAGGTAGGAGGAGAACCATGATAAAGCAGAATCACAGAGGCCAAAGGAGTGTAGTTTGCTGAGGAGGAACAGGTGGTCAACTGTGTCGAAGGCAGCAGAGAGGTCTAAGAGTATGGAGTAATGGCCATTGGTTTTAGCAGTTAACCACTTGCCGACCGCCCCATGTAGATATACGTCGGCAGAATGGCACGTACAGGCAGAACCACGTACCTGTACGTGCCATTCTTCAGGCGGTTGGGGGGTCCGATCGGACCCCCCTCCGCCGGCGGGGACGGTCGCATCGCTTCAGGAGCGATCCGGGACGAGGGACGGCCAGTGGTTTCTGGCCACCCCCTCGCGATCGCTCCTGGCGAATGAAAAGCTTCCCCTTCCTGTCTATTGTATAGACAGGAAGGCGGAAGTGATGTCACGCTCGGTCTATGTGACCGGAACGCCGAGCAGAGAAGATGTAAAGGTTAGTGCACAAACAGTACACTGACACCAGTACACATAGGCACACAATCCACCCCCCTGTCACCCCCTGATCACCCCCCAGATCACCCCCTCCCCCCCCAGTCACAGTGTCACTAATTGCAGTGATCATTTATTTACTGATCACTGCATTTAGTGCAGTGTGACTGTAATAACTGTCAGGGCAGTTAGTTTTAGGTCCTAGGTAGCCCCCTACCCCCCCCTATAAAGGTTTAACCCCCTGATTGCCCCTAGTTAACCCCTTCACCCCCTTTTGCCAGTGTCACTAAGCGATCGTTTTTCTGATCGCTGCATTGTGTCGCTAGGTTACCATTTTTTTTTTATTTTAACCGCCATGTTTTATATAGGTTCATAAATAGTTTTATAGGTCAGGTACCCCCATATTACAACCTAAATAAAGGTTTTAACCCCCTGATTGCCCCTAGAGTTAACCCTTTCACCAGTAATCACCGTATAACTGTCACTGGTGACGCTGGTTAGCCAGTTAGTTATTTCGTTATTTAGGTTCCCCGTCAGTTTTTATATAGCGTCAGGTACCCCCATATATTACCTAATAAAGTTTAAACCCCCTGATTGCCCCTAGTAACCCCTTTCACCCCCTTTTGCCAGTGTCACTAAGCGATCGTTTTTCTGATCGCTGCATTAGTGTCGCTAGGTAACCAGTTTTTTTTTAGGTTAACCGCCATGTTTTATATAGGTTCATAAATAGGTTTATAGGTCAGGTACCCCCATATTACAACCTAAATAAAGGTTTTAACCCCCTGATGCCCCTAGAGTTAACCCTTTCACCAGTGATCACCGTATAAAATGTCACTGGTGACGCTGGTTAGCCAGTTAGTTATTTCGTTATTTAGGTTCCCCGTCAGGTTTTTATATAGCGTCAGGTACCCCCATATATTACCTAATAAAGGTTTAACCCCCTGATTGCCCCTAGTTAACCCTTTCACCCCCTTTTGCCAGTGTCACTAAGCGATCGTTTTTCTGATCGCTGCATTAGTGTCGCTAGGTAACCATTTTTTTTTTGTATTACTGTTACGGGTGACGCTGGTTAGTTAGCTTGTTTTTTTATACTGTCAGGGCACCCGCCATTTATTACCCAATAACGGTTTAACCCCCTGATCGCCCGGCGGGTGATATCAATTAGGTTTTAGGGTCAAATAAGGTCTGCGTCGCCCCAGGTTAGTGCCAGTACCGCAAACACCCACGCGCAAAGCATACACCTCCCTTAGTGGTATAGTATCTGAACAGATCAATATCTGATCTGATCAGATCTATACTAGCGTCCCAGCAGTTTAGGGTTCCAAAAAAACGCATTGTTAGCGGATCAGCCCAGATACCTGCTAGCACCTGCGTTTTCCCCCTCCGCCCAGCCCAGCCCACCCAAGTGCAGTATCGATCGATCACTGTCACTTACAAAACACTAAGCACACATAACTGCAGCGTTCGCAGAGTCAGGCCTGATCCCTGCGATCGCTAACATTTTTTTTGTGGTAGCGTTTTGATTCAGTCGCTAACAGTCAGGAGCTTTTTTACCTGTGAATCTCAAAAAAATAAAAAAAAATAAAATAGTTGTCGTTTTATTGTTCTCTCTCTCTCTCTATTGTTGCTCGTTTTTTTACTCCATTCTATTCTGCAATGTTTTATTATGTTTTATCATGCTTGCTTTTCAGGTATGTAATTTGTTTACTGTGTTTTAGTGTTAAGCATTTTTTTGTTTTCAGGTGCGCCATTCAGTTGCAGCGCGGATTTATTTATCTTGACAGCAACAGCGTTTGCTCCCACGATACATAAAGCCGCGACTCCAACGCTGTAGGAGGTGATTTCACCACCACAGTTAAAAAAAAGAGCATATGTGCCGAAGCATGGGGGCAGCAGGGGGGGGCGGAGGAGCGATTGGCTCCTAATGCCACGTACATACGGTCGAAATTCCGACCGTGTGTACACGGCATAACTTTTGCGGGAGGATGCCCCCATGCATCGGCATATATAAATGGTGCATGTATGCCCATCATTAGAAGTGGGTGGATGAAGGGAGGTATTCTAATGGTGGGCATACCCACCAATCAATCTCTTTTTTTTCGTTCAGCCAAGAGGCTGCATGAAAAAAAAAAAGATTACAATATATGTCCAGTATGTTGCTGGACTTTGAATGGTTATACCAGAATGATGCCTGCAGGTTTAGGTATCATCTTGGTATCATTCTTTTCAGCCAGTGATCGGCTTTCATGTAAAAGCAATTCTAGCGGGTAATTAGCCTCTAGACTGCTTTTACAAGCAGTAGGAGGGAATGTCCCCCCTCCCGGATATAAACCGCGCCATTGGGAAATGGGGAAAGCATTTTATCACACCAATCTTGGTGTGGTCAGATGCTTTGAGGGCAGAGGAAAGATCTAGGGTCTAATAGACCCCAATTTTTTCAAAAAAAGAGTACCTGTCACTGCCTATTGCTATCATAGGGATATTTACATTCCCTGAGATAACAATAAAAATCATAACAAAGAAAAAAAATGGAAGGAACAGTTTAAAAATAGAATAAAAAAAAAAGCTAAATAAATAAAAAAAAACTAACTAAAAAAAAAAAAAAAAAGCACCCCTGCCCCCCCTTCTCTTGCGCAAAGGCGTACACAAGCGTTGGTCTGGCGTCATATGTAAACAGCAATTGCAGCATGCATGTGAGGTATCACCGCGAAGGTCAGATCGAGGGCAGTAATTTTAGCAGTAGACCTCCTCCGTGAATCTAATGTGGTATCATGTAAAGGCTTTTAAAGGCTTTTTAAAATGTATGTAGTTTGTCGCCACTGCGTGTTTGTGCGCAATTTTAAAGCATGTCATGTTTGGTATCCATGTACTCGGCCTAAGATCATATTTTTTATTTCATCAAAAATTTGAGCAATATAGTGTGTTTTAGTGCATTAAAATAAAGAAAAGTGTATTTTTTCCACAAAAAATGCGTTTGAAAAATCGCTGCGCAAATACTGTGTGGAAAAAAAAATGCAACACCCACCATTTTAATCTGTAGGGCCTTTGCTTTAACAATATATATAGTGTTTTGGGGTTCAACGTAATTTTCTTGCAAAAAAAAAAATATGTTTTCATGTAAACAAAAAGTGTCAGAAAGGGCTTTATCTTCAAGTGGTTAGAAGAGTGGGTGACGTGTGACATAGGCTTCTAAATGTTGTGCATAAAATGCCAGGACAGTTCAAAACCCCCCCCAAATGACCCCATTTTGGAAAGTAGACACCCCAAGCTATTTGCTGAGAGCAATGTTGAGCCCATTAAATATTTTTTTTTTTTTGTCCCGAGAGATTGAATAATGAAAAAAAAAAAATATATATATTTTTTTTACAAAAAGTTGTCACTAAATGATATATTGCTCAGACATGTCATGGCATATGTGGAAATACACCCCAAAATACATTCTGTTGCTTCTCCTGAGTACGGGGATACCACATGTGTGGGACTTTTTGGGAGCCTAGCTGCGTACGGAACCCCAAAAACCAATCACCGCCTTCAGGCTTTCTAAGGGTGTAATTTTTTTATTTCACTTCTCACTGCCAATCACAGTTTCGGAGGCCATGGAATGCCCAGATGTCATAAAACCCCCCAAAATGACCCCATTTTGGACAGTAGACACCCCAAGCTATTTGCTGAGAGGTATTGTGAGTATTTTGCAGATGTTGCTTTTTGTCACAAAGTTTTGAAAATTGAAAAAAGAAAAAAAAAAAAATTTTTTTCTTTACTTTCTTCATTTTCAAAAACAAATGAGAGCTGTAAAATACTCACCATGCCTCTCAACAAATAGCTTGGGGTGTCTACTTTCCAAAATGGGGTCATTTGGGGGGGTTTTGTGCTATTTTGGCATTTATGGCCTTCGAAACTGTGATAGGTAGTGAGGAGTGAAATCAAAAATTTGCACCCTTAGAAATCCTGAAGGCGGTGCTTGGGTTTCGGGGCCCGTACGCGGCTAGGCTCCCAAAAAAGTCCCACACATGTGGTATCCCCATACTCAGGAGAAGCACAAAATGTATTTTGGGGTGCAATTCCACATATAACTATGGCATGTGTGAGCAATATATCATTTAGTGACAACTTTTTGAAGAAAAAAAAAAATATTTTTTATTTTTGTCTTTATTCAATCACTTGGGACTAAAAAAAAAAATATTCAATGGGCTCAACATGCCTCTCAGCAAATAGCTTGGGGTGTCTACTTTCCAAAATGGGGTCATTTGGGGGGTTTTGTACTTCTCTGCCATTTTAGCACCTCAAGAAATGAAATAGGCAGTCATAAATTAAAAGCGGTGTAAATTCCAGAAAATGTACTCTAGTTTGTAGACGCTATAACTTTTGCGCAAACCAATAAATATACGCTTATTGGCATTTTTTTTACTAAAGACATGTGGCTGAATACATTTTGGCCCAAATGTTTGACTAAAATTGAGTTTATTAGATTTTTCTTATAACAAAAAGTAGAAAATCTTTTTTTTTTTTCAAAATTTTCGCTCTTTTTTCCGTTTATATCGCAAAAAATAAAAATCACAGAGGCAATCAAATACCATCAAAAGAAAGCTCTATTTGTGGGAAGAAAAGGACGCAAATTTCGTTTCGTTACAAAATTGCATGACCGCACAATTACCAGTTAAAGTAGTGCAGTGCGAAATTGAAAAAAGACCTCTGGTCCTTAAGCTGACATTGGTCCGGGGCTGAAGTGGTTAATAGGTCATTGGTGAGTTTTAGTAGCGCAGTTACAGTGGAATGTTGTGGACAGAAGTCGGACTGTAGGAGGTCGTGAAGGTTGTTGTCCGTGAGGTAGCGACTCATTAGGTCATGGACAAGGCGTTCGATGAGCTTGGAGGCAAATGGGAGCAGGGGGATTTGTTATTCAAACAGGTGGGGTCTAGTGAGGGTTTTATAAGTATGGGGGTAACCAGTGCATGTTTGGGCAGGGAAGGAAAGGTGCCGGAGGAGAGGGAGAGGTTGAAGATGTGGGTTAGGGAGTTTAGGAAGGTGGTCGCAGTAATGTGAGGGGACAGGGTCCAGGGGACAGGTGGTGAGGTGGGCCATGGAGAGGAGTTTATCAACTTTATCTGTGGTAACTGAGCAGAAGAAGGAGAGTTTTGAGTGTGGTGTTGGACCTGATGTGTTGGGTAGGGGAGGAAGTTGAATGCTGGATATCTCCTTGCAAATTGTGTTTTGCTTTTGAAATGGTTGGCAATCTGTTGAGCGGTAAGCAAGTTGGTGAGTGGGGGTGAAGTAAGGAATTAAGGGTAGAAAAGAGTTGACGGGGTATGGCTGAGAGGGTTTTGATGAGAGTGTTGTAGTAGGTTTGTTTAGCAGTGTGGAGGCATGAGTTGTATTTGAGAAGGGCAGATATGTAGAGGGTTAAGTCTTGCAGGGACTTGGATTTACGTCACGCTCACTCAAGAGCACGGCTGCATCTCTTGAGACTTCTGGTGTCGTCTGTTTGCCAGAGTTGTGGCAGATGGGGCCTGGTTCTGCGTGTAGAAAGAGGAGCAAGTACGTCTAGGGAGGATGACAACGTGTTGTTGTAGATGGAAGTGGTTAGGTCTGGGCAGGACAGGGGTACGATTTTGTCGTAAAGGCCATCAGTAGCAGAATGAAGAAGGGAAGGGTTGAGGTTACAAAGGTTTCTGCGGGTAGTGGTTTGTGGGTTGGCAGCATGGGAGGTAGGAGACAAGAAGAGTGTGAAACGGATAAGGTTGTTATCAGACAGAGGAAAGGGGGTGTTAGAGAGGTTGCAGGGAGTGCAGCAATAGGACAACATGAGGTCGAGAGTATTGCCTTTGGAGTGAGTGGTGGTTTGTGTCCATTGTGTTAGGTTAAAAGAGGAGGTTAGGTTGAGCAGTTGAGAAGTAGTTGCAGTATTAACATTGATTGGAATGTTAAAGTCACCTAGGATGATGGCATGTACTTCAGAGGAGAGAAAGTAGGGTAGCCATGCAGAGAAGTCATCCAGAAAGTGTGACACTGGTCCAGGAGGCCAATAAATGACTGCGACCCTCAGACAAGCTGGAGAGAAAAGACGAATGCAGTGCACTTCAAAAGAGCAGGGGGAAAGAGAGAGAGGTGTGGGAAAAACCTGGAAGGTGCATTGTGGGGAGAGGATAAGTCCGACGCCACCTCCTTTTCGTCCACTGGGTCTGGTGGAGTGAGTCCAGATGAGGCCACTGTGAGACAGGGCAGCTGTAGAGGTCAGGGCAGCTGTAGAGGTAGTGTCGAATTCCTGGAGCCAGGTTTCGGTAATAGCAAATAGATTAAGGGATTTGGAGAGGAAAAGGTCATTGACAGAAGCTAGTTTATTAAAGACCGAGCGGGCATTCCAGAGGGCACATGAAAGAGGGGGGCTGACTTGTGGAATCAGGGGAATTCAGATGAGAAGGTGGGAGTTATGACTACAGTTGGAGGAGGTAGACAGTCAATTTTGGGGGTGGGAATTGGGTGTGGGAGGGCCAGGGTTTGGTGCGATGTCCCCAGACATTAGGAGTAGTAGGAGGGTGAGGGTGGTAAGGCGGGAGTGGGATTTTTCAATTAGGAGCTGATAAAACCAGGCTGGTGGGTGGGTGGGGTTTACAACTGGCCTGGACAGAGTGCAATGCAAGAGGGGGCAACAGGATAATATATCACCAAGTGTGTGACACAGCCTACCATAAATGTGCAAGACTACACAAATACACGATTAATTCTAAATAAAAACTGTGAATATATGAAAAAAAAAAAAAATATATATATAAAAAAAAAATATATATATATACTCCTCTAAAAAAAGAATCCTCAAAAAATTAACCAATACAGAGTGTCCTTATGTCAAAAATATATATACCGGTATATAATAAATGATTCAGTCTTTAGTATAAATATATGCAATATTCCCAAGTGACTTGCAGATGTCCAAAGTGCTCTGTGCATACACTTATGCGTGACTCCAGTGCAGAAAAATGATGAAGTGACAGTAGTGCTCCCCTTCGGTTCCACACTGACCAGATCTTTGTACCCCTGCAGGGGTAAAGCACGTGTAATCAGATTTGCTTTAGTAACAATATCCGGAACGATCACCCATACGTGGTACACCAGGGGCAGGATATCCTCATATAAGTGGACATAAAAGATGGGTACTCATAGCGTGACTCCGTTTGATAAAATTATTTATTAGTCACACAGTATAAAAATCTGGGCAAAACATAATGCCCAACCAACAAAACACACTAAAGCCGTCCACTAAAAACAGACTGGAAGTGACATGGGTGCGTACTAAGCTCAGCCTTACACGTTTTGTCATAGGATGTCATCTGAGGCGGTGCCATCTTGGTACACCTCACATCATATATGGTGAGTGGTGGTGCTGGGCCAACCCCCTGTAATTAGGTGTATAATGTTTGAGGGGCCGAAAACGTAAAAAGTTTGTTTAAAAGTATATAATGGGCAAAGTAATCCCCACAGGGAATCCTGCTACAGTCGGGACCAGACGCCCCTAGTGGTCATGAATGAATGGCTCCCCGCACGTCCACTCATCAAGTACAATACAGATATTACTGCTAAAACTAACATCAAAATAATCCTTGGTAAAAATGTTCAATTCTAAAAGGAGGGAGAAGAATAACAACATATAAACTCCAAAGACATGCTGGTAGGTTAATTAGATCCTGTCTAAAGAAATTGTCCCTAGTATGTGTATGTGTTTGTAAGCGCGTTGGGACCCTACGGCGTAAATGACCGCGCTATACCACAGATTGACACCAGTGGCAAAAAGCACCCTTTGGTTTGCATAGGTAGTGCTGTACAAGTCACTCATTCATTCATTCATTCAGAACATCATTTGCTCTTTTTAAACCATTTGTTCCCTTCAAATTGACTTAAAACAAGGAAAAACTAATGGAAAAAATGTATAAAAAAAAAAAAATATATATAAAATTACCATACACACATATAGCCAAATGCATATAAAACATGAATTTTAAAAATTTCGTTAGAAATATATAGTTAAAAACTATATATATATTCATCTCGATTGTTGTTTAACCGCTTCAGCCCCGGAAGATTTTACCCCCTTCCTGACCAGAGTACTTTTTGCGATTTGGCACTGCGTCGCTTTAACTGACAATTGCGCAGACGTGCAACGTTACACCAAAACAAAATTGATGTCCTTTTTTTCCCACAAATAGAGCTTTCTTTTGGTGGTATTTGATCACCTCTGCGGTTTTTATTTTTTGCACTATAAACAAATAAAGAGCGACAATTTTGAAAATAAAAGCAATATTTTTAACTTTTTGCTACAATAAATATCCCCAAAAAATATATAAAAAAACAATTTTTTTCCTCAGTTTAGGCCGATATGTATTCTTTTACATATTTTTGGTAAAAAAAGTTGCAATAAGGGTATATTGATTGGTTTGCGCAAAAGTTATAGCGTCTACACAATAGGCATTTTTATTATAATTTTTTTTTTTTTATTAGTAGTGACGGCGATCTGCTTTTCTTATCATGACTGTGACATTATAGCGGACACATCGGACACTTTTGACACTATTTTGGGACCATTGTAATTTATACAGTGATCAGTGCTATAAAAATGCACTGATGACTGTGTAAATGACACTGGCAGGGAAAGAGTTAAACACTAGGGGGCGATCAAGGGGTTAAGTGTGTCCTAGGGAGTGATTCTAACTGTGGGGGTGATGGGCTACCACTGACATGACAGCAATCACTGCTCCTGATGACAGGGAACAGTAGATCCCTGTCATGTCACTAGGCAGAATGGGGAAATGCTGTTCTGTGGCTCCGTGACACCGGCGGACATCAAGTCCACGAGACCCGCGGGCAGGGTCGCGCTGTACGCGGCGGGCGCGCGCCCACTAGCTCTGCCAATTAAAGGGGACGTACAGGTATGCCCATTTGCCCACCACTGCCATTGTGCCAATGTATATTGGTGTGCAGCGGTCGGCAAGTGGATAATTATAAAATGTAAGATCTTATATCTAGAGGGTGGTTATATTATATCTCACCTAACAATCAGCTTAGACTACCAGAGACCAACTTCAGTAATTACAAGAGACTGGACCTGGACAGGTAAGGGAATTTTTGGGTCTAATGCTATTAGAAATTAAAGAACACCCAAAGTGAAATTTGTGGGGGCTTAAAAGTTAGATATAAAACAGTTAAGGTCGATATCCAGGTTGAGTCCTCCAGGCGCTAAGGACCACAACCTGTATATCCACCTAGTCTCATTCTGTGACACCTGAATGCTTTCGTTTCCACCCCTCCAGTGATCTCTAATTTGATCTATTCCATAAAAAATCAGCCCTGTGGGATCCCTGTGGTGTACGTCTTTAAAATGTCTTGAGAGACTGTGTTTCAGGAAAACTTTTCTTATATTATTGATGTGTTCTCTAATCCTCACGAACAGAGGTCTGGTGATTCTACCTACATATTGTAAGTGGCAAGGGCACTCAATAACGTAGGTGACATGTGTACTGTTACATGTGATTAGTTCTTTTATTTGATATTCCTTATTGTTAATTCTAGAATTGAAGGATTCTTTTCTCCTTGGTTGTTTTTTGCTCACCCTACATGGTAAGCATTTCTGACACTTGTAGAATCCTCTAATTTCTGTAAATAATTTAACGGTTTTTGGAGGGTCAATGGCATTATGAACCAGATGGTTTCTGAGGGTAGGAGCTCTTCTGTTTACAAACTTTTTTTTTTGGCAAGATCTTAGATAGAACCCTATCCTCTTTCAAAATGGGCCAGTATTTCCTAATATGTTTGATTGATCGATAATCTGTGTTGTAACCAGTTATGAAGGCCATATCTTTGTAGGTTTCTGTTTTCTTATCTTTCTTTATTAATAGTGTATTCCTATTCACATTCAATATTTCAGTTTTTAGTTAGGTTCTTCTTTTAGTATCCTTTTTCTTCAAATTTTCTAATCAGAATATCAGCTTGCAGTTCAAAATACTCCAACGTGTCACAGTTTCTTTGTAACCTCAACAGTTGCCCTTTAGTAATGTTCCCCCTCTATTTGGGGTGATGGCAACTCGAGATTGGTATGTACCTGTTGCGATCCGTTGGTTTAAAAAAATGCTTTTGTGTGCAAATCATTTCCATTTTTAAAAATCGGTAAATCCGATGGGGCGTGGCTTAGCGGCACATGTAGACGGTCGCACCGGCTCTTCTCTCCGCCGAAAATCCTGGATATTATCCTGCAGGCACCCCATCCTTTACAGGGAAAGACTCCCACTTACCCACCACGATCCCAGGACCATTCCGGATCGGCTCAGCGGCACCCAAACGGACCGGAACGATGTCCAGGAGACATAAAGCCGCACAGGAGGAATCCAGCCAAGATGGCGCCGGGTCACAGCGCTCCCAAAGGGACCAGTACAAAGAAGCTGCCCAGAAGCTACTATATGGCAATAAACTCCCCAAAGACCACCGATCGGCTCCCCACATTTCTGAGGAAGCTAAAGGGGGACAATCTGAGGCAGATGACACGGTCCCACTGGAGGATTCCGATGGATTGAACCCAGACTGGCACACAGTGAGTACCCCAAGAGACTTGTTCACAGGGCCTCCCTCTGTATCCCCCACATCAGATAGCACAGAACCCACATTGAGGGATATATTCTCTGCAATTAAAGCCTGCAATATGTCTGTTTCCACACTAACTACTGAGGTTAAAGGAGTGAAGGCAGAAATCTCTTATGTGAGACAGGACATGCAGAAGCTGCGTGAAAGAACTGCAGCCATTGAGGGAAGGATCAGTGCAATGGAGGATGACATAGAACCAATGCAGAGAGATGTACAGTACAACTGTCATTTAGTCGATCAGCATGCGGCCCGATTAGATGACCTCGAAAATCGCATGAGAAGAAACAATGTGCGGGCACTGGGAATACCAGAGAGGGCTGAGGGCACGAACCCTGTCGAATTCATTGAAAAATGGTTGATCGACACTTTTGGAAAGGACACTTTCTCCCCACTGTTTGCAGTGGAAAGGGCGCACAGAGTACCATCCCGCCCGCTCCCACCTGGCAATCACCCACGAGCCTTCCTTTTCAAACTATTAAATTACAAGGACAGAGACGCTATCCTGCATAAGGCCAGAACCTCAGGAGGGGAAATTAAAATAGAGAACTCTAAGGTCTCTCTGTACCCAGACTTCTCGGCCGAGCTACAGAAGCAGAGAGCAAAATTTCTAGATGTGAAGAAAAGGATGAGAGAATTGAATTTGAAATATGCCATGATGTACCCAGCCCGGCTGAGGGTTGTCGCATTAGGAGAAGTTCACTTTTTTGATCGCCCTGCCATGGCCGCACAGTGGCTGGACCGGGAGGACAGAGCCCTCAAAGCAGCGAGAAACAACGCACAGGACTAACCGGGAACTATACAAGGCCTGACATCCAGCAGCATCCGTTACCATTTGATACGCTCACTAACTAAACTACATGATCACAGCCAAACTCATACAGGTATTAAACCGCTGAGCAATAGCCATCGGCTACAAAGGGAGGAGAACAATGTAAGAAGGTGCATCGCCACCCATTTTCCAGGCGGATGAAGAGGAACACTTTTCTTTCTTCTTGTAAAAAAAGAAGTTTTTGAATGGTGTGGAGTTCCACAAACGCTGCAGGCGTGAAACCCCTGTTCCACTTAACCCTAGGGTTTGCTGGGTGTTTCCACAGCCCCCCCCCCCCCCCATTGCGGAGGCATGGGAACTATTTATTTTTCGGCCTGTTTGGCCAAGAGCTCAGTTGGCTCGCAAAGTTACACGTTGCACCACAACAACCAGTTTCTTTTCTCAGGAAATATGTCATTATGGTATGACCCTCGTCTATTGGTTTAAGTTAACAGCACATAGCCAAGCTATGGTCATGTTAATGCTTCCCCAGGGGATGCCCACACACATTATGGTTAATAGATGTATGCATCATTTTATCAGCATGTGTAAAAAGGTGGTACGATTAACTGTGATATGGCATTTGAAATATCTGCAAGGGTCCATGACAGTAAATCGCAATTATGGCGGCTAGGGTAAAAATAGTGTCATGGAATGTCAGAGGATTAGGGGCCCCGATAAAACGAATGGCAGTGCTTAGGCATCTTAAATCTATGGGAGCAGATATTGTATGTCTGCAAGAGACACACTTCCCCTCGGACCCACCCCCCAGTTTGAGTCCCCGAATGTACGAGACACAATATCACTCCACTTACTCCACATACTCTAGGGGAGTAAGCATCCTAGTAAAGAAAAATGTGCAATTTAAATGTATTAGAGATGACATAGACACAGGAGGGAGATATATATATTCCTGCTCTGCAAGATTCCCGGTATGACTTGCATACTGGCGGACATATATATACCCCCCCTGTACTCATCAGAAGTTCTGAAATGTTTGGCGGGATTTATGGCACAGTATCCGGATGTTCCACTTCTGGCTGTTGGGGACTACAACAACTACCTTAACCATTTGCTAGATAAACTTCCTATCCCCACCACTGTTAAGCCAGGCGCAGAGGGACACACACCCTTTGCCAGGGTACTAAGGGAAATGGGACTGACTGACATATGGCGGGAAAAAAACCCAACAAAAAAGAAATATTCATGCCATTCGGCCTCACACGGGGGTCTCTCTAGAATAGATTTGGGTCTAGGGAATGAGGCAATGTTGCTTAAGGCTCAGGAGGCGGGTTATGCAGACAGACTGGTGTCGGATCACTCCGCTTACTGGATATCCATCTCGTTACCAATAAACAGCATAAGACCAGTTTGGAGGCTGAACCCATTTTGGCTCTCATTATTCCCAGACCCAGACCCAATCCGCAATGATTTAACTGCGTTTATTCAGGAGAACCTTAATTCAGCTAGAATGGGAGTAGTATGGGATGCGACCAAAGCCTACCTAAGGGGGCAATTTATTAGATCTATTACACGTATTAAAACTGATACAAAGGCATGGGAATGCACGGTTCGGGGGGTAGTCACGGCAACAGAGGATACATTGCTGACCCCACGGAAGATACGAAGCGAGCTTGGCTAAGCGCGCAGACTATGTCCAATCAACTGGCATTGCAATTGGCTGAAAACAAACGTTTTTTCTTACAGCAGTCGCATTTTGAGGAGGGTGAGGCAACTGGGCACATGCTAGCAGTAATGGCGCGTGCGCAGAGGTCCTCCTCTCTTATCTCCACCATTACAGACACACAAGGCAAAGCACAAACGCAAACGGCAGATATAGTGCAGGTTTTTAGGAACTTTTACGAAAACTTGTATGCTTCTAAGGTACACCCCACTACCCAGGAAATAACAGACTTTTTAGAAGCATGCACTCTACCCAAACTGCCTAACGGAGATACAGATATGCTCAATGCCCCCCTGACGGAGGAGGAGATATCTTTAGCTCTTGCGCAATCAAAAAACAACAAGTCACCTGGGTTAGACGGTCTCCCCTCCGAAGTATACAAAAGATATGCAGACACGCTAACACCTTTACTACTAAAGGTTTATAATGATGCATATGAGAAGGGGTCTTTGCCGGATTCCATGAACAAGGCGATTATTGTTGTGCTGCTGAAGCCGGGCAAAGACGCTAACTCACCTGACTCTTATAGACCAATATCGCTGCTAACGGCAGATATTAAACTACTAGCAAGGATATTGGCGAACAGATTAGCAACAGTGATCCACAAGTTAGTACATAGGGACCAGTCAGGGTTCATTCCTACGAGGTCAACAGCCCAAAACATTAGGAGACTTTTTCTGAACCTCCAACTCCCAGTTGACAACCTCGGTAATAGGGCAATTTTCTCGCTGGACGCAGCTAAGGCCTTCGACAGAGTCGAGTAGCCTTATCTGTGGGCTGTGCTGGAAAATATGGGCCTGGGGAATAATTTTATTAAGTGGGTAAAACTCCTCTATGCTGAACCATCGGCCAAATTTAGAGTTAATGGGGAGCTGTCAGACTCATTTCAGTTGTTTTGTGGTACTAGGCAGGGGTGCCCCCTGTCGCCCCTGCTGTTCGCTTTGGCCCTGGAACCGCTGGCAGCGAGGATCCGAGCAGACGATAACATAGAGGGTTTTCAAAGGCGGACAGGGACAGACAAAGTGTCCATGTACGCCGATGACACTCTCCTGTATCTAGGGGACACACAGGGCACATTACAGACGGCCATGTCACTTATTAAAGAATTCGGACAACTATCCGGCTTCTCCATTAACTGGAGCAAATCGGTGCTCCTACCCATAGACCCTATAAAGACACCACTCCCAGCAGAGGCAGAGATGATCCAGATAGTCCAGTCATTTAGATATCTGGGAATCCAGGTGACACCAGACACCTCGGAATACATAGATCAAAACCTTGTCCCCTTACTGAACAAATTCCGGGAAAAATGCACAGCTTGGTGCAAACTTCCTCTATCGGTGGTGGGGAGGGTAAATCTGATAAAAATGATTTGGGCACCACAGCTGCTCTATGTATTTAACAACTCCCCAATATGGATACACAGGAAATGGTTCGACAAAATAGAGACTCAATTCCGGGAGCTTATATGGCGGAAAAAGAATGCCAGAATAAAATTGTCTACGTTACAGTATGGTAAGGAAGAAGGGGGGCTGGCAGTCCCACACCCCAGAACGTATTACCTTGCGTCACAGCTGCAACAGCTAGGAATACAGGGATTTCTGACATATACGCCCATATGGCAGAATAGACAATATAGAGAAATCCAGAAATTGAAAGGATTCAGGAAATGGGAGGAGGCAGGCATAATCTATATGGCTCAACTTTTCAATGGCCCTGCTTTCAAATCCTTTATGGAACTTCAGGAGGAATTTCAAATCCCACGCACCAACTTTTATAAATACCTGCAGTTGAGCCATGCAATACAAACCCAAGCTAGAACAAATACACTACGAAAAAACAGACCACACAATCATTCAAAATATCTTTATGGAGGGGGAAAAAAAAGGTATGATATCCAGATGTTATGGCATCCTCCTGGGTAAAATCCAAGACTCTTCCAACCTACCATGCAGGAAGGGCTGGGAGGAAGATATAGGGCCTATAGACGGGGAAATGTGGAATATGTGCCTTTCTGCTGCACCACACCACTGTCAGTCTCAGCCTCACAGAAATCGCATTTGTATTTACTACACAGAGCATACAGAACACCGGTACAACTGCACAAGTGGGGCCTCAGGGACTCGCCCATATGTCCAAAATGTGAAAGGGACAACGGAGATCTTCTCCATATGCTCTGGAGGTGCCCGAAGCTTTTCAGGTACTGGAAGGAAATAACGGATACGATATCATCAACCTTCAATGTAACAATACCGCAAAACCCAACTATATGCCTACTAGGGGCGCTAGATGAGGAAACACTGGGTACACCCACTTATACGGCAATACTACGCCTCTTATACATAGCACGAAAAATGATAGCTCAAGTCTGGATCACTTCTAGAATTCCCTCCAGGAAGAAATGGGTAGAGAACGTAAACAAACTACTGATCAGGGAAAAAATAACCTACCAACATAGAAATGCCCCACGAAAGTTTCAGGCAATGTGGTCACCATGCCTAGACACCCCTGGGCTAGCCCCACACCAGCTAATTCAGGATAGGCTGCTAGCAGGATGATTTTAGGGGGGAAAACAATGGAGGACAGACACACACCTTTCATCCAACATAAAGAAGGGGAGGAGCTGGCTAACTTAAAAAGACAGAGTATACTAATAGATCGGACAGAGACAGGGTCCACAAGATGGTTGTTGTGAATGCTTACACATAGTAACACAGGTATACCAATAGTGCACTAAAGCATGGCAAGGTCATGGGAAGAAAGTTTTGCACAGTATTTAATAAAGACAAGACTTAGTTTTTGTTATATTGTTTCAGGAGCCTTGTAAAGCTTAATTTTAGACTGCATAGTCTCTGTTATGTTGAAATTATAACTGTACAATGTGATTCTTACCATGTAAATTGTGCAAAACGAAAAATAAAAACCTTTTCTTGATTAAAAAAAAAAAAAAAATCGGTAAATCCAAATAATCAATCTGTTGATTTTCCCACTTATCAGAAAAGGAGATTCCATACCTGTTATGGTTGAGATCATTAAGAAACTTTTCAAAGGAATCTGCTGTTCCTTCCCATAGGATCAACACATCATCTATGTATTGCCTGTAAAATTTAATTTGGGGTAATCTTTTGTCATGTGTGCCTCCTCCCACATATTCATAAATAGGTTGGCAACAGAGGGGGCATAATGAGCCCCCATAGCCACACCTTTGGTTTGGACGTAGTAATTCTTCTTACCAAAAGTAGTTGCTTTCCATGGCTAGTTTGAGGTCTTCAAGAATGAACCCAATTTGTTCTTGTTTCATGTAATGCCTTCTGCACTCCCTCCAAACCACCCTTCTGTATTATGCTAGCATATAATGAGTTAACATCTATGGTGGCAAGCAAACAGTTTTCAACGTCTGTAATATTTTGAAATTCTGTTATTAATTGAGTGCTATCCCTGTACTAGCGGTTTTAAATATTGGTCAAGGTACTCTCCAAAGCGGGAGAGAAGTGAATTAAGTCCACTAATAGTCGGTCTCCCTGGCAGTTTTTCAATTCTCTTATGTATTTTCGATAAGTAGTATATTACAGGGGTCTTTGTAGATTCCGATAGAAGATACCCTGCTTCTTTTATCTTTCCTCTTTTTTTACAAATTCTTTCAATTTCTTTTCATACCCCTGTTTGAGATTTCCTTTCAATTTCTTATGTTTTCCACTCTGAGCAAATTCTCCATTTCTTCTTCGTAGTCTTTTCTGGAGTCCGCCGGACAATCCGCCCGTGTGTGGGCGGCAGCGGACTTTTTCCTCCCAAAAGTCCGGCGGACTAAGTTTTAAGTTCAGACTTAAAATTGTCCGATGGACTCGGCAGTCCGGCGGACAATCCCGCGGTCTGTGCGCTAGTCCACGGGACTTTTGAAATGAACGGACTTGCCTCGCACACGAAGGAAAGTCCGTTCATTTAGAACGTGACTACAGGTAGACGGGACTAACGAAGGCAGTGAATGCCGCCGCGCTAGCCCGTCACCTGGTATGGATTTAAAGGGGAATCCCTACGCCGAAAAAACGGCGTGGGGGTCCCCCCCAAATCCATCTCAGACCCTTATCCGAGCATGCAGCCCGGCCGGCCAGGAAAGGGGGGGGGACGAGCGAGCGCCCCCCCCTCCTGAGCCATACTAGGCCGCGTGCCCTCAACATGGGGGGTGCCCTGGGGAAAGGGGGGCCGTGCGGCCCCCCCACCCCACAGCACCTTGTCCCCATGTTGATGAGGACAAGGGCCTCTTCCCGACAACCCTGGCCATTGGTTGTCGGGGTCTGCGGGCGGGGGGCTTATCGGAATCCGGGAGTCCCCTTTAATAAGGGGGCTCCCAGATCACGGCCCCCCACCCTATGTGAATGAGTATGGGGTACGATGAACCCCTACCCATTCACCTAAGGTGTAAAAGTGTAAATAAAAAAAACACACAATTTTTTTAAATATTTTATTGCACAGCTCCGGGGGTCTTCTTCCATCTTGGGGGGTCTTCTCGCCGGACTCCTCCGCTCTTTTACCTAGCTCTTTTACCTAGCGGAGGAGCCCGGCTTTCTTCTTCGTCGCCGCCGCCGTCTGGGGGTCTCGTTCCGCCTTCGGGGGTCTTCGGGGGTCTCTTCTGTTTTTGCTGCTGTCGCCGCCTTCTGCGCCGTTTGCGTCGTCTTCTTCTTCTTCTTCTTCTTCTTCCGATGTTGACTCGTCGCTCTCTCTGGCCGGAATGGCAGAGACACGCGGTGTTGTGACTTATATAGGGACAAGGGGCGGGGTCACATGCTCATGTCACATGGTGACCCCGCCCACATATGATGTCACAGTCCCAGCATCCTCCGGGACTGTGACATCATAGGGGCGGGGTCACCATGTGACATGAGCATGTGACCCCGCCCCTTGTCCCTATATAAGTCACAACACCGCGTGTCTCTGCCATTCCGGCCAGAGAGAGCGACGAGTCAACATCGGAAGAAGAAGAAGAAGAAGAAGAAGAAGACGGCGCAGAAGGCGGCGACAGCAGCAAGAACAGAAGAGACCCCGAAGACCCCCGAAGGCGGAACGAGACCCCAAGACGGCGGCGGCGACAAAGAAGAAAGCCGGGCTCCTCCGCTAAGTAAAAGAGCTAGGTAAAAGAGCGGAGGAGTCCCCCAAGATGGAAGAAGACCCCCGGAGCTGTGCAATAAAATATTTTAAAAAATTGTGTGTTTTTTTTATTTAAACTTTTACACCTTAGGTGAATGGGTAGGGGTACATCGTACCCCATTCTCATTCACATAGGGTGGGGGGCCGGGATCTGGGGGCCCCCTTATTAAAGGGGGCTCCCGGATTCCGATAAGCCCCCCCCGCAGACCCCGACAACCAATGGCCAGGGTTGTCGGGAAGAGGCCCTTGTCCTCATCAACATAGGGACAAGGTGCTGTGGGGTGGGGGGGCCGCATGGCCCCCCTTTCCCCAGGGCACCCTCCATGTTGAGGGCACGCGGCCTGGTACGGCTCAGGAGGGGGCGGGGGCGCTCGCTCGTCCCCACCCCCTTTCCTGACCGGCCGGGCTGCGTGCTTGGATAAGGGTCTGAGATGGATTTGGGGGGACCCCCACGCTGTTTTTTCGGTGTAGGGATTTCCCTTTAAAGCCATACCAGGTGACGGGGCTAGCGCGGCGGCATTCACTGCCTTCGCTAGTCCCGTCTACCTGCAGTAACGTTCTAAATGAACGGACTTTCCGATCGTGTGTCGGCAAGTCCGTTCATTTCAAAAGTCCTGCAGACTTTTTCCCGCGGATTGTCCGCCGGAAAAGTCCGGGCGTGTGTGGGCAAGTCCACACGCTCGGAAAGTCCGGCGGACCTCCGCTGGAAAGTCCGGCGGTTTGTCTGCCGCATAAGATATATCAATTATATCCAGTGCCGATCCTGACCTCCCTGGGGCCCTAAGCAAAATTCTGCTGAGGGGCCCTCTACCTGACCCGTGATGCCGTGAGCTATGTAAACCATTTGCCATTGCCACACAGTCACACCTGACACTTCAGCGCTCCCAATACAATCCTCCCTCCTTTAAACAAAACAGTCAAAGAATAAGTACAACAAAATAGAACAGACATGTATACAATATATATATCTTTACATATCTGAGTGTGGATCCCCCACTTACATCAGGGTCCCCAGAGAGCCACCCCTTACATCAGGATCCCCAGAGAGCCCCCCCCCCCCTTACACCAGGGTCCCCAGAGAGCCTCCCCTTACACCAGGGTCCCCAGAGAGCCCCCCCCTTACACCAGGGTCCCCAGAGAGCCCCCCCCTTACACCAGGGTCCCCAGAGAGCCCCCCCCCTTACACCAGGGTCCCCAGAGAGCCCCCCCCTTACACCAGGGTCCCCAGAGAGCCCCCCCTTACACCAGGGTCCCCCCCCTTACACCAGGGTCCCCAGAGAGCACCCCCTTACATTAGGGTCCCCAGAGAGCACCCCCCTTACATCAGGGTCCCCAGAGAGCATCCCTATAAAGCCCCTCCTTACATCGGGGTCATTGCCCTTTACATCAGAGTTCCCCCTTGCACTGTGAGGTGGAATCCTGCATACTATGATGTAAAGGGGAACTCTGGGACTGTGGGGAGGACTCTGGTGACCAGAGAAAGAAAACACTAAGATAAAGGGTTTTACTGATAAGGGGGAAACCTTTATATCAGTGCCCCCTTACAATATTGTATTGACCCCCCCTAGACTGGCCTGGCGGTGCTGTCACTGACCTCCTCTCAGGTGCATCGTGCAGGGTTCAGTCAGTCGGCTCCAGCTTGGTGGCTCTGGTTTTATCCCATAGTTTCCTCTCCACAGTCCATACATGTCTGACTTCTCCCATGACCCCCATCCTGGCTGCGCTCCCTCTCTTGACTCAGGGGAGGTCAGAGGCTGCGGATGGGACAGGGGAGGTCAGAGGCTGTGGGGGGAGGGCAACAGGAGAGGTCAGAGGCTGCGGGGGAGGGCAACAGGAGAGGTCAGAGGCTGCGGGGGGGGGGGCAACAGGAGAGGTCAGAGGCTGCGGGGGGGGCAACAGGAGAGGTCAGAGGCTGTGGGAGGCTGTGGGGGGCAACAGGAGAGGTCAGAGGCTGCGAAAGGGGGGGGGGACAGGAGGTCAGAGGCTGCGAGAGGGGGGGGGGGGGACAGGAGGTCAGAGGCTGCGAAGGGGGGGGACAGGAGGTCAGAGGCTGCGAAGGGGGGGGACAGGAGGTCAGAGGCTGCAAGGGGGGGACAGGAGGTCAGAGGCTGCAAGGGGGGGGACAGGAGGTCAGAGGCTGCAAGGGGGGGGACAGGAGTTCAGAGGCTGCAAGGGGGGGGACAGGAGTTCAGAGGCTGCAAGGGGGGGACAGGAGGTCAGAGGCTGCAAGGGGGGGGGACAGGAGGTCAGAGGCTGCAAGGGGGGGACAGGAGGTCAGAGGCTGCAGGGGGGGACAGGAGGTCCGAGGCTGCGCGGGGGGGGGGGAGGTCAGAGGCTGCGAGGGGGGGGGGGGGGGGGGGACAGGAGGTCAGAGGCTGCGAGGGGGGGGGACAGGAGGTCAGAGGCTGCGGGGGGGGGGGGGGGACAGGAGGTCAGAGGCTGTAGGGGGGGCAGGAGGTCCGAGGCTGCGAGGGGGGGGACAGGAGGTCAGAGGCTGCAGGGGGGGGCAGGAGGTCCGAGGCTGCGAGGGGGGGGGGGACAGGAGGTCAGAGGCTGCAGGGGGGGGGGACAGGAGGTCCGAGGCTGCGAGGGGGGGGGACAGGAGGTCAGAGGCTGCAGGGGGGGACAGGAGGTCAGAGGCTGCGGGGGGGGGGCAGGAGGTCAGAGGCTGCGAGGGGGGCAGGAGGTCAGAGGCTGCGAAGGGGGGGCAGGAGGTCAGAGGCTGAGGAAGGGGGGGGCAGGGGGGCAGGAGGTCAGAGGCTTTGAGGGGGGAGGGGGGACAGGAGGTCAGAGGCTGCGAGGGGGGGGGCCCAGGAGGTAAGAGGCTGCGAGGGGGAGGGGGCCCAGGAGGTAAGAGGCTGCGGAGGGGACGTTTTATTTTTAAAAATGGCGCCACTTGGCGCCATCGTGTCACTGGTGCCGCTGCTGCCACTGTGAGGGCAGCGGCGCCTGAAAAAAAGATTGCCGCGGGGCCGACATGCAACTGCGCATGCGCCCGCCTTTCCGAAAATTGCCGAGCAGCGGCAACAGCGCTGGCGCATGCGCAGTTGCATGTCGGGCTACTGCGCATGCGCCAGCGCTGTTGCCGCTGCTCGGCAATTTTCGGAAAGGCGGGCGCATGCGCAGTTGCATGTCGACCCCGCGGCCATCTTTTTTCAGGCGCCGCTGCCCTCACAGTGGCGGCAGCGGCCCCAGGGGCCCCCGAGCAGAGCCGATCCGCCGCGGGGCCCTACGCAGCTTGCGTAGTCCGCGTATAGGGCGGATCGGCTCTGATTATATCTCTCTATCTCTCTAAGTGCTGCATGCAGTTTCTCACATTTCATGGGCAGAAAAAAAAGTAGATGCTTTTTTTATTATTTCTTTTTATTATGCTTCTGAATACAGCTCTATATTAGCCAATGTACAGTGAGGGAAAAAGTATTTGATTCCCTGCTGATTTTGTAAGTTTGCCCACTGACAAAGAAATAATCAGTCTATAATTTTAATGGTAGGTTTATTTTAACAGTAAGAGACAGAATAACAACACAAATATACAAAAAAACATATTTCAAAAAAGTTATAAATTGATTTTGCCTGGGGCATGATGGGGTGGTGACGTTATAAGGGGCGAGGCCCCCTGGATGACGTCACCCGGTGACCCCACCCAATGCCAATATAAGCCCACTGCGCACCCAGCATTAGAGCGGGAGAGATCGTTGAGTCAACATCGTAAGAAGAACAGAGGGAGAAGACAGTGGAGAAGACCCGGCAAAAGAGCAAGAAGATAGCGGAGAAGACCCAGCAGTAGGGATGAGCTTTATGATGTTAAAGGGGGCTTCCAGATTCCGATAAACTCCCCGCCCGCAGACCCCAACAACCAACGACCAGGGTTGTCGGGAAGAGGCCCTTGTCCTCATCAACATGGGGACAAGGTGATTTCGGGTGGGGGGGCGCAAGGCACCCTCTGCCCTAAAGCACCCACCCCCATGTTGAGGGCATGTGGACTGTTATGGTTCAGAAGGGGGGGCACTCGCTCGTCCCCACCCCCTTTCCTGATCTGCCAGGCTGCATGCTCGGCTAAGGGTCTCGTATGGATCTTGGGGGGACCCCACGCCAAGAAAGCACATGTACAGGCCTGTCTGAAGTTTGCTAATGAACATCTGAATGATTCAGCGGAGAACTGGGTGAAAGTGTTGTGGTCAGACGAGACCAAAATCAAGCTCTTTGGCATCAACTCAACTCGCCGCGTTTGGAGGAGGAGGGGGAATGCTGCCTATGACCCAAAGAACACCATCCTGGATTTTACAAACTGTCCGTGAATTATCTGACAGTTGGTAACCCTGCCTTGAACACATAGGCAGATCAGGAATGTCTAACTTCACTTCCTGCATACTTCTACTTGGTATGTGACCCAGAAACCACTGAGATTAAAGGCAAACAGACAAACGCACATTTTCAGAAGGACATCAGTGATGACAGCATCTGTGTTTCTCCCAGTACTGTTTAATTCTATACATTGTTCATGTTTCCCATAGCCGTCAGCTGAAAGTGGTGATACATAAAAATGTCATCTTTATATTCACCTATGAATGGGTAATATAGAGGCTGCAAAAATCTGCTGATTTTCTTGGAAGTTTTGGGCACATTTGGAAACAGTGTCGCTTTTTCCCTATCACTTGCTTTGATCCCTTTGGAATAATTTTAATTAGAGATAGCATGCTGAAACCTGACAAGGAAGAAGTGTAATTAGAAACTTGGCGGGGAAATGGGAGCTGTTTGGGTGCGGGGGAAGTTCTGCTGATAAATATGCATGTTTCTGTCATATAGCCTGCGCATTCAAAGCACCCACCAATTGTGCTGCTTTCATGGCTATCTTTGAAAATAATCTGCAGATCTTTTCATTGGGGATGTTAGTGAAAGAGATGACATCTGTGAGCAGGCAAAATGAAAGCGCTATGTCACTGTAATACATTTGTGTGGGAAACACAGAAATGTGTGGGAACTCCCACCCAAGATCCACTCGCCCCACCAAAAAAAAAAAAATGTATATGTATGTATGTATGTAAGCTTAACTGTTAGTACATAAAAGAAAAACAATCCTCAATAAACATAAATACGGTAATTCTCTGAATAATCAGCATTCATTCAATTGTGCTTCCATGCAAATGTGAACATCATGTTCTGACCTTTATTGGGGAATTTTATTTTGTATATAGAGTTTTTATGTGGTGAGTTTACACTTTTCATTGAACAGTTTGGATAACACAGGGTTAAATGGAAAGGTCATAAATTAACTGCACATTATCTGGACAGAATGCTTGGGGACATAGTGATGTGTTTTTGCTTAGGGGATGTATGTTAGCTGGGGGGCTGCAAACTCTGCAGGGCTCCAACACACACTCGCTGCTATTCCAACCCTTCACATATTTCCACATAAACTTCCCTCCTGGCATTAAACTTTTTCCAGGTATTGTGCTCAGCTTACCACCCCAAACTGATGTACCTCCCTCAGCTCACCTCTCTCCCTGCATGTCCTGTGAGCAGAATAGCTGTGCTCCTCCTCTGGGTTCTCTCATCATATGGCACTGAAGATAGAGGAGGGGGGATTCAGCAGGAGACACAGAGCAAGTATGTAGGAGATTGGGTGGGGGGGTGAGGAGACAGAAAATCAGGAGGGACCGGCGGGGAGGAGCGCATCACGAGAGGTCTGACTAAACACAATCTCTTAGCAGCAGGTACCTGATCTACCTGTCAGCTAGCTGTGGCCCCCTACTGGCAATGCCTGAATGGTCAGTCCACCCCTGGTGTGCGTCACTTACTACTTACTTAGCACCTGCCACACAGCTCGCATACTTCAAAGTCTTGCAGGACACAGCTGCTAATGGGAACTGAGTTCCTGTTGTGGAAAAAGTACAGGAACTCCGTTCCCATGCGTTCCCGCAGGACTTGAGCCCTGTATATATATATATATATATATATATATATATATATATATACAGGGCTTTTTTTCCTCAGAGAATAGGTGCAGGAACTCCAACCTTCACCCTTTGTTTCTGCTCCCTACCCGCCTCTAAGCATCGTCCCTTGGTTCCACCTCCTACCAACCTCCCAGTACGGCCCCATTTAGAGAATACAGAACCCAGTATAATTTTTGCTACTAAGTCATTTGCATGAATAAATGTGAAAAAGTGCAGCGCTCAGAAAAATGAGATAAAAAATGAGATAAAAAAACTTGACCAATAACGGTAAGGGTGAGTGAATCAAGTCCTATTCCATGTGAATGGATACTGGTACTTGCGACAGTTTGAGTGCATATAAACTTATAAACAACTTAATTACAGTGCAAACCTAAACCAAATATGTGTTGATATATGTTAAATACATAAACTAACATTTGCAAAAAAATATGTGAATACCCAAATCTATAAGTTCAAACACATAAGTGCATCCAAATCGCATGCAGTGAAAAACGCAAAAAGATCAATCAGAATAGTCAAACAGAGTCCTCAGTACTGAATATTGAGTACATAAACTAACATTTGCAAAAAAAATATATGTGAATACCCAAATCTATAGGTTCAAACAGATAAGTGCATCCAAATCGCATATAGTGAAAAACGCAAAAAAAACAACAACAATCAAACAGAGTCCTCAGTGTTCAGTAGCCTTTGACAGTCTCCTACACAGAGCGCTTCTGAGTGTAATAAGATTTTCTTAAAATTGACCTCGCAGTTCCCTTCAAGAGATATAAAGTAAGAAAAGGAGGCTTACCAGATGTCTGGTCTTTACCGCATATATCCCATCAAACGAGGTTCCAGGTACAGCGAATCAGCTGGGCTATTCCTCGCTCATCAGAGCGTGCATCAGGCTCCACCAAGTGCCTATATACCCCTCTGGGGGGTCCGATCAGAGTCCCGCAGGGATACCAAAAATAAAACAAAAAAGGTCCGGATCGTGTAGTATGTTAAAACAAGGGATGCCTTTATTCTGGCTCAATGGGTCCAATGTACAGCACAGATAAGTAGCAATACAAAATAAAAACAGTTTCGCTACCTTGTAGCTAAGAACGATAAAAACTCCTGGCCTGGGAGTGTAGAAGCGATCGCATATGCGCAGAGCGTGTGGGCGTAACTACCCGACGATCGTTTCGTCACAGCGTGACATCATCAGGGGTACGCTGTGACGAAACGATCGTCGGGTAGTTACGCCCACACGCTCTGCGCATATGCGATCGCTTCTACACTCCCAGGCCAGGAGTTTTTATCGTTCTTAGCTACAAGGTAGCGAAACTGTTTTTATTTTGTATTGCTACTTATCTGTGCTGTACATTGGACCCATTGAGCCAGAATAAAGGCATCCCTTGTTTTAACATACTACACGATCCGGACCTTTTTTGTTTTATTTTTGGTATCCCTGCGGGACTCTGATCGGACCCCCCAGAGGGGTATATAGGCACTTGGTGGAGCCTGATGCACGCTCTGATGAGCGAGGAATAGCCCAGCTGATTCGCTGTACCTGGAACCTCGTTTGATGGGATATATGCGGTAAAGACCAGACATCTGGTAAGCCTCCTTTTCTTACTTTATATCTCTTGAAGGGAACTGCGAGGTCAATTTTAAGAAAATCTTATTACACTCAGAAGCGCTCTGTGTAGGAGACTGTCAAAGGCTACTGAACACTGAGGACTCTGTTTGATTGTTGTTTTTTTTGCGTTTTTCACTATATGCGATTTGGATGCACTTATCTGTTTGAACCTATAGATTTGGGTATTCACATATATTTTTTTTGCAAATGTTAGTTTATGTACTCAATATTCAGTACTGAGGACTCTGTTTGACTATTCTGATTGATCTTTTTGCGTTTTTCACTGCATGCGATTTGGATGCACTTATGTGTTTGAACTTATAGATTTGGGTATTCACATATTTTTTTGCAAATGTTAGTTTATGTATTTAACATATATCAACACATATTTGGTTTAGGTTTGCACTGTAATTAAGTTGTTTATAAGTTTATATGCACTCAAACTGTCGCAAGTACCAGTATCCATTCACATGGAATAGGACTTGATTCACTCACCCTTACCGTTATTGGTCAAGTTTTTTTATCTCATTTTTTATCTCATTTTTCTGAGCGCTGCACTTTTTCACATTTATTTTTATTTTTGGTTTAGTATCTAGAGCCATAGTGTTCAGCTGCTCTGGTTATTTCCTAATTTTTTCCGAGCGCAGATTTCTTCCACATTTTTTTAAAGTCATTTGCATGGAATTTGTTAATGATAACAAGAAAGGCAGTAAAATAGATCCCCTGCAGTGAGCAACAATAGACCCATTCCCAGCAACAGTAGACCCCCCCCCCCCCCCCCAGCAATGATAGACCTCACCCCAGCAAAAATAGATCCCCCACACAAAAAAATACCACCCCAGCAACAATAGATGTCCCAGCAGACAGCATCAATAGACCCTCTAGGAGCCAGCAACAGTAGAACTCTCTCTCAACATTAGATCCCTCCCAGAAACAATTGACCCCCCCAGAAACATAAGACCCCCCCACTAGCAACAATAGACCTCCACACAAAAATAGATCTCCCAGCAGCCAGCATCAATAGACCCTCCAGCATACCCCAGCAATCCTTGCCAGTACATACATACATTCATTGCTGGAGGTGCCGGAACTGTGTTCCCCCACGTTCCTGCTGAAAAAAAGCCCTGTGTATAAATATATATATATTTATATATATATATATATATATATATATATATATAATGTGTATATGTAGCACTGACCCCCAAAGGAGCTGCTGATATTTGATTGGGCCTGCACTCTGCTATTATACCCCCAATAACTTGACTCAAATCCCTTGACACAGCTGTGGTGCAGTGTTGGTGTGAAGCTAACAATAGAGGATGAACCCAACTTGTACAATAACAGTGTACCTTTTACCTGTACCTGGGTATCCGGTGCTCCACCTGTAGGAGAAGGAACAACACTGCACACCAATTGTAATTAACCAGATGTATTTTTACTGGAACTGGTATAAAACAATAATCACAATAGCTGCACAGTCGCACAAACGTAATGCAACAGTACAGTGGGTGTTCACAACAATTACAATGTTTAAAGACTTCCTGAATAACCCTTGAGGAGGCGTCCCCAAGTGGGACTAGTGCTCAGAGTGGTAATGCTTCTGACTCTGGGCACCTTCCCACTTCCAGCACGCTGTATTAAACACAGATATGCAGAACCATAAATCTTATACAATACAACACAATTTGTATTGGGAGCGCCCCCTGCTTGATAATGCAGTTCCTTTTTATAGTAATTGAATGCAAGGCCTTGCAATAAGAGTCTTCTGTCTTCTGCTAGCTATTGTGTAGAAATAATTGTAATCCAAAGGGTTCAATCAACAAAGAACATGTAGCACACTTATAACTGCCTCTGGTGTAATTATCTCCAAATCACTTAGTGTGAGTTCTCAGTGGAGTATAGGCTTGAGGCCTACTTAAACTCAGTCTAATAGTGTGAAATCTGCTATGCGGGACTACAGGTCCCAGCAACACTGTGGAGTGAGTCTAAGTGTGCAAAAGTGCGTTAAGAGCCCTCTCACCCAACAAGGCCTGTAAGAGTGGGAAACCTCTGCTCAGTTTGTCTCAGTCCTGCTTCACGCCAATCAGCGCCGTCACACTGCTCCGCTCTGCAAGGTCACCGGGACTCTCTGATGGCTCCGTCTGGTGTCTCTGGATCCTTCCCAATCTGGTCACTCTATCTCTCCAGCACACAGGTGTAGGGCAGAATCGCTGGCTGCTCTGCTCCGCAATTGAAACAGGCCGCCCTAACTGGAACACTTCCTCTGTGATCCTTGTAGGCAGGCCATGTGTCCAGAAGAGAAAGAAAATGGCTGCGCATGTCCTTTTATATCCTACCCAGCATGCAGTTCAGTACTTAGTGTTCCTGGGTAGGTCACTTGGCATTCTGGGTAGGTAGGTCATTGAAAAATGTAAACAAACAGTCACTTCCTGTAACATTTCTAATGTTCTTGGGATAGAAAATAAATGAAGTCCATTTCCCATATAGGCCACTAGATGGTGCCAAATATTAAATTATAACACTGCTCATAGATTAACATTGCATTAAATTAGCAGGCAAAATACTGGCGCTACATATATATATATATATACACTGAATATACAGTATATACACTGGAATGACAACAGCCTTGCTGTCTCTTTGGGTAGACAGCCTCATGCTTTTTTTTCCCTTTTTAACAGATAGTGAGATTCCACACCATGGATCAGGTTTTAACCACTTCAGCTCTGGAAGGTTTTACCCCGTTCATAACCAGGCCATTTTTGCTATTTAGCACTGCGCTACTTTAACTGGTAATTGCGCGGTCATGCAATTTATTATTTTTTCACCCAAAAAGAGCTTTCTTTTTTGTGGTATTTGATCACCACTGTTTTTTTTTTTCAATATAACGAAAAAAAACTAAACATACATTTTTACTTTTTTCTTTAACCACTTGCCGACCGCCGAGCTGTGAACATCTAAAGGTTAGTGCACCAACAGTACACTGACACCATGTACACATAGGCACACAAAACACCCCCCTGTCACCCCCAGATCACCCCCCAGATCACCCCCTCCCCCCCCAGTCACAGTGTCACTAATTGCAGTGATCATTTTTTTACTGATCACTGCATTTAGTGTCAGTGTGACTGTAATAACTGTCAGTGCAGTTAGTTTTAGGTCCAAGGTAGCCCCCCACCCCCCCCTAATAAAGGTTTAAACCCCTTGATTGCCCCCCAGGTAACCCTTTCACCCCCTTTTGCCAGTGTCACTAAGCGATCGTTTTTCTGATCGCTGTATTAGTGTCACTGCTGTCGCTAGGTAACCATTTTTTTTTTTTAGGTAACCGCCATGTTTATATAGGTTCATAAATAGGTTTATAGGTCAGGTACCCCCATATTACAACCTAAATAAAGGTTTTAACCCCTTGATTGCCCCTAGAGTTAACCCTTTCACCAGTGATCACTGTATAACTGTCACTGGTGACGCTGGTTAGCCAGTTAGTTATTTCGTTATTTAGGTTCCCCGTCAGGTTTTTATATAGCGTCAGGTACCCCCATATATTACCTAATAAAGGTTTTAACCCCCTGATTGCCCCTAGTTAACCCTTTCACCCCCTTTTGCCAGTGTCACTAAGCGATCGTTTTCTGATCGCTGCATTAGTGTCGCTAGGTAACCATTTTTTTTTTTTAGGTAACCGCCATGTTTATATAGGTTCATAAATAGGTTTATAGGTCAGGTACCCCCATATTACAACCTAAATAAAGGTTTTAACCCCCTGATTGCCCCTAGAGTTAACCCTTTCACCAGTGATCACTGTATAACTGTCACTGGTGACGCTGGTTAGCCAGTTAGTTATTTCGTTATTTAGGTTCCCCGTCAGGTTTTTATATAGCGTCAGGTACCCCCATATATTACCTAATAAAGGTTTTAACCCCCTGATTGCCCCTAGTTAACCCTTTCACCCCCTTTTGCCAGTGTCACTAAGCGATCGTTTTTCTGATCGCTGCATTAGTGTCGCTAGGTAACCAGTTTTTTTTTGTATTACTGTTACGGGTGACGCTGGTTAGTTAGCTTGTTTTTTATACTGTCAGGGCACCCGCCATTTATTACCCAATAACGGTTTAACCCCCTGATCGCCCGGCGGGTGATATCAATTAGGTTTTAGGGTCAAATAAGGTCTGCGTCGCCCCAGGTTAGTGCCAGTACCGCAAACACCCACGCGCAAAGCATACACCTCCCTTAGTGGCACAGTATCTGAACAGATCAATATCTGAT
Organism: Lithobates sylvaticus; assembly: GCA_028564925.1. Taxonomy (NCBI): domain Eukaryota; kingdom Metazoa; phylum Chordata; class Amphibia; order Anura; family Ranidae; genus Lithobates; species Lithobates sylvaticus. The sequence continues at coordinate 498,048,250 of CM053029.1, forward strand.
CTGATCAGATCTATACTAGCGTCCCAGCAGTTTAGGGTTCCAAAAAAAAAAACGCATTGTTAGCGGGATCAGCCCAGATACCTGCTAGCACCTGCGTTTTTCCCCCTCCGCCCAGCCCAGCCCAGCCCACCCAAGTGCAGTATCGATCGATCACTGTCACTTACAAAACACTAAGCACACATAACTGCAGCGTTCGCAGAGTCAGGCCTGATCCCTGCGATCGCTAACATTTTTTTTTGTGGTAGCGTTTTGATTCAGTCGCTTCAGTCAGGAGCTTTTTTACCTGTGAATCTCAAAAAAAAAAAAAAATAAAATAGTTGTCGTTTTATTGTTCTCTCTCTCACTCTATTCTCTCTCTATTGTTGCTCTTTTTTTACTCCATTCTATTCTGCAATGTTTTATTATGTTTTTATTATGTTTTTATTATGTTTTTATCATGCTTGCTTTTCAGGTATGTAATTTTGTTTACTGTGTGTTTTAGTGTTGAGCATTTTTTTGTTTTCAGGTGCGCCATTCAGTTGCAACGCGGATTTATTTATCTTGACAGCAACAGCGTTTGCTCCCACGATACATAAAGCCGCGACTCCAACGCTGTAGGAGGTGATTTCACCACCACAGTTAAAAAAAAGAGCATATATGCCGAAGCATGGGGGCAGCAGGGGGGGGGAGGAGCGATTGGCTCCTAATGCCACGTACATACGGTCGAAATTCCGACCGTGTGTACACGGCATAACTTTTGCGGGAGGATGCCCCCATGCATCGGCATATATAAATGGTGCATGTATGCCCATCATTAGAAGTGGGTGGATGAAGGGAGGTATTCTAATGGTGGGCATACCCACCAATCAATCTCTTTTTTTCGTTCAGCCAAGAGGCTGCATGAAAAAAAAAAGATTACAATATATGTCCAGTATGTTGCTGGACTTTGAATGGTTTATACCAGAATGATGCCTGCAGGTTTAGGTATCATCTTGGTATCATTCTTTTCAGCCAGTGATCGGCTTTCATGTAAAAGCAATTCTAGCGGGTAATTAGCCTCTAGACTGCTTTTACAAGCAGTGGGAGGGAATGTCCCCCCCTCCCGGATATAAACCGCGCCATTGGGAAATTGGGAAAGCATTTTATCACACCAATCTTGGTGTGGTCAGATGCTTTGAGGGCAGAGGAAAGATCTAGGGTCTAATAGACCCCAATTTTTTCAAAAAAAGAGTACCTGTCACTGCCTATTGCTATCATAGGGGATATTTACATTCCCTGAGATAACAATAAAAATCATAACAAGAAAAAAAATGGAAGGAACAGTTTAAAAATAAAATAAAAAAGCTAAATAAATAAAAAAAAAAACACAAAAAAAAAAAAAAAAAGCACCCCTGCCCCCCCTTCTCTTGCGCAAAGGCGTACACAAGCGTTGGTCTGGCGTCATATGTAAACAGCAATTGCACCATGCATGTGAGGTATCACCGCGAAGGTCAGATCGAGGGCAGTAATTTTAGCAGTAGACCTCCTCCGTGAATCTAATGTGGTATCATGTAAAGGCTTTTAAAGGCTTTTAAAAATGTATGTAGTTTGTCGCCACTGCGTGTTTGTGCGCAATTTTAAAGCATGTCGTGTTTGGTATCCATGTACTCGGCCTAAGATCATATTTTTTATTTCATCAAAAATTTGAGCAATATAGTGTGTTTTAGTGCATTAAAATAAAAAAAAGTGTATTTTTTCCACAAAAAATGCGTTTGAAAAATCGCTGCGCAAATACTGTGTGGAAAAAAAAAAATGCAACACCCACCATTTTAATCTGTAGGGCCTTTGCTTTAACAATATATATAGTGTTTGGGGTTCAACGTAATTTTCTTGCAAAAAAAAAAATATGTTTTCATGTAAACAAAAAGTGTCAGAAAGGGCTTTGTCTACAAGTGGTTAGAAGAGTGGGTGACGTGTGACATAGGCTTCTAAATGTTGTGCATAAAATGCCAGGACAGTTCAAACCCCCCCCCAAATGACCCCATTTTGGAAAGTAGACACCCCAAGCTATTTGATGAGAGCAATGTTGAGCCCATTAAATATTTTTTTTTTTTGTCCCAAGAGATTGAATAATGAAAAAAAAAAAATATATATTTTTTTTTTACAAAAAGTTGTCACTAAATGATATATTGCTCAAACATGTCATGGGCATATGTGGAAATACACCCCAAAATACATTCTGTTGCTTCTCCTGAGTACGGGGATACCACATGTGTGGGACTTTTTGGGAGCCTAGCTGCGTACGGAACCCCAAAAACCAATCACCGCCTTCAGGCTTTCTAAGGGTGTAATTTTTTTATTTCACTTCTCACTGCCAATCACAGTTTCGGAGGCCATGGAATGCCCAGATGGCATAAAACCCCCCAAAATGACCCCATTTTGGAAAGTAGACACCCCAAGCTATTTGCTGAGAGGTATTGTGAGTATTTTGCAGATCTCGCTTTTTGTCACAAAGTTTTGAAAATTGAAAAAAGAAAAAAATTTTTTTTTTTTCTTTACTTTCTTCATTTTCAAAAACAAATGAGAGCTGTAAAATACTCACCATGCCTCTCAACAAATAGCTTGGGGTGTCTACTTTCCAAAATGGGGTCATTTGGGGGGGTTTTGTGCTATTTTGGCATTTTATGGCCTTCGAAACGGTGATAGGTTGTGAGGAGTGAAATCAAAAATTTGCACCCTTAGAAATCCTGAAGGCGGTGCTTGGGTTTCGGGGCCCCGTACGCGGCTAGGCTCCCAAAAAGTCCCACACATGTGGTATCCCCATACTCAGGAGAAGCAGCAAAATGTATTTTGGGGTGCAATTCCACATATAACTATGGCATGTGTGAGCAATATATCATTTAGTGACAACTTTTTGAAAAAAAAAAATCTTTTTTATTTTTGTCTTTATTCAATCACTTGGGACTAAAAAAAAAAATATTCAATGGGCTCAACATGCCTCTCAGCAAATAGCTTGGGGTCTACTTTCCAAAATGGGGTCATTTGGGGGGGTTTTGTACTTCTCTGCCATTTTAGCACCTCAAGAAATGAAAGAGGCAATCAAATACCATCAAAAGAAAGCTCTATTTGTGGGAAGAAAAGGACGCAAATTTCGTTTGGTTACAAAATTGCATGACCGCGCAATTACCAGTTAAAGTAGTGCAGTGCGAAATTGAAAAAAGACCTCTGGTCCTTTGGCTGCCAAATGGTCCGGGGCTGAAGTGGTTAAAACATATCCAATAAAAAATAAAATTTCTTCATAAATTTTGGCCAAAATGTATTCTGCTACATGTCTTGGTAAAAAAAAAAAAAAAAATCACAATAAGTGTATATTTATTGGTTTGCGTGAAAGTTATAGTGTTTACAAACTATGGTTTATTTTTTTATTTTAATTTCTTTATACTACTAATGGCGGTTATAGTGCGACTTATAGTGTAACTGCAACAATGTGGCAGGAAATCTGACACTAACTGCCACTAACATCACCAGTGACACAGTAATACAGTAAACAGTCATAATACTATACATTGTCACTGTTACTAATGGCACTGTCTGAGAAGGGGTTGACATCTAAAGGCAATCAAGGGGTTAAATGTGTGCCTAACGATGTGTAGTGTGTGTATTATTACTGATTTTTACTAAATATCTCTTCGTTACTTATCCCTTTGCAGGGATAGGAAACTGAGAGATTGTTCCCTCTATACTGAGCCCTGTGTTGATTGTCAGGGATAGGAAACTGAGAGATTGTTCCCTCTATACTGAGCCCTGTGTTGATTGTCAGGGATAGGAAACTGAGAGATTGTTCCCTCTATACTGAGCCCTGTGTTGATTGTCAGCACAGGACACATCAGCAGGTCCCAGCCATGAATCATTGGCCAGGACTTGCTGACAGATTCCTGCTGTGTACAATCACAGCGGGTGTCGGTGGGCGGGGGTGCCCTAAACATGGAAGCAGGCAGCGACTTATGGGTATGTTGCTTTGCCTGCACGGACCGCCCATTCGCAGTACATTGTGGGCGGGTGGTCCGGAAGCTTTAAACTGACTTTTATTTTGAATCAGGAAAACATAACCAGTACTTTTAGCTTTACATAACCTAGCTTGTCCATTTCAATAAAACATAAAAATAAATCCTAGCCTGGCCTTTTCTAACTACACATAAAACGTTGCTTTCTAGCAGGAAAACAGACCTTTGTAGTAGTTCTTAAGATCGGTATAAAGGTTAGGTGTAAAATTTGTGTGATTCAGCAGGATCCGTGAGTACCTACCTGTCTCTGTTTAAGAGAAGCCGACCATTAGACTGGTTTATTTCAAACGGTCCTGATAGAAAACCAGCATTTGATCAGCCATGAGAAGAAAACATTAACCATTAATGCTGACCTTCCCAAATGGCTACAGCTCTGATCAGTGTATTCTGATGGGTGGTGGGGATGTGGGGGAGGGCTCTCCCTGCTGTCAGAGTGCAATAGTGCAGCAGGGGAGATCCTTGCATCCACATACCTACATTGTTTGTGTGGATGCAGGAATCTGTGAGGCTTTTTTTTCCACTCAACTCGCTGATTGAATAGTGATTTTACTTGCAAAACTGCTGACAGTATCTCTGCACAGGGCAACATGCTCTGGCTTTCCCAGGGTTTGTGAGACTTTAAGAGGGCTCTGGCTGCAGCTGCCTTCTCTATGAAGAGCAAACCTAACTGTCTTTGGTTAACCCAGTTTCTTAGGTACATACAACATCATTTCTTTGACTTTCTTAGTTCTTCCACTACTATCAATAGTGGAATCTATGCAGGAGCTTGCCAGATAGTAACTAGTGGAAGTGGATGTTTTTATAGAATAAACGGCACTCAAGTGAGTAGTATAGTAAAAAATAAAAATCAGGTTTATAAGTCCGTTGAGTGCCTCTTATATATACATATGTGTATAAATTATATATAAAATGCATGTTCCACAGGTTAGGTGTTTTAGACATTTTATGAAAAGCTTGCCATGAGAAGAAAAAATGAACCAATATTGCCGACCTTCCGAAATTGCTAATTGCCTGTCATGCAGATTCTCTGTCTTCAGTATTTTCAGGGTAATTGACACAAAACAAGGGATCAGGAGCTTAGACTTTAGAATTTGCAATAGACTTTGCTCCTGGCTACTTCTAGATTTATCTACTGGTATTTATATATGTTATTATATATATATATATATATATATATATATATATATATACTGCACTTTTCCCACTATACACCTTCTATTACCAAATTAAACAATTCTGAGGAGACACTGCATGGCCTGTGTCTCACTCACCAGCACAACCATGAATGCCACCTCACTCCCAGTGACAATGTGAGTTCCCACCATTCTCTCAGTGCAGACCTCTGTCTGTTGCTCACAAGCTTTAACACTTTACTGGGATCCCTTCCTTACTGTCTCTTGCTTCTGTACCTCCAGGACAGATCCCTGTGTCACGATATAGGTTCTGAGTATGGGGTACCGATTTTCTAGGGAGAGGGTCAACCTTACCAAACCCCTCACTACCGGGGTGACCATCTCCCATGCAAGGTACCGACCTTCCGCTAGCTGGCTGCTCTTATATTCACACCACTGCACTGGTTACCCATAGTAAAGGCAATATAGCTACATCTCCCGCCAACTCCTCTGCACAATTAACCCTTCTGTGGTGGCTCTCTTGTATCTCCTCTTCATTTCCTTGTTATACAAGCCCTGTTTGTGATATGTCGTGCATGCACCCCTTTGAATAACATCAGACCAGGCATTAAATGGTTAACCGTAACTTTACTGAAGACTTGCAGCAGTACAGTCCATAATGTACAGTCTCACAGAAGCACAGACACAGCCCTAATCTAACTAATGCAAGCTGCCCAGCTCAAATCTTCCAGAGACACAAAGTCCATCCAGCAAGAGTCCAGTAATGGCAGGTTCCTAGTCCAGGGAGAATCCCAGCAGGGGGACCCAGAAAAGGGGGGCCACATGTTCCAGCAGGCCTACATGATGTAACAGTTCTTCCTCTAAAATCCCATGTGGAAGAGAGACCAGAGCCCTAAGTCCTCCCCTGGTATTTAAGAGTCTTACAGCAGGGGGCAGGACTCAGAAAGCCTGGGAAAGAGTCTAGAAACGGTTAACCCCTTCCCACCATGGACAGTCTGCTAACTAAAGCATAATACACACACAATATTTGAATAACAGGAGTTTGCATAGAAACAAAGAACTCTAGCACAAAATTTTACCAAATTAAAGAACACTTATATTTTGTATCACACTGTAAGCATCTGCTTACAAGTTCTGGTAACCTGGGGGCCCCAAGGGATTCCCTTAATTTGCATGGATTTCCTCTGATTTCCTGTTTTGGCTATGGGACAGGAAGTGATGTAAATCTCCCCAATGAGACACAAGTTAAAAAAAAACTGACAGGGGCTATAACCCTCATTTACTCTATCCAAATTGGAAAAAAAAGTTTTGCATATAGTTCTACTTTAATATTCCATACAATGTAAATTCCCCTAATGAAGGAAGGCCAAGATTCAACTGGATATGAGGATATTCCTCCGCCTGGGAAGGGACTGTAAATGTGCCAAGCAAGTGAGAAACCAAATAATACAGGACAGTACAGTACAGTACAAAGCAATCAGACAAATGTACATAGAAAGGTATAGAAAGCGTGTGACTTCCGACGCATTTTGCTATATATGCTTCTTCAGGGTGCACGCTCTAAACATGTAAAATAATAGAGGACTGCAGCGCTAAAATAATAAAGAAATAAAAAAAAAAATCAAATCATCCACTAAAATAGGGATAATAAAGATAAAAGCAACCATTAATAGTATATCAATTCTTCCAGGCAACAATGTATCACTCTCCAACTGATTTGTGGCGCTTGAGGATCAAATATAGCTACAAAGTACGCTCTAAAGATGGCAGCTACAAAAGAAATACATTTACATACTTTAATACATTTTTACTGGACTGGATTTATAGACTTGTGCTACTCTCATCCTACACACTTTGGTTTAATCATTCTGGAGAACTCTGTTAAAGAGTTGCATCTCAAGACCATTAATTGGACCAGATCACACTTATCTTTGGGTCCAGTGCCCCTTCAACACCTATTTTAGATCAGGAGTTTATACATGAACAAGCTTGTTTTAAAGTGCACCTTTAGGCACTTTGGTCAAACATTCCCATAGACACACTCCTAAACCTTGTGGACAACCTTCCCAGAAGAGTTGAAGCTGTTATAGCTGCAAAGGGTAGGCCAACTCTATATTGAATCCTACGGACTATGACTGGTATGCCATTAAAGTTCATGTGTGTGTAAAGGCAGGTGTCCCAATACTTTTGGTAATATAGTGTAGGTTTGTATATCTGTTCTGCCATAAAAGCTCTTTCACCACCTGCTGGAAATGTTTTCCTAATTGCACACTGAGAACCATGCATGTGCAGCTCAGTGAACTATCTCTGGATCTTTCAGAGTGCACATGAGGAAGCTACGTCATTCGTGGCCGGCCAATAAAGAAATTTTCGGACACGGAAGAAGATCGTCGTAAAAAAGCAGCTGCAGCAACAATGAACTTCAGTGTGTGTTAATATGTCTTACACAATTATTGTTTACATACATGTGTGTTCCCCAGGCATGTGCTTGTGGGTTCTTATATTATACAGTAAAACCTTGGATTGCAAGCATAATTCGTTCCAGGAACATGCTTGTAATCCAAAGCACTTGTAAGCAAATTTCCCCATGAGAAATAATGGAAACTCAGATGATTCATTCTACAACCATTTATTCATAAATCCTTCAGTTTAAAGTCCATATAAAAAGATTATAGCAATGTGATAGGTTGTGGAATCATAAAATTAGAAGCAAAATCCAGCAGGAGCTACAGAGTATAAAAAAGAAGAGGGGCGCCTCTAAGTGTAGCAATACAGTTACATTTAATGAAGGTAAAACATTTAGCAACTTGCAGGGTTGATGATTAAAAGAGGCACATCTAAGTATGCAGGGATACGGGGTAAAGATGTCCACATAGACCATCCTCCGCACCGCCGGCTCTCACCGCTGTTAGTCTGCAATCGGGACCAGGAAGACTATCCTACAGTAGAGCGATCTGAAAGCGTGGCTTGAATCGCTCGTGGAGTGCAGTGTAGAAGGAATGGCGGTGCGGAGGATGATCTATGTGGACAGCTTTACCCCAAATGCCTGCATACTTAGATGTGTCCGTTTTAATCATCAACCATGTGAGTTGTTAAATGTTGTACCTTCATTAAATGTAACCATATTGCTACACTTAGAGGCGCCTCTCTTCTCGTTTAAACTCAGTTGTGTCATGATGCTACTTGTATATAAAGACATTACTTGTATATCAAGTCAAGGTTTATAAAAAAAAAAATTGCTTGTCTTGCAAAACGCTCTCAATCCAAGGTTTTAGTGTATATATATATTTTTAAAGAACTTTATTGCTAGCACAAGGGGCAGACATGTCCTCTATGTGCTAGCATGTGCCGGTGACAGGTACTTTTTATGGGAACTCTGGGCATCTTTGAGATCCCTAAAGCTTTATCTGCACTGTGCCCCAAGCAGATCTGGAACAGAGAGATCTCAAGAGGTTTTTTTTACCAAGCTGTTCTAGCCAGGATCTGACAGCTCTGAACACAGATATGCTCACAGATGAGCACTTTTGGGCTCATGCTTTGCACAGGAAATTGGAAAACAAATCTATTCTACACCCACTCGCCACCTGATAGATTTGTTTGTGGTCCATGCCTCTCAGGGAAAGCAGGCACACCTTAACCACTTCAATACCAGGCACTTAGACACCTTCCCGCCCAAGCCAATTTTCAGCTTTCAGTGATGTCGCAATTTGAATGACAATTGCGCGGTCATGCTACACTGTACCCAAACAAATTTTTTATCATTTTGTTCCAACAAATAGAGCTTTCTTTTGGTGGTATTTGATCACCTCTGCGATTTTTATTTTTTGCGCAACAAACAAAAAAAGACCGAAAATTTTGCAAAAAAACAAGTTTTTCTTTGTCACTGTTAATTTTTTTTGTAAATAAGTGCGTTTTCTTCTTCAATGACGGGCACTGATAAGGCGGCACTAATGGGCACTGATAAGGCGGCACTGATGGGCACCGATGAGGTGGCACCAATGAGGTGGCACCGATGAGGTGGCACTGATAGGCGGCACTGATAGGCGGCACTGATGGGCACTGATAGATGGCACTGATGGGCATTGATAGGTGGCACTGGTATGCGGCACTGATGGGCACTCAGGTGGCACTGATGGGCACTCATAGGCGGCACTGATGGGCACTCATAGGCGGCACTGACGGGTACTTATGGGTGGCACTGATGCACACATATAGGTGGCACTGATAGGTGGCATGGATGGGCACTGATAGGTGGGCATGGGTGGGCACGGATGGGCACTTATAGGTGGCACTGATGGACGCTGATGAGTGGCACTGATGACACTGATGGGTGGCATTGCTGGGCATCCCTTTTTTAAACTTTTTTTTAACTAAATATGATGTGCCAATCAGTGCCCATCTGTGGGCACTGATTGGCATATTTTTTGCATTTTTTTTTTTAACATGTGGATGGCCATGGGGGATGTACCTGGCCATCCACATGCTGGGGGCTTCCCTGGTGTCCTGGGGGCTTCCCTGGTGGTCCTGGGGGGTTCCCTGGTGATCTAGTGTGGGCATCTGAGGGGGGGCTGCGCTGATAAACAATCAGCGCATACCCCCCCTGTCAGGAGAGCCGCCGATCGTCTCTCCTCTACTCGCGTCTGTCAGACGCGAGTGAGGAAAAGCCGATCAACGGCTCTTCCTGTGTACATCGTGATCAGCCGTGATTGGACACGGCTGATCACGTGGTAAAGAGCCTCCGCCGAAGGCTCTTTACCGAGATCAGTGTAGCGGTGTGTCAGACTGACACACCGCTCCACCGATCGCCGCGATGCGCGCCCCCGCGGGCGCGCGGCGGCTGTTATCCTGAACGACGTCATATGACGCCCAGGCAGGATAACAAAACCACTTCCCGGATCTGCTATTGACCGGGCGGGAAGTGGTTAAAGGGGTTATAAAGGTTTGTTTCTTATTTTCTAAATAGGTTACTTTAAGCTAGTGCATTGTTGGTTCACTTACCTTTTCCTTCGATTCCCCTTCTAAATGTTTTCTTTGTCTGAATTTCTCACTTCCTGTTCCTCCTCAGTAAGGTTCAGTAAGCTGTTCTGGCTGACTAAACACCGCTCGGATGATGGTGTGAAGTATACTGAGGAGAAACAGGAAGTAAGAAATTCAGACAAAGAAAAAAAAACATTTAGAAGGGAAATCGAAGGAAAAGGTAAGTGAACCAACAATGCACTATTAAAAGTGGTTGTAAACCCACTTTTTGACTTCTACCTATAGGTAAGCCTAGAATAAGGCTTACCTATAGGTAGTGGAAATATCTCCTAAACATGCGCAGTTTAGGAGATATTTCACTTATAGTCGGCTGAAAATTCCAACTGCGCATGTGCGGGGAAGAAACTAAGTGCCGTTTCTTCCGTAGCCTGTGCAGTTAATAGCGGCTCCCATGCACATGCACGGGAGTAATGTCACACGGCTCCAGTGAATCACAGAGCCGGAATCCGCGGCCCGGAAGGAAGAGGGGCCAGAAGATGGACGCTGCCTACACAGGGCACATCGCTGGATTCTTTTGCAGGTAAGTGGCACATAATGGGCTAGTATGCGATGCATACCAGCTCATTATGATTTTCATTTGCAGGCATATGCAGCGAGCAAAAGAGGAAGTAAAACCCATCAGGGTTTACTTCCTCTTTAATGCCCTGTAAAAGTGACTGAGTCGTTTTAGAATTGCCCAGATTACTTGTGCATTAAAGCTGACATTGACAGCTTTCTGCAGAAAACCAAGAAGTACTCATGGCTGTTGTTACGCTATAAGCTTACTTACATGCCATTACTGCATCGGCAGTCTCAGTGTGTCACAGAAACAAGCAGCAAAGAGAAATCTATCTAATCTGAATAGAGATGGCTACCAAAACACTTTATTACACTGAACATTTTGTTATTGCAATCTATCCTTTCCTGTCACAGTGATCCATGTCCCCTTCATATCATGTCCTGATGTCACAGTGATAAAAAGTGAGGGAAAAGCTTCCTCATGGCACCGCAGACATTAAACACTTGAGACCTATGTTCTCTTTCCAAAGTTTTGGACTCTATCCAAAACTTAAAAACAAGTTTGGCAGGAGTTCAGCTTTTATGTGAAGCTAAAAATTACATGGTATCATCAGAGAGATGTACGTTTTAAACTTACATTTTTTTTGCAGATATCATGTATTTTTTATGATACAAAAAACAACCAGAGTAAATAGCTGAGTCGTTTTAAAATACTATACCAGATAAAACTGTGCTTTTATATTTACTTCTTTGGCGTCACAGTTCCTTGTGATAACACCAATAATAGAATTTTGTTACGCCATCTATACTTTAGCAACAAAACCTCTTCACTGGAACTGTCTAGTCAGATTACTCAGGTACTCATGAAACTGCAGGCCGCAAACCCCCACCACTCACAAATACCACAAATACTAATTAAAGAAAAACACTGTACACAGGAAATAGCATGAAATGGCCACGGTACTTTATTGATTTACCAATTACATCATAAATAATTGCAAGAAGATTTTAATTCAAATGACAAGAACAGACAGATTCACCAACTTCTTTGCTCAGTTATTAGAACTCGAGCATATACCGAGAAAAAAAAACGCCCTCCCCTGGATGCAGGGTGGCAGAAAACCACATAAAATACTGCAACGGGCGAGAGGGTGTCAGCTCTTTCTTTTTTTTTTGCTAGAAGGTCCAAAGAGGACCAAAACCAGATCAAGTCGCCTTATATACCGTAGCCACAGGCCAGCATTCCATAATAATCCCAGGTGCTCCCATTGGCTTACCTAGCCCACCTGGGAAGACCCAGAATATTCTTAAAGGAGCCATGTACCCAATATTACAAACATCATACCTGTAACATCCATTACAGCAGCTTTTGAGAAGGAAAGGGGAGAGCGGCTGCAGTCCCACAAAGGTGGGTCCAAAGGGTTATGCCCCCTTTAACATTCTTGCAGGCTTCCAACTGCAATGTTATCTTTTTAAACTTTCCCATATTTGTGGTACACTTCTATAATTTCTTGGTCATAAGTTTAAAGTGGAATGTCAAGCTTTTTTTTTTTTTTAATACAGAAATAAAGAAGAGAAGTATGAATATAGACAACACAACGTATGTGGTATATTCATAGTGGAAAAAAAACAACCCTATATACAGTGGGGGAAATTGTTATTTGATCCCCTGATTTTGTTTGCTCACTTACAAAGAAGGGTCTATAATTTTTCTCATTGGTAAATCTTAAATGATAGCGACCAAAAATCCAGAAAAAACACATAATAAAAATGTTATATATTGAGTTGTAGTTCAGTGAGTAATATAAGTATAGTAAAACCCTGGTTTGAGAGTAACTTGGTTTGAGAGCGTTTTGCAAGACAAGCTACATTTTTTAAGAAATTTTGAATTGATATACAAGCGATGTGTTGAAATACAAGTAGCATCATGTCACAACTGAGTTTAAAACAGAATAGTGGCACCTCTAAGTGTAGCAATATGGTTACATTTAATGAAGGTAGGATGTGGTCGGCAGACATTGGAAAAACTCTCTCCATAGCGGAATGGCAGACTGCGTACCACTTCGCACATAGGTCCTCCATCTCCTGCTACTCACAAGAGAAAAACTTCAAGATCATGTCCAGATGGTACAGGGACCCCGCTACGCTACATAAAATCTTTCCGTCTACCTCGCCCTTCTGCTGGCATTGCAACGAAGCCGCGGGCACCTATCTTCATATCTGGTGGGAGTCTGAACGGATACGACCCTTCTGGAAGCAGGTAATTCAGACTTATAATAATATATATGAGGAATCTTTACAACTAACCCCTGAGATAGCTCTCCTCTCCATGCTCCCGGGATCAATAGCATCTCAGAAACAATGTCTTTTACGCTTTTTGCTATCAGCAGCCCGACAACTGATACCCCTCTTCTAGAAAACAACCACAATTCCCCCCCCCCCCCCCATTAGCCCTTTGGGTCTCTACAGTAAATGACATCATGAGAATGGAGGAAATGTTGGCACTCAAAAATAACACTTTTGACAAATTTCAAGTCCTGTGGTCGGTCTGGCTGCGCTTCTCCTCCTCAGATACCCTGGCTGGCATGCTCCCTGTTCCTCCGAGCCTAGTCCCGCCACCACCATGACCTGTCCCTAAAGATATAGGGACACCCTTCATTTACCAAGTTGTTGTCTTTCCATCCCAGGCTCTCCCGGCATACCCCCCCCCCCCCATTTCCCCCCTCTCCAACCCTCTTTGCCTTTATCTTTCTTCTCCCTTTCACTTTACCACCTGATCTACTATGGTTTGACATTTATTGAACCCAAGCCAATCTATGAAACCTTTGGGCGCGAGCGATGCTGCAGGCGATAGCCACTTGGTGTGCTCGTTACCGCTTTCTTATAAGTGATATGTCAACTGTATTTCTGTTGTACTGTTTATTCTACCAATAAAAACATTTTCAACTCTAATGAAGGTAGAACATTAAGCAACTCACACAGTTGATGATTAAAACAGGCACATCAAAGTATGCAGGCATCTGGGGTAAAGCTGTCCACATAGACCATCCTCCACATCACCATCAACGTCATCCCTTCAATGCTGCGCTCCAGGAGCGCTTCAAGCCTCGCTTTCAAATCACTCTACTGCAGGGCAGTCTTCCTGGTCGTGATTGCAGACTGATAGCAGTAAGAGCCAGTGGTGCGAAGGACGGTCTATGTGGACAGCTTTACCACTGTAAAGCTGTCCACATAGACCATCCTCCGCACCGCCGGCTCTCACCGCTGTCAGTCTGCAATCGTGACCAGGAAGACTATCCTACAGTAGAGCGATCTGAAAGCGTGGCTTAAATCGCTCGTGGAGTGCAGTGTAGAAGGAATGGCGGTGCGGAGGATGATCTATGTGGACAGCTTTACCCCAGGTGCTTGCATACTTAGATGTGCCTCTTTTAATCATCAAACATGTAAGTTGCTAAATGTTGTACCTTCATTAAATGTAACCATATTGCTACACTTAAAGGTGCTTCTCTTCTCTTTTATACAAAATCCTGCCAATTGTGGATAGACATTTTATGGTTAAACAACCACATTGCTATAATCTTTTAATATGGACTATAAACTGAAGGACTTATGAATAAATGGTTGTGGAACAAATCATCTCCATTATCATCTCCATTATTTCTTATGGGGAAATTTGCTTTGATATACAAGTGCTTTGGATTACAAGCATGTTTCCAAGATGAATTATGCTCGCAATCCAAGGTTTTACTGTATTTGATCCCCTACCAACCAACAATAATTCTGGCTCCCACAGACTGGCTGCAGTATGTGCTCATGTGGTACACAGACTAGTCCTGTCAATTTAGAAGGTATGCCTAACGACATCTCGTTATGTGTATAAAAGACATCTGTCTTTTCTTCTTCCATTCAAACCCACCATTGTGGGCAAGGTCAAAGAGCTGTCAAAGGACATCAGGGACTAGATTGTAGACCTGCACAAGGCTGAAATGGGCTACAAGACCATCAGCAAGAAGCTTGGTGGGAAGGAGACAACTGATTATTCGCAAATGGAAGAAATACATCAGGGCATCACTTGCCCTCGGTCTGGAGCTCCATGCAAGTTTTTGCCTCATGGAATAAGGATGATCATGAGAAAAGTGAGGGATCAGCCCAGAACTACATGGGTGGAGCTTGTGAATGATCTCAAGGTAGTTGGGACCACAGTCACCAAACAAACCATTGGTAACACAATACGCTGCCATGGATTGAAACAGCGCTACAGCGCCCGCAAGGTCCTCTTCCTCAAGAAGGCACATGTACAGGCCTGTCTAAAGTTTGCCAATGAACATCCAAATGATTCAGAGAAGGATTGGGAGAAAATGTTGTGGTCAAATGAGACCAAAATTGAGCTCTTTGGCATTAACTCAACTCGTCGTGTTTGGAGGAAGAAATATAGCTGACTACGACCCTAACAACATCATCCCTACAGTCAAGCACAGAGGTGGGAACATTATGCTTTGGGGCTGTTACTCTGCTAAAGGTACAGGCTGACTTTGCCACATTGAGGCCAATGAATGGGGCTATGCAGGGCTGCTGACAAGCTAGTGCCACCAGCCCTGTTGTACCAGGCCTGGTCAGCAGGGGGGGAGAGGGGGCAAGCAGCTTCACAGACAGTTCAGTAGAGAAAAACAAAAAAAGTTTTCTAATTTACACCCACGCTCAGCTGCTCCTACTAGCTTAGGGGGTGTTATATTAATACTATTTCCAGGGCCTATTTTCAATTTCGGGTGCATGTGTACAGTAGTCCACGCTAGGTGCCTGCCTCGCATATTGCTGGCTGTTCTTCTGACAGCTAAAGTCCTGGCTGCTCATTGCCTTCCCTGGCAGAGTGATCTTCCTCCGCTCCACGGTCAACAGCCGAGAAAGTAAGAGAGGCGGGCAGCAGCGATGTCAGGTAGAGGCAGCTCACAGGTAGCAGAAGGAGCCGGACTTTATCGTGGGTGGATGAGCACATATAAGCTATGGCTTTAGTATATATTTTTAAGTAAATTAATTAACTTTTTCTTTGCCCACAGGTTTTTGGCATGGGGGAGTGGCCCTAAGTAAATAATTAATTCTTTAAGAGGCCCTGTCTTGTAGCAAAACACTTGTGAGAGCCTACATATCTGCATCTTCTGCCAGTTATACTGACTTTGCTGCATATTTTAATATAATGCACATAAATAAACAGATTGTAAGTTTAGCAAGTAAGACATGGGCACCTCTTGGCATCATTAAAGTGGTTGTAAACCCTTACAAACCACTTTGACCTACAGATAAGCCTAGATTAAGGCTTACCTGTAGGTCCAATAAATATCTCCTAAACCTACATGGTTTAGGAGATATTTAGAAAAAAACAGGCATCGCTGTCTACAGCGCATGAGCCGTAGACAGCGGCGCGCAGGTGCACTGAGTATGCCGAGATCACGGCGATATGCCGCTCTCGTGTGCATGCGCGGGAGTGATGTCATCGCCGCTCCAGCGAATGACAGCGCTGGAGCAGCGAGACCCGGAAGTCACTCCGGGATTGATGGCGGCGGAGGAGGTCATGGACGAGGGTCGCTTCGGGGGCTTCGTTCTCAGGTAAGTTATTCATAATGAGCTAGTATGCTATGCATACTAGCTCATTATGCCTTTGCCTTGCAGGTTCCGTTTTTTTTTTTTGTAGGAGGCTTTACTTCCTCTTTAACCTCTTCCCACCCATCTCAGCCCTTTCTTTGGATCATAAGGCAGGGGGCGGGGCCAGGGCTGGGGTTGAGGGTGGGGTTTAAGGGGCCCCATCAGGTAGGCTGTACGGAGCCCCATGATTTCTATCAGTGGCCCTGGGGTAGATGGGTCTTCCAGCATGACAATGACCAAAAACATACTGCCAAGGCAACAAAGTTGTGGTTTAAGAAGAAGCAAATTAAGGTCATGAAGTGGCCTAGCCAGTCTCCAGACCTTAATCCTATAGAAAATGTATTGAGGGAGCTGATACTTTGAGTTGCCAAGCGACAGCCAAGAAACCTTAAGGATTTAGAGAAGATCTGTAAAGAAGAGTGGACCAAAATCCCTCCTGAGATGTGAGCAAACCTGGTAGCCAACTACAAGAAACGTCTTTCCTTGTGCTTGCCAACAAGGGTTTCTCCACCAAGTACTAAGTCATGCTTTGCTTGGGATCAAATACCTATTTTACTTACTGAACTGAAACTCGATTTATAGCATTTGTATCATGTGTTTTTTCTGGATTTTTGGTTGATATTCTGTCTATATCATTTAAAATACACATATGATACAAATTATATCCCACTCAGTTCCTTGTAAGTGGGCAAACTTAAAAAATCTCCAGGGGATCAAAAATTATTTTCCCCACTGTATACACAGGCATAAGAGAACTTAGGTATAGGGTACCTTCTTCCCAGATAGGGCTTATGCAAAGAGGGTACCTAAACAGGCTATGGATAAGAACTTAAATAATAAGAGATTGTGAGGGTGTCAACCAGTGGCGGCTGGTGCTCAAAATTTTTGGGGGGGCACAAACTGAAAAATTCAGAAAAAAACCCCATCAATTGCAGCCTCACTGTGCCCATCAAACGCAGCCACTGTGCCAAACGCAGCCACTGTGCCCATCAAACGCAGCCACTGTGCCCATCAAACGCAGCCACTGTGCCCATCAAACGCAGCCACTGTGCTATCAAACGCTGCCACTGTGCCATCAAACGATGCCTCTGTGCCCATCAAACGATGCCACTTTGCCCATCAAACGCTGCCACTGTGCCCCAAATGCTGGCACTGTTCCCATCGAACGCTGCCACTGTGCCCCAAATGTTGCCACTGTGCCCATTAAATGCTGCCCCAAATGCTGCCACTATGCCCATTAAATGCTGCCACTGTGCTCCAAGTGCTGCCACTGTACCCCAAATTTTTCCACTGTGCCCCAAATGTTGCCACTGTGCCCCAAGTGCTGCCACCGTGCCCCCCGCCCGCCCGGCTCTTACCTTGTCTCGGGTAGGCAGCGGGTGATGGCGGCAGGCGGCGATCTGTGTCCGGTGTCCTCCATTTCATTCCGACCCCGATGTCTTCTCCCGCCCGCTCCTCCTCTAATCAGGCACTTCCGAAAACACACCCGCGGCTGTAATTCAGATGCCCGGCGCCCGACAAGGGGCCAGACACCAGAATAGGGGGCGGCAGCGGCGATAATATATAGATTCATGCAATGCATGAATCTATCTATTGGTGATAGAGCGGTGCAGGAGAAAGGGGGCGGCGCTCCTGCGCCCTCTATGGACGCACCGCCACTGGTGTCAACCCTAACAAGAAACGACAATGATGAAAAAAAGGTGTGGTGTCATCAGGTAGTTTCAATTCTCTGAGAGAGTCGGTAAGGTTTGCCTTGGCATACCACTATGTAAATTGAAACGATTTCCTAAGAAGATGAATCTCCGAGCGTGTAAGTGAATGTTTGGAATTCCCAGAAATTTTTTAAAACACCATTTAAACCAGGTATAAACTCATTAATATCAGTATGTTTATGTTAAAATATTGGTATTATAACTGCCTAAATCTGTCTTCCCACAATCCTTTGCACAGCAGGAGCAGGACAGGGTGTGCAAAAGTATGCTCTGCGCAACTAATTCTTCTGAACTGCACAAAGCTGTGAATTTAACATGTTCTCAGGCACTAGGAGCTAAAGGAGAACATGGAATTTGATTATGCTAATGTATTGCCTAGTATTGGCGATAGGACTCCTCACACCACCTGGGAGGAGACAAGCTGAAGCCACTTCTATACTCTTGCACTGGGCTGCCTTTGGTGTGTGGCTTCCTATCTCCAACACTAGACATTGCATATTGAGCTGGGACAAATTTTCGCAGAATACCAACACCGTTAGCAGGGGTAGCCACCGCATAATATTCAACTAGTGCTTGGAGTAGCGCTCTATGAGCTGTCATAATGCTAATTTATTGTTTAAGGAAGAAGAAGCTGCAAGGTTTGTGAATATAGGTATCTCCTTTCTGGCTATACAGTGTATGAGGGGCATCTGGATCAGAAATATTTTAGCAGGTAGATATAGATAAATATATTATTTCCATTTGTCTGTAGATACAAATAAAAAGAGTGTAATGGCCATATGTACCTACATTTTGTTAGAAGCGAAATAACTGGAACTCAGGAGCTTATTAATATACGTATTTGATTTAGTCTTATATAATGCGAAAAAACGGACTAGCAGATATTGTAATAGCATTTCAAAGTGCACGTGTATGAGAGAGATTTTGCCCTTTGGCAAGCTGCCACGAGGAAAAGATCAATGATCGTGACAGTAATTACTGCATTTATAATGTTAAAAGGCATGTTTAACTTTTTTTATGCTGTTCTCAGGTTAAAAAAAAAAAAAACATGCAGTTTTTGTGACTACTTAGAACAAATAAAATTAGATTTCTTCAAGCAGATTACTTTCCCAGTGAAATTATGCAAAGAAAGATGCTCAGTGCCTTTTCTTTCAAGTACCAACAAAAGGCATAATTTCACATGAAGATGTAAGCAGTGGCATACTAAGTGGGGGGCGGGCCGCACCGGGTGCCACACACTGGGGGGGTGTCAGGCCGGCACCCACCCTCCGCGATTGAAGCAGAGACATCGCGGACTTAAGTACCGCAGCGGCGCGGTCACAGGCAGGTGAGGTGAGGGGAGGGGGTGTTCGCCACAATGATTTCCTTCTCTCAGCGGCTCTGTCTGTCTGATCTGTCTCGGCTGTCTCATACAGCCGAGCAGAGTGAAGCCGCCGGCGGATGTAAGATAAGATTGTAAATAGTTGCTGTTGCAATAACAACCTACATGTCACTGACCTTGTCTACAAATCACCCCAATTATAGTTTAAAATAATTTTAAAGTTTTAAAGTGGATGTAAACCGTCACTTATACCCGGTGAAGTGAATAGCCTCAGATGATACACAGAGATGAAGCAAATATTCCTACATAAGTTTTACATGTATATCTGCTGTCTTTCCCTTTCTATATTCTTTAGAATGTGCAAATCATGTTAGAAATTTTTCTTCCTGTCTTGGCAGTCTTGGCATACATTGTGTGAGAATATTGGAGAGTGATTGGAGGAAAGGCACACACCCTCACTCCACATAGGCAGAAGAACGAATAAACTTGCAGAGTTGTGCTGTGAATAGACCAGCTCTCTGCTTATTTGGCTCTAAGTTTCCTCCCTGACACAAATTTCCAGCTGCTTTTATCTCCTGTGTTAGAGAACTTGTCAGAAGTTATCATGCTGATAACAGAGGAGCAGAGCAGCAGAAACACACAGGACATAGGGCTTTGGAGACAGATAAGTAAACACTACAGATATACAGTAGGTGCCCAGGTCAGGTTTCATGAATGGGGTTTACATCCACTTTAAAAAATGTATGAGATTTTTACTTTATCAAGCATATATACCTCTTTTGGCCCACGTCCCAAGAGAGGTCAAAGAAAACACATTTGCTGAGTATTTCCTAGAAGCTGAATTGGAATTATGAACTTCAGCAACAACTTTCCTTTAAATCCCAGTCTACCAACAGCATATACTCAACTTTTGTTCAGTCCCCCATAACTTAGCCAAAAGAAGATGGAAATACCCATTACTTATGGGTATGGAGACAAATATGACTTCCTTCCTTTCATGTGACGGTGCTGGTACCTGTTACTTGGCGCTTTCGTTGATATGATGCTAGAGAGGTAGTCAGCCCTGTGTAAGTGCCTACTGAAGATCAGGCTAGAGCTTGCGCAAGGCTTGCTTCCCTCGCTTATGGCAGCTGAATTCAGTAACATTGAAGTGCATGAAAGGTGAGTAGAGGCTGATAGGTTACCAGACATTTTTTATTTTTTATTTATTTTGAATAGACTGTGGGAGGTATTGAATGCTGTCTTTTTTTCCCCATAGAGAAGATTTCTCTTTTGCTCCCATTCTCTCCTAAAACATCCACTTGGACAAAAATAAGGGGATCTTTTCCCAATAGAGACAGCTGTGAAAACTTGAGAAATTGCCAGGATACCAGGAGTAACCTGGCTTCATGGAGGTCATCGATATACATAATCCAAAAACAAAGGATAAAACTTAGTGCACAAAAAACGTATTTCATGGTGGATCTCTCTCTCCCTAGCCCCTCCCCCCCCTTCCCCATTGTAGCTGTAAGTGTATTGAATGAATTGTTTTGTTTGCAGCTATAAAATCCCGAAAGAGGCACATACATTCCCAATCTACCCAATGATAAATAAAAATAATTCATTGCGGTCTAAGGTGCCCTTAAAAAATTGTTTCCATAACTTCCAGGTCTACATGACACCCATCAAATAGACAGGAATTGGGTGGCTTCCTAAATGGGTAAGACATATTACATGGTAAGATTAACATATACATAGGATATAACTGTTTGCCACTCTACATGCAGAGCCACTAGTACAAACCATCAACACTTTACTTTGTCAGTAGGTAAGTGATATTTACTCACTCCTTTCCTTGTCCTCTCTTTTGTCCTTTGTCTATGTTGCTCACCTGCAATTATCTTTACATGACCCCTTTTATGGGTTTTCTGATTTCCCCAGTATTTGATTTTCTTTCTTCTTCAATTTTGTATTTTGTGCATGACATATACAGTAGTCTAGAATTTTATGAATGTGATTTGTCACTTGGTTATTTATCACCTGAATTTTTATTTATTTTTATTCTATTATTTTACCATACTAAGAGCAAGGCACATTTTGGACTTTAACTGCCACTTTGAATGTTACTATAAACTATAGTTTACCTTTTGGCACCTACTGAAGTAAGATAATGATTTTATGTATCTGTAGCACTTATGAATTTTTCTTTGAAAAACAAAAGCTTAAAAAATATAAACATAATGCAGTGTGGAGTATATAAGCCATTGAGCTTTAAAGAATAACTCCCCATTTGTTGAGAAAAAACAAACATTCACATTTGGATGATCAATGTACATTGCATGTGTTTTAACTAGATTTGTTGCAGAGTCCTACCTTTTGATATTCTGAAGAAATAGCTGTCTATTTGTCTGTGTCCATATGCATGTGAATGTGAATTTTTCATTATTGATCAGCTACTGCATTTTCGGTGTTCTAATGAGGAGAGTGGCAGGGTCAGAATCCCTTTAGATATGATTAGCATTTTGGGAGTATCTCACCAAAGTTGACCTTTTTGTTGCAGAGGACGCCCAAAATCTGGCTTGTATGTAAAGTAGTGCAGGTTTTAGGGAAAATAAATGAGCCAGTCACACAAACAGCAAATGTCTGGGGGGTGTTTTGTACACCATCTGTGTACAGAACGCCTCCAGGTTGCCACGTTTGCATTGCATTTTACAGAAAATTACAGGGCTGCAGATTGAAAAGGAAAGGTCATTTTTAATAATGTTATATTACTATATGGCTTGTGTGACAATTGTATAATTTTTTATTTATTTTTTTGTAATACTTATTTTTTCCCACGAAAGTGGAGTTACCCCCTAACCACTTGCCGACCAGCCGCCATCATTATACTGCGGCAGGTCGGCATGATCCCGCGAACCGTCGTAGCTGTACGTCAGCCCTTTAAATGGCTATAGTAGGCACAAGTCCACTGCACGGCGGGGGAGTAGGTGCGCGCCTGCTGCATGTCGGGGAAGCCAATGTGCGTGACCAGCGGTCGCAATGACTGGTGGGGACGAGAGCCAGAACAGGGACGTGTGTGTGTGTGTAAACACACAAATCGCAGTTCTGTGAGGAGAGGAGAGACAGATCGTCTGCTCCTACTAGCTAGGAACAACATCCCCCCACAGTTAGAAACACAAACGAGGGGAAACATTTAACCCCTTGATCGCCCCCTAGTGTTAACCCCTTCCCTGCCAGTGACATTTATACAGTAATCAGTGCATTTTTATAGCACTGATCGCTGTATAAATGTCAGTGGTCCCAAAAATGTGTCAAAAGTGTCCGATCTGTCCGCTGCAATATCGCAGTACCATAAAAATCGCTGATCACCACCATTACTAGTAAAAAAATAAAAAATAATAATAAAAGTGCCATAAATCTATCCCATAGTTTGTAGATACTATAACTTTGCCCAAACAATCAATATACGCTTATTAAAATTTTTATTTTATATATTAAAATTTTATTTTTCCCAAAAATATGTAGAAGAATATATATTGGCCAAACTGATGAAGAAATTAGATTTTTAAAAACATTTTTGGGGATATTTATTACAGCAAAAAGTAAAAAATATTTTTTTTTTCAAAATTGTCGCTCTTTTTGTTTATAGCGCAAACAATAAAAACTGCAGAGGTGATCAAATATCACCAAAAGAAAGCTCTATTTGTGGAAAAAAAAGGACGTCAATTTTGTTTGGGTAAAGCGATGCACGACCGCGCAGTGCCGTATCGCAAAAAATGGCCTAAGCAGGCAAATGTTCCGGTCTGTAAGTGGTTAAAAATCTTATTGGCAGCAGCATTACTGATGTGATCAATCTATTATTGTATTATGCATATATAAAAATAAAATAGTTGCACTTATACTTGAAATATGAGCTTTTTGAAAAGGACGAATCTAAAAAATATTATTTAGAAATTTGAAGAATAATAAATGAAAGTAAAATGAAATCAAAGAAAATAAAAATAGGGTGAGACGGAATGGAGAAATATTTTTATTTTACTATTGGAAACTCCACTTTTATCCTTATTATGCTATAATTTACAAAGATTTGTAAATAATAATCATTAAATAAAACAGATGACCTTTATTAATTCCTTTTTTTTTTCCAGACAAGTCAGAATTTTCATGGTGTATTTCATAATTACTGCTCTATATAATTAAGCAAATCTTGTTATGGCAGGTAAAACAACTGAAGATGAAAGGAAAAAGTGGATGTTTGCTATTTGGTTGTCAAATGTCTCTAATATTCAACATGTTTTCAACACATTGCTTCTGTTCTATGTAGCTCTGTCCTGCTTAATCAACTGTCCAGCTCCATCAACGTTAATGAAACCTTCAATGTCTGCTGCACTTAACATAATTAAGGAAACACTGAGGCTCACAAAAGTGGGTTTGTAAAGCAAAAGCCATTTTTGTCTGCACAGTGATATTTTTCTAATATTGCTTGCTATACAGGGAATAATTTTAAGCATGTCAAGTTTGTTTTAAATATAAGGCAAACCACACTTAAAATTTTACAAAGAAAATTAGATTGGTAAACCTTACAGCTATTTTAAAGGTACATGCCACTCAAAACTGAATAAATGATGTGGGAAATTTGGGTGGAGCACACAGAACGTAACCAATCAACTTTTAGGATCTAGCCCTGGTTCACACCCTTCACGCGATTTCAAAGCCGCAGATCAGTGCGATTTGGACCTCTGATTTCACTGCGGCTTGTGACTTCATTTAACAGAAGTCATTGTAAGTAATGAAATCGTTAAAAAGTAGTGCAGGGACCTTTTTCAAAGTCTCTGAGACTTGAGTCTCAATTATTTGAACGGTTTCTTTGTCGGCAATGGGGTGGGACTTGTCATTGCGATTTTGAACAGTAAAATCGCATGACAAACTGCACTGGTGTTTAATTGAACAAGCTGAAGTTGGAAGCTGATTGGTTACTATGCACAGCTGCACCAGAGTCTGTGTGCTCTGGTTTTAGTAAATCCCCCCATGGAGTACATGCTGGGAATAAAACCTGCTTAGACTACCAAAGCTAATTACTTCTAGGAAGTGTTACTAAGTACTGAGTCACAGAGCATAGATATACCATGTCATATCTTTTCCCTGCTGTGTGAGAGTCAGTTGTCTATAGAATCCCATGGCTGTTGGGAGTTTGCACAATTTATTGTCTTTGCTTCTCTGGGATTATTAGGGCTACTTTGACACTGGGGCGGGAATGCTTCGGTGGTAAAGGGATGCTTTACCCTCGTTTTAGCGGCGCTATTCGGCTGCTAGCGGGGCGGTTTTAACCCCTGCTAGCGGCCGAAAAAGGGTCATAAACTGGCGGTTTTGCGGCGCTGCCCCATTGATTTCAATGGGCAGGGGCGTTTTAGGAGTGGTGTATACACCGCTTCTACAGCGCTGCAAAGATGCTGCTTGCAGGACTTTTTTTACCATCCTGTAAACGCACCGCTCGTGTGAAAACACTTGGGCTTTCACACTGGAGAGACAGGAGAGGCTCTTTACAGGCGCTATTTTTAGGGGACTGGTGGGTGTCCACACTTATGGCTATGCCATGCTACGAACCCTATTCAGCTCTTCTAACTCTATTAGGTGATTTCTGAATACTGACATAGTTTTGTAATCATAATTCTTTGAGAAAGTAGATTTGCTAAGTGCTACCTGTCAGATGATCTTCTGTCAGTAAACAGGATCACTAGTTAGTGCTTGTAGTTCTTGCATAAGGAGATATCAGGATTTTATAAAAAATATTTAAGTTGAAAAGGCATTTAAAATAATGACCCAGAACTCTACATATACATTAGGTGCAGGTTTAAGCGCATTGGTGTGCAAAAGTATTAATAAACCCGCTTACTTAAAAATCATTTAGTTCTGCTGACCTAAGTACTTGCAGTGTTTAATATGTACCCTCCTTGTAGGCCTGTCATATTTTTGTAATCCTCTTAAAATCATCTTTTGGGGTGGTAATGGGGGGCTCCATTGCCTGGCAGAGTCCTGTGGAGCCACCCATGCATCCACACTCCCATCTGTACATCCATCCACTGTCTTTGCACACACACACACACACAGGTAGCCCTGAAGCCTAGCAATAGAAGCCCTGAAGCCCCACCACTTGACCGTGGCTCCCATGGGTCTAGGAGAACAGGGCATGGTGATAGTGATGATAGGACATGTAGTCCCAAAGAGGGTAATTGTGTGATATGCTCAGTGTGTGTTTCCTGGTCAGAAGCTCAGGGAGGTGCTATTGAGTAATCGGAACCAGTGGCTGTGATAACCTGTTTGCGCTTTATCACATATTTACAGTAAAGGAAATTCTTTAATGATGAGTGTATTAGTTGTGGATTATATATTAATGCTAACAAAAAAAACAAAGGTGCTAATACTGCTTTAAATATCATCTGCACTAGTGGAATATGTGGTCCTCAGATCATTACTGTAGCTGAAAGGGTCATTGTCAACCACCCAGGTTGCCACAAAACACCAACATTGGCATTTAAAGGCAAATTAGGCGTACCGGAGAATCCAGCTCTGGCATAAACTACGGTAAATCATTTTTTACTTCAGAGGTAAAAATCCACCTTACCAACAACTCTGTCTCTGCTACTCCTCTCTGTCAATCCCTCCACTTGGCTGGCTTCCGCTCACCCAACTAATTAAATTCAAAATACTAACAGCTACCTACAAAGCAATCCACAACTCTGCCCCCAGCTACATCACTGACCTAGTCTCAAAATACCAACCTAATCGTTCTCTACGTTCTTCTCAAGACCTCCTGCTCTCTAGCTCTCTCATCACCTCCTCCCATGCTCGTCTCCAAGACTTTTCCAGTGCCTCTCCAAGCCTATGGAACTCCTTACCCCAATCTGTCCATCTATCTCCTACTCTATTAGCTTTTAGATGATCCCTGAAAACCCTCCTCTTCAGAGAAGCCTATTCTACCCACATCTAACCACTGTATTTTCATTTTGTCCATCTGATCATCCCCCGCAGCTACTCCCCTTTGTTCCACTGGATCCTCCCTTCTAGATTGTAAGCTCTAACAAGCAGGGCCCTCTGATCCCTCCTGTATTGAATTGTATTGTAATTGTACTGTCTTCCCTGATGTTGTAAAGCGCTGCTCAAACTGTTGGCGCTATATAAATCCTGTATTATAATAATAATAATAATAATAATAAATGAATGTTACTCTTGTTTAAATACTTACTTCAACATGGCAGGGGCAAATGATTTTTCTGTGTGTGAAAGTGGAGCAAGCATGGTTATTATTAAGAACAGTCTATATTCTTTATTTGCTTTTCTATAGTCCCTTGTTTCTTTTTTCATATGGTTACAATTTACAAGTGAAGCCATGTTTATATGCTATCCAAAGCAGACTTCTTATTTTGGTGCACGCCATAAAAGAACATTTTTACATGAATCATTAGTGGATCTACCAGCAAGGGAGAAACCACTAATTTAGCACTTTTTGCAGCAAGAAAATTAGCGGTTTATCTCATTATCCACAGAATACTGCTTAATCTACAAATCAGCGTATTCTAGAAAAAGGCACAGTGCTGCAGTAGGGAAAAAAAAGTCAGGCACAGCTACGCTGAACATTAAGGGTCTAATTTTATTTTCATGGACTTGGAGACAGTTGTTGATGTTCAGCTCTGCCCCCCAAAGTTTGCATGCTTTTCTCACCTTTTATGTATGAGCAAGAAAGGGACAGGACTAAATATGTTGTTTTTGAAACATACATATAAATGACAGCATAAAATTAACACTACTTAACCTTAGTTATTTCAAACTATTCCAAACTGGAAATATCTACTATTCAAATTGTGTGAAATAATTAAAGATGAGCTCCAAGCAGACACAAATGATTGGGGCTCTGTATTCATTAATACATCATTACATCCTCAAATATTTTTATTTTTATTTTTTTTTAACAAGAATTCAAATACATTTTTAAATGCAAATATTGTGAGTATCTTAATCCGATTGGAAATCAGCCTCCTGCAGTCTAATGTCCAAGAAGCATAGCACAGGGAGCCAATAGGTTGTGCTGTAGTGCAAGAAGCATGTTGATAGGAGAGAGAGCAGAGTGACAAACAGTTGAGTTAATCAGCTTGCTGCTTCTCTCCTTTCACTGTCTAGCTACAGACTGGAGTATGGACAAGACTTGTAAGCGTTATTTAACTGTAGCACAGAAAAAGCAGGGTTCCTGTCTTGCCAGACAGAGCTGTGCTGCGTGGCAGAGCTGTTGAATCTCAAAACTGGATAGACATAATACGAATCCTTTGTCAGGTAAAACTGCTTTGATATATAGTTACATAGTTAGTCAGGTTGAAAAAAGACACAAGTCCATCCAGTTCAACCACAAAAAAAAAAAATATTTTATCATACAATCCCATATACCTAATTATATACCCACAGTTGATCCAGAGGAAGGCGAAAAATCCCAGCAGAGCATGATCCAATTTGCTAAAGCAGGGGAAAAAATTCCTTCCTGACCCCCCAAGAGGCAATCAGATTTTCAACTTTACCTATAAATGTTAGTACCCAGTTATATTATGTACATTTAGGAAATAATCCAAGCCTTTCTTAAAGCAATCTACTGAGCTGGCCAGAACCACCTCTGCAGGGAGTCTATTCCACATTTTCACAGCTATTACTGTGAAGAAACCTTTCCGTATTTGGAGATTAAATCTCTTTTCCTCTAGACGTAAAGCGTGCCCCCTTGTCCTCTTTGTTGACTGTAAAGTGAATAACTCAACACCAAGTTCACTATATGGACCCCTTATATATTTGTACATGTTGATCATATCCCCCCTTAATCTCCTCTTATCAAGAGTGAATAAATTCAGTTCCTCTAATCTTCCCTCATGCCTCTTATCAGTTTGATTCCCTTTTCTGCACTTTCTGGTTGCCCTTCTCTGCACTTTCTCCAGTTCCCCGATATCCTTTTTGAGAACTGGTGCCCAAAACTGAACTGCATATTCCAGATGAGATCTTACTAATGATTTGAACAGGGGCAAAATTATCTCTCTCTCTGGAGTCCATACTTCTCTTAATACAAGAAAGGACTTTGCTCACTTTGGAAACCGCAGCTTGGCATTGCATGCTATTATTGAGCTTATGATCTACCAAAACCCCCAGATCCTTCTTCACTATGGATCCCCCCAGTTGTACTCCCCTAGTATGTACGATGCATGCATATTCTTAGCCCCCAAGTGCATAACTTTACATTTATCAACATTAAACCTCATCTGCCACATAGTCGCCCAATTAGACAGTGCATTGAGGTCGGCTTGTAAATTGGAGACATCCTGTAAGGACATTATTCCACTGCATAGCTTGGTGTCATCTGCAAAGACAGAAATGTTACTTTTGATCCCAGACCCAATATCATTTATAAAGTTATTTAAAAGTAAGGGTCCCAGCACTGAACCTTGGGGTAGACCACTGATAACCTTAGACTATTCAGAGTAAGAATCATTAACCACTACTCTCTGAATTCTGTCTTTTAGACAGTTTTCTATCCATTTACAAACTGAAACCTGTAGACTTTACCTTACACATAAGCCGTGTGTGCGGAACTTTATCGAACGCTTTTGCAAAATCCAAGTATACCACATCCACCGCACCCCTCTGTATATGTATTTCAGCTGTGTATTTAGCTGTTTGCATGGAGTTCAGATTTAAAAGGAAATCTATGAGACCATGGAAGGCTGCCATTGCTGACCTCTCCTTTGGAAAATGCTAGTTCCCTGGTTGTCATTCCAATGTAATGTGTGTGCCTCTGACCTACAAAAAGGAAAGAAAAAAGGCAGTTCTGACACTGATTATAGCATGCTTTTTCTGTGTCTGTGGCTGAAAAGAACTAGTTTGACACACCCAGGCATCTAGCATTTTCAGGAGGCCTGTAATAGCAGAAAGCTATTGCTCAGGGTCTTGGCCACCCAACACACACCTCTTCCCTTCTAATTAATAGTTGGCATAGAACATTTTCAAAACCCTACCTAAATGCCCCTTTAACTACGTAAATCCAAAGACACATGATGTACCAGTCCCTCACTTGAACTCTTATGCAGTGTCCACGTGGCACGTGGTCTGTCTTCGGGTGTCCATGTCACTGCTTGTGTTATGTGGACATTTCCTATTGGCTATTCAATGGCAGAGTTCCCTCAAGATTCAGAAGTGGGGTGATGTTAGCAAAAGAGGACTAATGTGGACACATCTGCAGCTCTGGATTACCAGTCATACACACCTTGAAATGGTGCTGACAAGGACTTGGGTGAAAATAGCAGAGATTGACAGAGGGTTTGATGTTGTAAACTCATCCATGGTGCCGTACAGTTTCTTGAGGATAGATAAAAAGACGAGGCCCGCGTGCATCTTTTCTTATTTTACTTTATTTAGTCAGCCCCCGTGGTTGGTGAAGGTAAGCCAGAAGACTGCCTGGAGCAATATCATGTATTAGTACTGTATTGGAGGCAGGGAGGGCACAGATGGCAGACTAAGGTGAGTATAACATGGCTTTGTGTAAGGAAACGTGGGAAGTGTAGAGGTTTTTAAGAATAAAAATTTGACGGAAGGGTGGGTGAGGGACAGGAGGGGGCCTCATTTTTTTCCTGGAGAGCACTTTAATAATCTCTAAAACAATAGGCCATCTCTATTTTAGTAATATATATTTTGTTAACCAATAAACACTGTGTGATTATCTCAAACGAAAAAGAAAAAAAAATTACCACTTAGTGAGATCAGTATTCCAGAGCTTTGTCGTAAAATTTATTATAAAAAAAAAAGAAAATTTAGTTTTCCCCCAGAAGAGGCGTGCGACAATTAGAACAGCATTGCACCAAATTACATTAGGAAGGCTAGAGCAAAAGATTTCCTTGCTGGAAGGTCCAGAAAAGAGCAGCTGCAATTTTTTAATATTTTTTTTAAGTAATTCTAAAAGCTAACGTGTTTTTTAGTTAAATTAAAAAAGAGGTTAAATTATACTTGTTCTGTGCAACGTACTTGCATAGACCAGCCCCTTACCTCCTCTTTTGGAGTCCCCTGATGGCTCCCACTGCTGCCTGTGTTTCCTGTGGGAGCAGGAAGTGGAGGAGCGGTGCTGAAAATGGCACAACACTGAATTGGTGACAAGAGCCAGGTAAGTGTTTAGGGATGGAGGGTGGACAGTTAGACCCCTTTCACACTGGGTGCTTTTCAGTAGTTTTAGCGCTAAAAATAGTGCCTGAAAAGCGCCTCTCAAGTCACCCCAGTGTGAAAGCCCAAGTGCTTTCACACTGGGGCGGCGCGCTTGCAGGACGGGAAAAAAAGTCCTGCAAGCAGCATCTTTGCAGCGGTGCAACACCAGCGCTATTAACCCTTTAATAACCCTTTATTAACCCTTTATTCAGCTAGCTAGCCTGCGAAAATCGCCGCTATTACAGCGGTAAAGTGCCGCTATTACAGCGGTAAAGCGCCGTTAAAACTACCGGCTCTTTACCGCTAACGCCCGCTTTGCCCCAGTGTGATAAGGGTATTAGTGGAGAATTTTTTAGACTTTAGAACAACTTTAAATTAGGTTATTTGAATGGGGACATGTAACAAATATAAAGTAGGTGTTGTCAAAATACAGTTTAAGTCAGGTGATGGTTTGTGGATTTTCGCACAGTGGTAGTGCTTTCCAGTGGGTTTAGTTTACTCAAGAAGTGCTGTTTATTGCATAAACAAAATGGAAAATTCACACAGAAAATTAGTTTCCCACACAGGGGTTTCCACCATCAACACGAATATGGATGGCCAAGAAGTTGGAGGGGTTTTTAAACTATGTGGTGGGAGGAAGGTTCAGAGGTAGCAATAGCCAGCAGTGAGCGAAGGTCAGAGAATACGAGTGGAGGCACTAATGATAATATATTCATAATACCTAATCCCTGGGCGAATGAGTTGACAAATCAAAATAGCAGCCTCAGAATACCTAAGGAGAAAATAATAGGCACCCGTACAAAACTGGGAGGCATATACACAAATGTCAGTAGCCCAGCTAACATAATGGAGGAAGTGGAGCTGCTATTACACAAGGAGGATTTAGACTTTGTGGGAATTTCAGAAACTTGGTGTCCCAATTGGTGGATTTCGTGACTAGATCTATTAGTTACCAACGATCCCTATATGATCACAGATGTAAAAAAACGGGACAACTTGGGATCTAGCAATCACAGGATGATCACATACAGCATAAATCATAGGAAAAGGAGGCATGAGGGTAGTGCAAGAACACTAATGCCACGTACACACGGTCGGAATTTCCGACAACAAATGTTCAATGTGAGCTTGTTGTCGGAAAATCTGACAGTGTGTATGCTCCATCGGACATTTGCTGTCGGAATTTCCGACAACATACACACACATTTTGGCAGGTGGCCTTCCATCTCGGTTCCGATGCAACCAGATGGGAGGACTTCAACTCCATCACTTTTTTCATACGCTGGGCTCCCCAGCAGAGTACCGACGGTCACCAACTCCATTTGAGTCCCATTACGTAGATGGAGGCACCCTTCCCTGCACCCTCTCCACAATGTACTCCTTACTGATCTCCCCTGAAGAATTGAGGCTACCTGGACTCAATAAATGGGAAACAGAATTGGGGCAGTCTTTTATTCCTGGTCAAGATGGACAAATCATTCAGTTTGCCCTTAAATCATCTGTGTGCACGTGCATGCAAGAATGCAATTTTAAGTTGTTTACCAGATGGTATACTCCATCTGTCCTAAGCCGCTTCTTGTCCAGAAGCCTCAGACCGCTGTTGGAGATGCTGTTGGACGCTGTTGGAGAGAAAGGTTGATGCTCTTACACAAATTTTGGGGTTGTCCAAGCTTAGAGACTTTCTGGAAGGAAGTGCGTAGACTCATGCAACAGTTTACAGACTATCCGGTGCCAGAGGACCCTGCCTTCTTCCTGCTTCATTGCTCTGTATTTGCGGTGTATTTACCGCTCCTAAAGCGCCCCTTCCCATTGAATACAATGGGGCAGCACTCCAAACCCGCCTGCAAAGCGCCACTAAAACGAAGGTAAAGCGCCGCTAAATATAGTACCGCTTTACCGCCAGTGCACTCAACGCCCCAGTGTGAAAGTAGCCTAAGGATGTGAAACTCATAAAAAGATTTTCAAAAAAAAAAGGATGTGAAACTCACTTCCACAGTTAGTGGTGTCAGTGGAGAATGTAGATAAATTCAAAAAACTTTTAGATGTGTTTCTGAATAGTGAATGCAATGTAGAGGAATATAGGAAATTGTAGTGGCATTAACACACACACGTAGAACTGGATGGACTTGTGTCTTTATTTAACCTTACCAACTATGTACAGTGCCTTGAAAAAGTATTCATACCCCTTGAAATTTTCCACATTTTGTCATGTTACAACCAAAAACATAAATGTATTTTATATGATAGACCAGCACAAAGTGACACATAATTGTAAAGTGGAAGGAAAATGATAAATGATTTTCAATATTTTTTACAAATAAATATCTGAAAAGTGTGGTGTGCATTTGTATTCAGCCCCCCTGAGTTAATACTTTGTAGAACCACCTTTCGCTGCAATTATAGCTGCAAGTCTTTTTGGGGATGTCTCTACCAGCTTTGCACATCTAGAGAGGGACATTTTTGCCCATTTTTCTTTGCAAAATAGCTCAAGCTCTGTCAGAATGAAAGGAGCGCATCTGTGAACAGCAATTTTCAAGTCTTGCCACAGATTCTCAATTGGATTTAGGTCTGCACTTTGACTGGGCCATTCTAACACATAAATATGCTTTGATCTAAAACATGCCATTGTAGCTCTGGCTTTATGTTTAGGGTCGTTTTCCTGTTGGAAGGTGAACCTCCACCCCAGTCTCAAGTCTTTTGCAGACTCTTAACAGGTTTTCTTCTAAGATTGTCCTGTATTTGGCTCCATTCATCTTCCCATCAACTCTGACCAGCTTCCCTGTCACTGCTGAAGAAAAGCATCCCCACAACATGATGCTGCCACCACCATGTTTCACTGTGGGGATGGTGTGTTCAGGGTGATGTGCAGTGTTAGCTTTCCTCCACAGATAGCGTTTTTGCTTTTAGGCCTTTTGGTCTCATCTGAACAGAGCACCTTCTTCCACATGTTTGCTGTGTCCCCCACATGGCTTCTCTCAAACGGCAAACAGGACTTACTTTGGCTTTCTTTCAACAATGGCTTTCTTTTTTGCCACTCTTCCATAAAAGCCAGATTTGTGGAGTGCACAACTAATCGTCATGTGGACAGATTCTCCCACCTGAGCTGTGGATCTCTGCAGCTCCTTCAGCGTTACCATGGGCCTCTTGGTTGCTTCTAGACATGTGCATTTCGTTATGTTCCGAATCGAAATTCGGACGAATTTTTCATTATTCGGATGCATCCGAATTACCGAATTACAATACTGACGAATTTAACCGAATCAAATTTGGGGTTTCTAGCTACAAGTGGCCCCGAGATATGTGGCCCCAAAGTCGGGTCGAAAAATGTCATTCTCTGCTGCAGAAAAGTGCTTGACATTTTGTGACCCGATTTTGGGGCCACGTATCTCGGGGCCACTTTGGTATGCAAACACAGTAGGACTAGCACTACAACCTCTCCAAATTTGGGGTTTCTATCACCAAGTAACCCCGAGATACGTGGACCCAAAGTCGGGTCGCAAAATATTTTTGAATTCGGTTGAAATAATTTCAAATGCAGTTGAAAAAATTTCAAATGCAGTTGAAAAAATTTCAAATGCAGTTAAAAAAATTCAAATGCAGTTGAAAAAATTTCAAATGCAGTTGAAAAAATTTCAAATGCAGTTGAAAAAAATTTCAAATGCAGTTGAAAAAATTTCAAATGCAGTTGAAATAATTTCAAATGCAGTTGAAAAAATTTCAAATGCAGTTGAAAAAATTTCAAATGCAGTTGAAAAAATTTCAAATGCAGTTGAAAAAATTTCAAATGCAGTTGAAAAAATTTCAAATGCAGTTGAAATAATTTCAAATCATGTTGATACTATTTCAAGCGGATTCGAAAATATTTTGCGACCCGAATTTGAAAAAAAATTTAATTGATTCTAACAGTCTGCAAAAGATCTGAAAAAAAAAAAAGTAAGTGAAATGGCTGTTAATAGTCTACAGGAGATCTGCTATTAAATTATATATTTTTTCTATTCTGTTCTAATCTTTTCTATTTGAATTATAAATTTTGGAAGATGGTTATTTACTTATATACATCTGTCACAAAAAAAAAAGATGTGAAATGGCTGTCACGGATGTCGGGTCGCAAAATATTTTCGAATTCGGTTGAAATAATTTCAAATGCAGTTGAAATATTTTCAAATCTGGTTGAAATAGTTTCTAATGCAGTTGAAATAGTTTCTAATGCAGTTGAATTATTTCAACTGCATTAGAAACTATTTCAACCAGATTTGAAAATATTTCAACTGCATTAGAAACTGTTTCAAATCTGGTTGAAATAGTTTCTAATGCAGTTGAAATAATTTCAAATCCAGTAGAAATATTTTTAAATTCGGTTGAAATATTTTTAAATCCGGTTGAAATAATTTCAAATGCGACTGATTTTTCGAATTCGGTCAAAAACGAAACAAAATCCGAAAACTAATTTAACGAATCTAACTAAACTAAATGAATTAATTAACGAATTAAAAGGAAACAAAACAATTTTTTTTCCTTTTGCACGTCTAACACGGATGTCGATCACAAGGCAAGTACATATGCTCTATGTCATTGTCCACTTGCCACAACACCTGCCACAAGTTGTGTATTGTTCACTTGCCACAAGTGCCACGACACCTGCCACGAGTGGCACGACACCTGCCACGAGTGCCACGTGACCAAGTTGTGGATAGTCCACTTGCCACGTCACCTGCCACAAGTTGTGGGGTTCCTAGCACCAAGTGACCCCAAGATAGGGGCGATATGTCAAGTACTTTTCTGTAGCAGAGAATTACATTTTGTGACCCGACTTTGGGGCCACGTATCTCGGGGCCACTTGTAGCTAGAAACCCCAAGTTTGGTATGCAAACACAGTAGAACTAGCACTACAACTACAGACTATTAGTATCTATTTCGTTTTCTCACCAGATCTCCTGCAGACTATTAGCATCCATTTCTTTTTTTAGCAGATCTCCTGTAGACTATTAACAGCCATTTCAATTTTTTTTGCAGATCTTCTGCAGACTGTTAGAATCAATTTCATTTTTTTTTTCAAATTCGGGTGGCAAAATATTTTCGAATCCGCTTGAAATAGTATCAACATGATTCAAAATTATTTCAACTGCATTCGAAATTATTTCAACCGCATTTGAAACTATTTCAACCGGATTCGAAAATATTTTGCGACCCGACTTTGGGTCCACGTATCTCGGGGTTACTTGGTGATAGAAACCAAATTTGGAGCGGTTATAGTGCTAGTTCTACTGTGTTTGCATACCAAATTTGTGGTTTCTAGCTATAAGTGGCCCCGAGATACGTGGCCTCAAAGTCGGGTCACAAAATGTAATTTTCTGCTGTAGAAAAGTACTTGACATATCCCCCATATCTGGGGGTCACTTGGTGCTAGGAACCCCATAACTTGTGGCAGGTGACATGGCAAGTGGACAATCCACAACTTGGTCATATGGCAGGTCACGTGGCACTTGTGGTCGGTCACATGGCACTCATGGCAGGTGTCTTGGCACTTGTGGCAGATGTTGTGGCAAGTGGACAATGACATACAGCATATGTACTTGCCTTGCGATCGACATCCGTGACAGCCATTTCACATCTTTTTTTTTATGTGACAGATGTATATAAGTAAATAACCATCTTCCAAAATTTATAATTCAAATTAGATTAGAACAGAATAGAAAAAAATATATAGTTTAATAGCAGATCTCCTGTAGACTATTAACAGCCATTTCACTTCTTTTTTTTTTGCAGATCTTCTGCAGACTGTTAGAATCAATTTCATTTTTTTTTCAAAGTCGGGTCGCAAAATATTTTCGAATCCGCTTGAAATAGTATCAACATGATTTGAAATTTTTTCAACTGCATTTGAAATTTTTTCAACTGCATTTGAAATTTTTTCAACTGCATTTGAAATTTTTTCAACCGCATTTGAAATTATTTCAACCGCATTTGAAAATATTTTGTGACCCGACTTTGGGTCCACGTATCTCGGGGTTACTTGGTGATAGAAACACTTAGAGAGGTTTTAGTGCTAGTTCTACTGTGTTTGCATACCAAATTTGGGGTTTCTAGCTATAAGTGGCCCCGAGATACGTGGCCCCAAAGTCGGGTCGCAAAATGTCAAGCACTTTTCTGCAGCAGAGAATGACATTTTTCGACCCGACTTTGGGGCCACATATCTCGAGGCCAAATTTGGTATGCAAACACAGTAGAACTAGCACTACAACATATCCAAATTTGGGGTTTCTATCACCAAGTAACCCCGAGATACGTGGACCCAAAGTCGGGTCGCAAAATATTTTCGAATTCGAAAATCGGTCAAAAACTAAACGAAATCCGAAAACGAATTTAACAAATTTAACGAATCTAACTAAACGAAATTAATTAATTAACGAATTAAAACGAAACGAAACTAAACAAATTTTTTCCTTTTGCACATGTCTAGCTGCTTCTTGGATTAATGCTCTCCTTGTCTGGCTTGTCAGTTTAGGAGGTCGTCCATGTCTTGGTAGGTTTTCAGCTGTGCCATACTCTTTCTATTTTCGGATGATAGATTGCATAGTACTCCGTGAATTGCTCAAAGCCTGTTTTTTTTTTTTATAACCTAACCCTGCTTTAAACTTCCCTGCAACTTTATCCCTGACCTGTCTGGTGTGTTCCTTGGCCTTCATTGTCTTGTGTGTTCCTTGGCCTTCATGATGCTGTTTGTTCATTAAGGTTCTCTATCAAACCCCTGAGGGCTTCACAGAACAGCTTTATTTATACTGAGATTAAATTACACACAGGAGGACTCTATTTACTAATCAGGTGACTTCTGAAGGCAATTGCTTCCACTCGATTTTAGTTAGGAGTGTCAGAGTAAAAGGGGCTGAATACAAATGCACACCACACTTTTCACATATTTATGTGTAAAAAAAATTGAAAACCATTTATCATTTTCCTTCCACTTCACAATTATGTGCCACTTTGTGTTGGTCTATCACATAAAATCCCAATAAAATACATTTACGTTTTTGGCTGTAACATGACAAAATGTGGAAAATTTCAAGAGGTATGAATACTTTTTCAAGGCACTGTAACTATAAACATAAATCGGGTTCAGCTGCTGCTGCTCAGACAATTTGCCTTGGTCCTCTAGACCAGGGATATGCACTTAGCGGACCTCCAGCTGTTCCAAAACTACAAGTTCCCTCATGCCTCTGCCTCTGGGTGTCATGCTTGTGGCTGTCAAAATCTTGCTATGTCTCATGGGACTTGTAGTTCTGCAACAGCTGGAGGCCTGCTAATTGCATATCCCTGCTCTAGACCATCTAACACAGCACCTCAGTGCTCCAATACAAACTGTCCAGCTCCAGCCCTGTGCAGCCTCTCTGACCCTTTGGGAAGGATTGACTGCAGGGCCGGAGCCACCACTAGGCAAACTAGGCAGCCGCCTAGGGTGCCATGCTGCCTAGGGGGCGCCAGGCCACAGGTTTTCCTACTATCTTCTCTCTGCAGCAAGCAACTAAGTCTCAGCATCAGCAGGCAGCCGCCCCTCTGTTCACAGATAGTGTCAGAGGTGCATCGGCGGTGAAGGACTGTGTCTGTGTCCCGACTCCTGAATGAATGGAAGCAAGCAAATATTCATTGATGGGCACTGGTAGGCTGCATTTGATGGGCCCTGGTGAGGCTGCATTGATGGGCGCTGGTGAGGCTGCATTGATGGGCGCTGGTGAGGCTGCATTGATGAGCGCTGGTAGGCTGCATTGATGGGCGCTGGTAGGCTGCATTTGTTGGGCGCTGGTAGGCTGCATTTGATGGGCGCTGGTGGGCTTAATTTTATGGGTGCTTTGTTAAAAAGGTGGGGTTACATGGGCAGGGAAAAGGGGGTGGGGTCAGGGATGGAGTCAAGGGGGCGGCAAAATTAGGTTTCGCCTAGGGTGTCAAAAATCCTTGCACCAGCCCTGATTGACTGACCCCTATGCAGAGACCTCCTGTCTATGCAGAGACCTAAACGTGTCACAGGTCCCAGATTATAAAAGCTGTGAACACCTGCACACTCAGCCTGCTGGTTTCTGGTGAGCTCCGGACACAGGATTAGAGACTCCTTCCCTCCCAAAGCACTCCGAGCTTCAAAACTTGATGCAAAAATTTCAAAACCCAGAGAAAGATGAAAAAAACATTTTTTTGCGCTCAGAACTGTCATTCTGGAGCCCCTCAAACTATAATCTTCAGAACCCTGTGTTTTCTCCTACATTTCACAGTGGCAGGGCCTCACACTGTCACAGTCAAAAATAGTCGGTGATTAACACTTTCAGGAGGAGACCAGTAATGGCAGAACAGTGTGGCTATAAACCTCAGATGACGCTGAATGTACCTTCTTGTTGCTATCATGGATAATTGACAATCACATTGCACTGCTGTGCAGGTAGAAGTGGAATTGGAGAGAAGACACCTGTAGTGTCTTGGCGGATGTGGTGATCAAATAAGGTTTTCAAGCCTGTCCAAATTCTCTTTCACCCCAGACAGAGGTCAATCTGGGGTTGATCAGGCATTGGATTGCTGTCCCTTTCGTCTGGATCATATCATGCCTATGGCCATCTTTACAAGTAGCAGCTGGCAGGTATTACCATATTTATCTCAAATGTCTTCAGTTCTGGTTCAGAATAAAAGCTCTTAATATAAATTAAATTGTAATTTATGCATGCTAACCCTTTAAAGATAAATCTACAGAGACCTAACTTCATTTAGTTTAGCTTAGAGTCTTATGTTGGCCCACTTAAACAATGCTGTTTACCCTTTTGAAGTGAAGTACTGGTACAGTGCACTCATTCAGACTTTTTCTGTTGTTAGTGTATTTTACTAATAGAATATTACCAAGCAATCATTTAATAAGCAACAGCTTATGTTGGATGAATGTTTTTACATGTCAAAGATGTCCTTCTGACAGGTTGTAATTAGCAAGAAGGATTAAAATATTTCCTTTAAAATTCAAGTTACTTCTCTACTTCTGCGGCTCCCACGGGCAGACCACGGCAGGGTAGTCGTCGGGCGACTACCCTGCCATGGTCTGCCCGTGGGAGCCGCATTTGGGGACCGCCTGGAGAAAATGTAGGGATCTCCATGCAGAAAAATCGCTCTACTAACTACACACATTCCGGTAAATATGCGCATTATGGCTATGTTATCTCTATGCTAATACGCAAGGATACAAATGCGACATATTTGCCAATATCTAATATCTGATCTAATAGTTGTTCCCATGTGGTTTATTTTTTTTATTCCAACAGACAGAACACTCTGAAGAAGACCCATACAAATACGGGTCGAAACGCGTCAGCTTTTGTTGTATCATACTGACCCCCTCTGATTTATCAGTTGAGGTGTTGGGTGTTACCTGTTGGTTTTCTCTTTGTGTGTATTGTATAGCTGTAATTTTATTTTCTGTATGGGCTCATGTTTTTTACTCCACCTGTCATTCATGTGATATGAATAAATACTTTAAACTTTTTTCGATAAATTTGTGTCTTTCACTGAATATTACTTTTTTTGATACATATTCCTAAAATTTATCGCTGCCAAAA
This sequence comes from Lithobates sylvaticus, assembly GCA_028564925.1. Lineage (NCBI taxonomy): Eukaryota > Metazoa > Chordata > Amphibia > Anura > Ranidae > Lithobates > Lithobates sylvaticus. The sequence goes on from CM053029.1 coordinate 498,088,384, forward strand.
AACCCCACCATTCCAGGGGGAACAATTCTTTCCGTATATATCCCCGGGGTGAGCAGCAACCTACCATCTCCCAATGTGTTTTCTTATTTTTTCAGTTTCTCTATAAAGCCCAATTTCCCATGCATTCACCACCCAGTTCACCAACCAGAGCCTTGTAAATACTCTGTAAATCCTGGTACAGTCAGTCCCCAAGTTACAAACATCTGACTTACAAACAACTCATACTTACAAACTGAGGAAGACAACAGGAAGTGAGAGGAAATCTACCCCTAGGAAGGGAAATTCATGACTATTGTATAACAGATGTGCTTTATACATGCTAACAACCCTTATACTCCAACCTTTACCCAACTTTATTAATAAGAGCCATACAAATTCTGGAGAAAATAGGCTGTAGCAGCCTTAATTTATTAAACAATAATATAAATATATTTCAATTAACATTAACATGAACAAACATCTGTTATGAAAAACCATCAGTCCCTCCTAGCGTTGGTCTTTGCAGGTCCACCATAAACCATCTGCATCCAAATACGACACTGCGGTACCTCTCAAATGTGTTATTAGGCCTCAAGCCGACAGGCTGGCTCAGAGACACCAACTTACCGCAGTGCCCCCCATAACCAATTTCCAGATAACCTCCGTTAACTGTGATACCACCATCAGGACCCATACCACCAACAGGTCCTGAACTCTTCCTTCCGAAATATCTTCCTTCAACCGCAAAGATCAACACCAGCCACTGCCACGACATCCAACCGTTCTTGAAATGCAATGAAAGAAAAACAAACACACACGGAACCTATACAAACAGCAACTCATAAAGTTAGGGAGGGTGGGCAGAAACTTTCCCTCACGTTCTGCTGCCAAGAAGGAGGGGTCCGCCCCCTACATTAACTCTGACCCCCTCCCTCCTGCATCCCTGGCCAATCCTGAAATCCCTAACATCCACCTATCCACTGCCCTGTTAACACTGTCATGCAGCCCTATGCTTACCTTCTTTCACTCCTTCAGCTCCGGGCTTTTCTCTTCTGTAATGCCCCGTACACACGGTCGGAAATTCCGATAACAAAATCCGTCGGATGGTGTTGCATACACACGGTCAGACAAAGTAGTCGGAAAATCCGATCATCCTGAACGTGGTGACGTTCGTTGCGTACGACGGGACTACGTAGAGGCTAGTAGCCAATAGCTTTGGTCTTGTAATGTGATCTGAGCATGCGTGGCACTTTGTCCATCGGAATTCGCTACACACGATCGGAAAAAGTCCGATAGGACTTTGTTGTCGGAAAATTTGAGAGCAGGATCTCAAACTTTTTCTGTCGGAAATTCCGGAAAAAGTCCGATGGAGCCCACACACGGTCGGAATTTCCGACAACATGGTTCGATAGGACATTTTCCATCGGAAAATCCGACCGTGTGTACGGGGCATAAGAGTAATCTTGGGAAAAAGGTGTCTTCGCTGAAACTTTATCTCCAATCCTTGTTTCCACAACAACCCAACATTTTCAAAATCCAATTGTCACATGGACAGGGAGTGAGACAAAATCTTCTGAACAGGGGCACAGACAGCAAAGCAAATGTTACAGGGGTGTTAACCCTTCCCTATGCTATCCAAAAAACATTAAAACATTTTTTTTTTGATGGAATTACAAGTAAAAAATTTTACCTTTTCCAACTTACAAATTCAAACATACAAATTCAAATTAAGAACAATCCTACAGATCCTACAGGGACAGCCTGTATATAAATGGATATGATCTTCTTCACTTCTATCCTCCATGCAGTGTATGTGGCACTTGCATGCCCAGTCTATTCTGCTTTGAAACTAAGGATGAGCTCAGGCAACCCACACGTGTAGAGCCCGCCAGGCAGTCGACACAGCACAGCGCTAATCACAGGCAGTGAAACATTTCTCGATCTCTGCAGCCGCAGATTGAGTACATGTCTCACTGCCTGTGATTAGCGATGTGCAGTGCCGCCTTCCTGGCGGGCTCTGCACGTGCGGGTTGCGAACACGCCTAAGCTCATCCTTATTTGAAACCTTTCACTGACCATAAAGACTGATACTGACAGAATTGTGAAATAGTCTGCACATGAGTGGAACTGATATAGATCTTTCAATAGTGGCCAGAGAGATCAACCTATTTTAAACAAGTGATGATCGTATACATCCAGTGATTTTTTTTTATTTGAACAGGTATAAAACTAACATTTTCCATAGCACTTTGCAAATGCATTAAATTATTGAACTCAGTCCTTACCCCAAAGCTTACAATCCAATGCCTTAGCCATTGTTTTAGATATCATAAGGTCGGTTTGGGTGGAAGCAAAGTAAAATACCTGTATTTTTTGATTGTGAGAAAATCAGAGCACTTGGAGGAAATCTATGCAGACACAGGAGAAAATGTAAAGTAGAACTAAAGGCAAAACTTTTTTTTTCATTTTGGATAGAGTAAGGCAGTGGTTCTCAACCCTGTCCTCAAGTAGCCCCAACAGGCTATGTTTGCAGGTCTTACTCCATGTGACAGCACCAAGCCAATCACTAACCACTAGCACTGTCAAACAATTCTCTGTGTAAGCTGTGATTTGTTTTGTAGTTTACCCAGGGTAGCTTCACCTGCTCTTGGTAGCCTGCAGTGGAACTCAATAGACGGGAGTAAAGGAAAGGTACATACTGAATTGTCCTATTTGGATCACATTAAACTCTTTACAGACACCTTTCCAAAAGCTGAACTCGGGGAGGGGGGGGGGGGGCAACAATATACCCTTGAGAGGCACCATCACATTGCAAGAGTTAAATACTCCATAATGCCCTTGGGTACCAGTAAAAAGGACTTTTATTACTGTAGCGCTACCCCCCAGTTAAGAGAGCCGCTGGTTTGTTTTGGGTCCCTGAGTACAGCTCCACCAACCCCCGGCAATTTGGCTCTACCCGCTCTGGCACAGTTAGTCAAGGGGTATGAATCTATGCACATAAAAATGTCTTATACTCTAAGCATAATGGGTATGAACTCACAAGCAGACTGCTGAGATAAGAATAACTGGCTTTACTTTGTCAGTAAGGAAAAGAAATAGTAACATGCATTTAAACATATGACTTACAATACTTTAGCAGGTCCCTGCAATATGCACTTAAACATGTACACATATATGTATCAACTAGCAATGGGGAAACGGAGCGCCAAGTGTGGCGACCGTCTGCTATGCACCCCTGAGGTGCAATAAATCTATCTGCGCCTACCTAATGGACCAGGCCTGATCCCTAACAATAGAGCTCAGTCCTTGTACTAGTACAGTGTTCTTCACCGGCAATGAATCTGTAGAGGTGGTGCACATGTAGCTTTAAATGGTGTCTTTGTAATCCACAGAAAGTAACATTGCTGCTCTGAGGTAAATTGCGCCTAGGCAGTTCAGTAGGCATAAAACGTGTGTATCAATGCAGGATGAGCCTTCCGGCTCTCTCACCAATCCTGGGGTACCGTCCTCCGCTCCGGTCCCTCTAATGGCGGCTCTGGTCTCCTCAGTCACAGCCCCTGCGCTCCGGTCCTCAGCTCCGACCGACCGTCTGTAGGGAAGAGTCTCCGCTCCGCTGCTGCTGACTCTGAGGTATGAGAGTCTCACTCCATCTGCTGCAAGGCCCAGGCTTCAGGCCTTCAGCTCCGGTCCGCACAGGTGTCTCCGCTGGCTGCAGTCTCCGCGTCACAAGCTCCGTCAGCAGAGGCAGGCCAGTCCTGTCAGGCCTCAGAAGAGGAAGTGTCCCAAGAGGAAGAGGCGGTCTCCGCTCTTCCTTTTTATAACCTCCCCCAGCAGCCTCTCGGGCGGAAGCAAACAGCCCGGGAGCCTGGGGGATTATGGGGGATGTAGTCTCTTCCCCTAAAAGGGGTACGACCCCGCTACACACTCCCCCCACTTTGAATCTTTGGTCCCCAAAGACAGTGTTCAAACTACAAACTTTCTCGGGAACAATACTTTCACATAATTTGGACAGAGGAGCTTCCCACCAATTGGCATAAGATGGGGAGCTGTCCTGTCTACAGGTCACTTCAGTGTGGGCGACCTGTTTAACTGTGCCAGAGAGTGAGCTGGGGTTGCCCTCCACCCAATGAACAGTGGATGGGTCAGGGCTTTCAGCACTTCTCCTTGCTGTGGTAACAGAGTCCTCTGAACTTTCTCCCATCTTGGGGTAAGTTAACTTCTTGGGAGGCTTCACAACTCTGCGAGCTCTCTGTTCTCTTGGGACTTCTTCAGGAACACATTCTGGCAACATCTCTGGTTCTGGAACATCTACTTCTTCCTCTGAGTAGAGACCAGGGATATCTTCCCAGCACTCAGGCACAAACTCTGTGGCTTCTGGGTTCAATGTTCCATCTTCCACATCTTCAGTAGGTGGAAGGTCTATGGCGGAATTTCCTGGAGTTGAGGAAGGCCATAGCCATTCAAGTTCTCCTCTTTCTTCCTCTGGTTGGGGGTCCTGTCCACCCCTAACTTGGGATGTCTGAGACCTAGTATTAGGCCTGGGGGTATCCAGAATGGAAACAGATTCAGGTACATCTCTTACTGGAGGCATTCTGACTGCTTCAGTGAGTGGGAGCAAGTGATTCCTATGCCAGGTCTTCAAAGGCCCCACTCTTCCTTCTGGCTTCAACTTGTAGACAGGCAATCCTGGAAGTTTTCTACAGATGATATATGGCTCTGATCTCCATCTATCAGCAATCTTGTGTTTTCCAGGGATCCCTAGATTGCGTAACAGTACACGGTCCCCAGGCTGTAGGTCCTGTACTCTAACTTTCAAATCAAAGTTCCTCTTGTTTCGGGCCCCCCTCTGGTCAGAGGCCGCTTGAGCTTTCTCATAAGCTATCTTCAGACTGTGCCTCAGTCTGTCCACATATCCTTTGTGGGAGGCAGCAGAGGCATGGTCTAAGGATATGCCGAAGGCCAAATCCACTGGCAATCTTGCTTCTCTCCCAAACATAAGCCGGTAAGGAGAGAAACCTGTCACATCACTTGTGGTGCAATTGTAAGCATGCACCAGAGCTGATATGTGCTGACTCCAATGTTGCTTCTTCTCTGTTTCCAAAGTTCCCAACATGTTCAATAGGGTCCTGTTGAACCTTTCAGGCTGGGCATCACCTTGAGGGTGATAGGGTGTAGTTCTAGTCTTCTCTACTCCCAGAGAATCTAGTAGCTTCCTGATCAGGCGACTCTCAAAGTCCCTTCCTTGGTCTGAATGGATTCTCTGTGGCAGTCCATAGTGAACAAAGTACTTCTCCAATAGTACCTTGGCTACTGTAGAGGCCTTCTGGTCCTTGGTTGGGAAAGCCTGAGCATAACGGGTGAAATGGTCGGTTACCACCAGAACATTTCCCAATCCACTCAAATCGGGTTCAAGGCAGAGAAAATCAATGCATACCAGATCCATTGGGCCTTGACTCTGTAGGTGGCCCATTGGGGCAGCTTGATGGGGTAAAGTCTTTCTCTGAATGCATCTTGCACAGGAATGGCAATACTCCTCCACTTCGGCCCTCATGCAGGGCCAATAAAACCGGTCTCTGACAAGTTGGAAGGTTCTCTCTGCTCCCAAGTGACCATGCTGGTCATGTAGGGCAATCAGCACAGTCTCTCGATGCTTCTCTGGGAGAAACAACTGCCACTTGTCTTCTGGGCCATCAGAGGGGCCCCTTCGGTAGACTACCCCCTGATGCACCTGTAACTTGTCCAACTCTCTCCTCAGTAGGCGAGCTTCTTTAGAAGGGTGAAGGCGAAGTCCCTCTGGACTCTTGTCTTCCAGGGCTTCCAGGACCAATTTCCCCATGGGGTCTTCCAATTGGTCACACCTTAACTCCTTCTTGGACAGCTTCGGTAGGCACTCTTCTTCTAGTTGAGTTACCCCACAGTAACACTTTGGGACTCCCACTGTTGTAACTCCTATCTCTTCAGCTCTGGATCCTCCTCTGGCTTGAAGTTCAGCCCCCTGACAAAGGGCTCGCACTCCTTCTGGTGCCACTTGGGTCCAGTCTTCCCAGTCATCGACCATGACATGGGATCTTCGGGACAGGGCATCTGCATCCCTATTTCCAGCCCCTGGTCTGTACTTGAGGCTGAAATTGAATCCAGACAACGCCGCCAACCATCTGTGTCCAGTGGCATCCAGCTTGGCGGTGGTGAATAGATAGGTCAAGGGGTTGTTATCTGTCTTTACAGTAAACTCGGCCCCATACAGATAGTCTCTCAGTTTGTCAACAACTGCCCATTTGAGGGCTAAGAACTCCAACTTGTGGGTGGGGTAGTTCTTCTCGGAGGGGGTCAGGCTCCGGCTCACATAGGCCACTGGTCGCAGCTGGTCTTCATACTCCTGGTAGAGTACTCCACCTAGGCCCTCATGGCTGGCATCAACATGTAGCTCATATGGTCTAGTGGGGTCAGCGTAGGCCAAAACTGGGGCTGTGGTGAGACTCCTCTTCAAGGTTCTGAAAGCCTCTTCACACCTTGAATTCCACTGGTCTTGGACCGACTCACCGGACCTCCTAGGCCCCAATCCATCTTCCTCTCCTTCTGTCTTGAGCAGCTCGTTGAGGGGTTTGGCAATGCGGGCAAACCCATCCACAAACCTGCGGTAGTAGGAGCAGAACCCCAAGAAAGACCGAAGTTCTGTAACTGTTGTGGGTCTTGGCCACGAAGTAACTGCCTCCAACTTCTCAGGGTCTGTAGCCACTCCCTTTTCAGACACTATGTGTCCCAGATAGTTCACAGAAGACTGATAGAACCGACACTTCTCGGGAGAAAGTTTGAGTCCCTCTTCACTGAGCCTCTTCAGTACTTTCTCCAATCTGGCTTCATGCTCTTCCAAAGTCTTCCCAAAGACAATGACATCGTCCAGATACACAAGGACTTCTATGAGGTTCATGTCTCCAACTGTCCTTTCCATAAGGCGTTGAAATGTAGCAGGAGCTCCAGATAGGCCCTGGGGCATCCTGTTGAACTCAAAGAATCCCACTGGGGTTATGAAGGCAGTCTTTTCTCTATCCTCTGGATGCATGGGGATTTGGTAATACCCACTCTTGAGGTCCATCACACTGAACCACTTGGCTCCAGATAAACTCTGTAAGGCATCTTCTATCCTTGGCGTGGTGTACTGGTCAGGAATGGTCCTTCTGTTGAGAGTTCTGTAGTCAATGCAGAGTCTCAATGACCCATTCTTCTTCCTGACTACCACTATGGGGGAGGCATAGGGGCTTCTGGACTCCCTAATCACTCCCGTCTTCTTCAGTTCCGCAAGCTGCTCCCTCAGATCCTCCAGATCTGCTAGCGGGACTCGCCCCACTCTCTCTCTGAATGGCTTGTCCTCTTGCATGCGGATTTGATGGGTGGCACTCCTCGCACACCCCACATCAAACTCGTCTTTAGAGAAAATCTTCTCCCATCTGGTCAGCTGGGCCTTGGCTCTCTCTTTCCAAGCTCCAGGTAGGTTTGGGTTTTCCATGGAGAGTTTCTTCCAAACATCTTCTCCTTCACCCGTTCCCTTCACTTCTGACCAGCCAACTGGGACAGCAGGACTCACCTGTCCCAGAAGCATCCTGGCAGGGATCTCCACGGGCCGCTCCGTGGGGTTCCTCACACTGACAGGGACTCTTCCTCTAGCCTTCTTCAGGTCCTTCAGTGAAATTACTTCTGGTATCACCTCCAGACCTGAGTGACCCTCCATTGGGTCGGGTTCCAACATTACAAAGGGGCCAGGCTGCTCCCAGGTAAGTTTCACCGTGGCTCTCATGCAGGTCACCTCTCCAGGCTGTAACACTGCTCCTTCTTTTTCAAGCCTCCATACCCTTCCTATCCCCTCACTTGGGGTCTTCTGCTCTAGGACCAACCGCTGGTAGGCCGCCTTCAGCATGGGATGGATCTTGGGAGCTGAAAGATTCTCTTTCTTCACCAGGGGAGTCAGAAGCCTTCTGACTAGGTCCGTGTTCGTCCCTATAATCAGGGACGTCTTGCTGGTTCCTGGTGGGCGGGGACACACCACTGCTAAGGTGTCAAACACTTCAGACTTCCCAGCTACGGATGGGTCAAACGTCAGCCGTATGGATAGGTAGCCATCATAGGGGAAACTCTGAGTTCCCAATCCCCTTATCTCCAACTCTTCTATCTTCTGTATTGGCAGATGACTCAGGTATCTGTCGTAGAAGTCCCTGTACAATAGGGTCACTTGTGCTCCAGTGTCCAGGAGAGCCTTCGTGTACACTCCTTCCACCTGGATAGGTACAGTAGGAGATGGACCAACTAGCTCCTCTGGGTAGGGCCGAGTTGGTGCGGTCCTCTTCTTTGGACTCTTTGCTTTACCAGCACTGGATTTGCGCTTGATCCTTTCTTGAGCCTGGTATGCATTAATTTTCTCCTCTTACTGGGAGTGTGAACCCGTTGAGGGACATTGTTATCTCTCACTTTGAAGAGTTCACGCTTGGGGGTGCTGTGTCTCTCCGGAGGGGTCTTGCCCCCTTTCTCTGGAGTGCACCTTGGTTGAGGATCCCTGGGCCCCTTTTTAGGGGTTTGATCTCCTCGCTTTCTCTTCCTGTTATTCTTCTTGGAGCTCACTGAAGGTGATGGGCACCCGGTTGACTCCTTCACCGGGGCCCTTTGGCGTTTCCCGCCGGCTGGCGACTTTCTGTTTTCTTCTTCTTGGGACTGGCACATACAGCTGCAATATGACCAATTCCTCCACAATTAAAGCAGATCATCTCACCGTAGTCAGGTGGGGATGCTGGTGCTGAAACAGCTGGAAATAATTCCCTCCTGCTTGTTTCTTTCTTGGGACTGGGCGTCTCTTTCGCCACTAGAGATGTCAGTATCTCCATCATCTGGGACATCTGCAACTTCAGGGCATCTACCTCTGTCTCTCTTTCAGGGGTTAAGGCCGACCTGACCGTGGCCACTGGAAGCTTTGTAGACCCCATCACCTGCTTCTCCCGTTTCTCTTCCAACATGGCCTCTTCTTCTCTGACCATTCGAATGAGATCAGGGTAGTCCAGGCTCTTCCCATCCTGCCGGGTGCGTAGCACTAGTGCGACAGGGTCCAGGGGTTGGGCTCCCCTCATCACCTGCTGGGCACGGGCTTCATCTACCTTCCCGGATCTATCCCCTTCTTCAGGATAATCCTATGCAGGATCTTGTCTATGCGTCCCATGTACTCTGACAGCTTCTCCCCTGTCTTCTGGTAACAGTGTTCCAGTTGATAGGTAAGTTCTGTGACTTTTTCTGTCCCACCAAACACACTTTCCAGGATGTCTATGTAGTCCTGGGCAGTGCAATCCTTTTTGCTTGTCTTCAGATTGCGTATGGCCTCTAAGGCAGGTCCTTTTAAGCTCTCTACAATCCTTTGCTTCTTTCTGCCTTCTGAGACCTCCCATTCTTCTAAGGCCTGCGTGGCACCATCTAACCACTCTTCAAATCTCTCTTCTCCCGAGGGTACAGGTGTCCTCCCTGAAAACATCCAGAGTTTCCTGTATCCCGACATCGGGTAGTCCCCGGGGTCTCTTCTGCACTGAGTCACAATCTCTCCTAGGACAGCACACAGTTCTGCACTAAGAGTAGTTTGTCCGGGACTTTCCGCGCCCCTCTGCTCTTCCTTCTTTGGGGACAGCATAGCTTTCACTGGAGAACATTCTCCCTTGCGCGGCAGCGCATGCAGCACTTGATAGGCCTGACCATTCGGTGCTTGTATGCTTTGGCTCCTGAACTGCTCTGGAGTCTCTTCCTGCCATTCTATTAGGGCATATGTATGCCCAGCATCATTTCTCATGTCCATTATCCATGACTTCTGGCACGGGGATAATGACATTATGAGCTGCTTGACTGCCTCTCTCTGCCACATCCCTGGCAATTCAATGACTGCTGCTGCGGCTGGGTCAGCGGCCCATGTTGCGGACCACCGTCCCACTTCTATTGGGTCCATGCCGGCACCTTCTGGCGGCTTTTCCCGCTGACTCAGGATCCCGGATTACGAGCCCCCCACGTGTAGCGCTACCCCCAGTTAAGAGAGCCGCTGGTTTGTTTTGGGTCCCTGAGTACAGCTCCACCAACCCCCGGCAATTTGGCTCTACCCGCTCTGGCACAGTTAGTCAAGGGGTATGAATCTATGCACATAAAAATGTCTTATACTCTAAGCATAATGGGTATGAACTCACAAGCAGACTGCTGAGATAAGAATAACTGGCTTTACTTTGTCAGTAAGGAAAAGAAATAGTAACATGCATTTAAACATATGACTTACAATACTTTAGCAGGTCCCTGCAATATGCACTTAAACATGTACACATATATGTATCAACTAGCAATGGGGAAACGGAGCGCCAAGTGTGGCGACCGTCTGCTATGCACCCCTGAGGTGCAATAAATCTATCTGCGCCTACCTAATGGACCAGGCCTGATCCCTAACAATAGAGCTCAGTCCTTGTACTAGTACAGTGTTCTTCACCGGCAATGAATCTGTAGAGGTGGTGCACATGTAGCTTTAAATGGTGTCTTTGTAATCCACAGAAAGTAACATTGCTGCTCTGAGGTAAATTGCGCCTAGGCAGTTCAGTAGGCATAAAACGTGTGTATCAATGCAGGATGAGCCTTCCGGCTCTCTCACCAATCCTGGGGTACCGTCCTCCGCTCCGGTCCCTCTAATGGCGGCTCTGGTCTCCTCAGTCACAGCCCCTGCGCTCCGGTCCTCAGCTCCGACCGACCGTCTGTAGGGAAGAGTCTCCGCTCCGCTGCTGCTGACTCTGAGGTATGAGAGTCTCACTCCATCTGCTGCAAGGCCCAGGCTTCAGGCCTTCAGCTCCGGTCCGCACAGGTGTCTCCGCTGGCTGCAGTCTCCGCGTCACAAGCTCCGTCAGCAGAGGCAGGCCAGTCCTGTCAGGCCTCAGAAGAGGAAGTGTCCCAAGAGGAAGAGGCGGTCTCCGCTCTTCCTTTTTATAACCTCCCCCAGCAGCCTCTCGGGCGGAAGCAAACAGCCCGGGAGCCTGGGGGATTATGGGGGATGTAGTCTCTTCCCCTAAAAGGGGTACGACCCCGCTACATTACATTAGCCCTTGCTCCCCTGGCAGCCAGAGCTCCACCCTTCTCCCTGCCACTCCAGGCCGTGGTTACAATACAATGAAGAATGATTGGCCCTGCACAGTGTTGCCAACCACCCATTAATTTACAGGCAGCTTGTCAACTTCACCCCATTTTCGGGGTACATGTAAATGTCCGTTGCGGCATCGGTGCTCTTTAAAAAAGGTGGCTGTGGGCCATCACCGCAACTGCGCATGCACCGGTTCGAAGCCTGCCGGTGCAGGTGCAGGTGTACTATCACTTTCTGTCCCCCATCAGAAAGTGTCCACTGTGTACTGCGCATGCGCAGTACACAGCACTACCAGATTCCGAAAATTGCGGAAGATGAACAGCGCCTGCGCCGTGAGTCCACTTTCAAGCCCCACCATCCAAGTGGACATAGAGTTAGAATATAAAAGAGCCGAGCGCAGCGAGGCCGTGCCAGAAGTGTGGCGAGCGAAGCGAGCCCGCAAGGGGCCCTCTAAGTTTGTGTGGCCCTATGTCCACTTGGATGGTGGGGCTTACACATCGACTCACGGCGCAGGCGCCGTTCATCTTCGGATATTTTCCGAAAATCCTTCTGCTCCGTGCTGCGCATGCGCAGTACACAGTGGACACTTGTTGATAGCCGGACTGTTCCTGTCAGAACACCGGGCTCGGGAAAACTCGTACACGGGCCACGGGCGCATGCGCAGTAATGTAATGGCACCGCCTGGCGTAATTTTTGAATGGTCGGCACTCATTCTCGGTGGCACCTCGCCACAGCAGGGGTCCGGAGAGGTCGTCCATGACCATTCATCCAGGTCAGTCAGACCACAGATGTGTATTGTGCTGACCTATACTGAGCCAAGTATGGAGGAGGAGGAGGAGGGGGGAAGAGGAGGGGGGACAGATAGACAGAGCGACTGAGCAGGAACAGAGCCATCCACAGAGACAGACCCCCCTCCTGTACCATGTCAACACAGCCTCTGACCCCTGTACCATGTCCACACAGCCTCTGACCCCTGTACCACCATGTCCGCACAGGCTCTGACCCCTGTACCATGTCCACACAGCCTCTGACCCCTGTACCACCATGTCCGCACAGCCTCTGACCCCTGTACCATGTCCACACAGCCTCTGACCCCTGTACCACCATGTCCGCACAGCCTCTGACCCAGTGCCGATCCTGACCTCCCTGGGGCCCTAAGCAAAATTCTGCTAAGGGGCCCTCTACTTGGCCCATGATGCCGTGAGCTATGTAAACCATTTGCCATTGCCACACAGTCACACCTGACACTTCAGTGCTCCCAAAACAATCCTCCCTCCTTTAAACAAAACAGTCAAAGAATAAGTACAACAATATAGAACAGAATGAGGTCCTCAGAGAGCCCCCTTACATCAGGGTCCTCAGAGAGCCCCCCTTACATCAGGGTCCTCAGAGAGCCCCCCTTACATCAGGGTCCTCAGAGAGCCCCCTCCTTACACCAAGGTCCCCAGAGATCCCCCCTTACACAAGGGTCCCCAGACAGCCCCCCTTAAATCAGTGTCCTCAGAGAGTCTCCCCCTACATTAGGGTCCCCAGAGAGCCTCCCCTTACACCAGGGTCCCTAGAGAGCCTCCCCCTACATTAGGGTCCCCAGAGAGCCCCCCCCTTACATCAGCGTCCCCAGAGAGCCTCCCCCTACATTAGGGTCCCCAGAGAGCCCCCCTTACATCAGGGTCCCTAGAGAGCCTGCCCCTACATTAGGGTCCCCAGAGAGCCTCCCCTACATTAGGGTCCCCAGAGAACCTCCCCTTACATAAGGGTCCCCAGAGAGCCCCCCCCCCTTACATCAGGGTACCCAGAGAGCCCCCCCTTACATAAGGGTCCCCAGAGAGCCTCCCCCTACATTAGGGTCCCCAGAGAGCCCCCCTTACATCAGGGTCCCCAGAGAGCCTCCCCCTACATTAGGGTCCCCGGAGAGCCTCCCCTTACATCAGGATCCCCAGAGAGCCTCCCCTTACATCAGGATCCCCAGAGAGCCTCCCCTTGCATCAGGGTCCCCAGAGAGACCCCCTTAAATCAGTGCCCTCAGAGAGTCTCCCCCTACATCAGGATCCCCAGAGAGCCTCCCCTACTCTAGGTTTCCCAGAGAGCCTCCCCTTACATCAGAGTCCCCAGATAGCCTCCCCTTACATCAGGGTCCCCAGAAAGTCCCTCCTTACATCAGGGTCCCCAGAGAGCCCCCCTTACATCAGTGTCCTCAGAGAGCCCCTCCTTACATCAGGGTCCCCAGTGAGCCTCCCTACTTACATCAGGGTCCCCAGAGGGTATCCCCCTACATCAGGGTCCTCAGAGACCCCCCACTTACACCAGGGTCCCCAGAGAGCCCCCCCTCTGACATTAGTGTCCCCAGGGAGCCCCCTCTTACATCAGTGTCCCCAGGGGGGCCCCTCTTACATCAGTGTCCCCAGAGGGCCTCGTCCTTACATCAGTGTCCCCAGAGGGCCCCGTCCTTACATCAGTGTCCCCAGAGGGCCCCGTCCTTACATTAGTTTCCCCAGAGGGCCCCGTCCTTACATCAGTGTCCCCAGAGGGCCCCGTCCTTACATCAGTATCCCCAGAGGGCCCTGTCCTTACATCAGTGTCCCCAGAGGGCCCCGTCCTTACATTAGTGTCCCCAGAGAGCCCCCCTCTTACATTGGTGTCCCCAGAGACCCCCTTCCTTACATTAGTGTCCCCAGAAAGCCCCCCCTCTTACATTTGGGCCCACAAACAGCTGACTCCCCCCCTTGCAGAGGTTCCCCTGTACCTGGCTGGTGGAGGTGGGAGGCGGCGATCGGCAGCTATATGGTGTCCACAGGCAGGGGGATCTCCCTGGGGCTAGTAGTTCTATCTCCGAATGTATGGAGAGGGGAGGGGCCTCTGACCGGGCATCAGCAACAGTGTTCAAGCAGAGTGAAAGTGAAACTGATTCCTGCCTGGGTCAGAGGCCCCTCCCTTCTCCTCTCCACTGTATACACTGAGAATACTACAAACCCCAGGGAGATCCCGCCGCCCACTCAGGCAGCATAGAGCTGCCGATCTCCGCCTTCCACCTCCTCCCACCTCTCCTCACTGCACTCTAAACGGCCAGCCAGCGGTACAGGGGGGATGCTGGGTCTTGGGGGCCCCCCCACTGCGGCGGGGCCCTAAGCAGCTTGCATAGTGTGCCTATAGGGCCGATCGGCTCTGCTCTGACCCCTGTACCATGTCCGCACAGCCTCTGACCCCTGTACCATGTCCGCACAGCCTCTGACCCCCTCCTGTACCATGTAAATGGAGAAATAAGGTTTTTGACTTTTGTTTAACTTAAACACATTGCTAATATCACTAGCTACATGTTTATAGTTTAAGTATTGATATTTGCACTGTTTAGCACTGAAAACGGGCATTATAGGTACTTTTTTGCAGTGCCAGTAAAAAATGTGGCTCTGTCAGTAAATGTCATGATTTTTGCCAGTAAAAAAATTGGTGGCGTTTGTAAATTTTCGGGTCCTGCCAGTTAATTTTACTTCAGGCGGTTGGCAACACTGGCCCGTAGTTTGATGATGTCAATGTGCTTGTGACTGCCAGAGCATCTTAAAGCGAGTTACAGTCTTATAGTGTGAAGAGAGCCTGCCAGACCAAGGGATTAGATAAGTGACAGTGTTTTTTATTAGTATCCTAGGCATAATGAAGCATTTAACTGTTGCAGTGTGGGGGGCCACACTGCAAGTGTATTTTTTGTTTTCTCCCCCCCGGAGCAAGGTGTCCACACACGCACGTACCGCTTCTGCCACAAGCAATCAGCCAGGAAGGATCATGCAGCCAGATGACACAGTGCAGGGATATCCCGTTGAGACGCGGCTTGTATATGAATAGCCGGTGTTCTGTCAAAATACCCAATTCATTAAAATCTCCAATTACGTCACTTCCTGTTACTGTAAACCATCAATAATTGGAGATTAATACGACTTGCTGTTTTGACACAACACCGGCAACCATATACACTCCAAAACAGCAAGTCAACAAAATCTCCAATTATTAATGGTTTACAGTAACAGCAAGTGACGTAATTGGAGATCTTGATGAATTGGCTATTTTGACATAACACCGGCCGCTGTCAATCAAGGTCCCGCCTCCTGGACCGGCATTGGACCAGTGTGCTGTCTATTAGAGTAGCTGGTCTAGGAGGCGGAATTTCGTTTGACAGCAGTGGCTATTCATATACCGTGTCAAGGTGCAAGTGATACATTGGGAACTTGTTATCCAACATTGCTGTGATACAACATTTTTACTTACAGTTACATAGTTAACCTGGTTGAAAAAAGTTCATCCAGTTCAAACAACATAGAAAAAAAAAGTTACACAAATAGAAAACCTCCATATATACAATCCTATACCCACAGCTGATCCAGAGGAAAGCAAAAAAAAGAAGCAAAAAGCCCATGATCTTATTTGCTTAAGCAGGGGAAAACAATTCCTTCCTGATCCTCCAACAGGCATTAGGATATTCCCTGGATCAACTTTACCTTTAAATATTAGTATCCAGTTATATTATGTGCATTTAACCACTTGACTACTGGGCACTTGTACCCCCGTTCTGCCCAGGCCAATTTTCAGCTTTCAGCGCTGTCACACTTTGCATGACAATCACGCGGTCAAGCAACAATGTACCCATATTCAATTTTTTTCATTTTTTTTTCACACAAATAGAGCTTTCCTTTGGTGGTATTTAATTACCATTGGGGTTTTTAATTTTTGCGAAGCAAACAAAAAACCTCAACATTTTTGAAAAAACAAAACATTTTCATAGTTTGTTATAAAACTTTGCAAACAGGTAAATTTTCTCCTTCACTGATGTGCGCTGATGAGGCTGCACTGATAGACTGCGTTAATGGGCACTGATGGTCACTGATAGGTGACATTAAAGGGGACTGAAGAGGCAGCACTGTTGGACACTGATGATGAGGCTGCACTGATAGCCAGCACTAATGGGCACTGAAAGGCAGCATTGATGAGCAGTGATGTGCTCTGATAGAAAGCACTGATATGCGGCACTGATAGGCAGCACTGATAGGTGACACTGATATGGAGGCACTGATAGGCATTGAATGGCAGCACTGGTGGGCACTGTTGGGACTGCATTGATAATCAGAACACTGATAATCAGTGCCGATGTCCCTTTAAAACAAGCCAGTTATCGGCTCTCTTCTTCTCTCCTTGCGCTGTCAGCGTGAGGAGAGAAAAGTTGATAACCGGCTTGTGTTTACATCCAAATTCAGCTGTCATTGGACACAGCTAATCACGTCGTAAAGGGCCGCTGTGATTCGCCCTTCACCCCGATATGTGATCAGCTGAGTCTGAAGGACTCTGCGATCACAGATCATGCCGCAGGGGCTGCGCAGGCAGCATGGTCACGGGAGGACATCCATGTATGCCCTCCCAGTAAAGTAAGCCTGCGCTGTAGCCGTCTCTGGCTATATGGCGGGCAGAAAATGGTCCATATAGTGAAATCCATGTGAATAACTCCACATGGATTTCACTATATGGACCACTCATGTATTTATACATGTTGATTACACCCCCCCTAATCTCCTCTTCTCAAGAGAGAATAAATTCTGTTCAGCTAATCCTTCCTCATAGCTGAGCTCCTCCATGCCTCTTATCAATTTGGTGTCCCTTCTCTGCACTTTCTCTAGTTCCCCAATATCCTTTTTTGAGAACTGGTGCCCAAAACTGAACTGCATATTCCATATGAGGTCTTACCAATGATTTGTACAGGGGCAAAATGATGTCTCTCTCTCTGGAGTCCATACCTCCCTTAAAACAAGAGAGGACTTTGCTTGCTTTGGAAACCACTGCTTGGCATTGCATGCTATTATTGAGCTTATGGTCTACCAGAACACCCAGATCCTTCTTCTCTATGGATTCCCCAAGCTGTCCTCCCCCTAGTATGTATGATGCATTCATATTTTTAGTTCCCAAGTGCATAACTTTACATTTATCTACATTAAACCTCATTTGCCACACAATTGCCCAATTAAACAGTGTATTGAGATTGGCTTGTAAGTTGTAGACATCCTGTAAGGATTTTATTTCACTGCATATGCATATTGCAGATTTAGATACACTAAACAAAATGAAGCCAAACTCCAGCTTGCAGTTCATTTACACAAGCGGTTACAGCAACAGTTTTCTTTTCTTTTAAAATAAAGGTTTTATATAAACGAATAAAAGCTAATCATTGTAAACACTCTAAACTGCTACATTTGCAGGATAGCTTGTTGAAAAACAGCAGACTTGCTGGCTGGATCACCAGGTAAAAATAAAAGAAAGAAAGCCTAAAAAGAAAAATCAATGCAGCTATTACATCTAAGCATTGGAAAGCTACAATATAGTAAATATTTGCTTTTGGGTTTAATACTGCTTTAAAGCTCAAAGTCCAAAAATTCTTAACAACTAAAATCAATACATTTTTTTTATTTAGATTTTAAGCAAGAATGCTGTTGACAAAAATGATAGCTGCAACATTTGGCCAGTAAAAATACAGACAAATAGTCATATAGGAACATAGTAGTGGTTCAGAAACCGAACTGCTAGCCGGCTAAACAGTGGAATAAGGAACAAATCGGTCGTACTTCTAGTAACATATGTGGTGGTGGAAGCCCGGTCAATGGTGTTAATACTTATGGATTAGTGGGAAAATGTTATGTCAATTGGGGAGTCATTCGAGAGTGGTCTAGCTAAATATCATTGAGTTTGTCTGAAACATTGTGCTATTGATCGGTGAGTATCAGTAGTTAAAGTTTGGATCAATGACTCCCATGCTACAAAAAATTCTGGACTTTTTTTTTTTTTCTATCTAGAGATGCCTGTACCCACTCCATATGGAATACAAAAGTTATGATCCATGCCAAAGTGGAAGCAGTTCTCTTGGACAGGGTTAAAAAATATGAACGCTTATGGAAACCATGGGTGGATCTATCTCCCTTTTGACTTTAATAAAACATTACTGTTCCCTTGATCTCTCTGCATATATTTTATTAGGGATGTGGATCACTAATCTTCCTCTGCTTTCTGGTCCCCCTTCCCTTCTTCACCACCTGCCTTCTCCCTTCCCCTTCCTTTCCCCTCTATTTCTTCTCTTTTCTTCCTGATCGATTACCCCCTGTTACCCACAGACTACCCCAAACAGGGGCAGCCCGCCAAGATGATATAATGATCAGGACATTAGCTGCACCCAATGGTGTGCAAAATCAACTCTACTCACACTGCATAGAGTAGCCTATCCAGTTTCCCCAAACTGTCAAGCCCAATACCCCTAGTTGCACATCCCATGTGCATCCTATATCTGCTGGTCTTTGAATTTTGAATATTATCTTGCAAAGTATCTCATGTGGGTTTAGCTGTCATCAAGGGCGGTCCTTCCCCCTTTTCCTCCTTCCCTACATGACCTAGCTGAACATTTGGGGTTAATCATACTCCCCTATAAAGTGCTATACTACAGTTATCAAACATTTAACATTATTGTTTTCATTGCTTTCCATATCATACTATTATGGGCTGCGTCCCTACAAAATTGGTGCGCTGCTGTGCACACTCTTTTACACCCTTTTTCATTCACCCGTTATTCCGCAAGTTATTATTTTTGTATGTTGTAGTTTGTTTTTCTATAAACAATGAAATGGGGACAGAATAGATGCATAGATGCATTAATACAAAATGGCTTTTTTTTCCGCTAAAAGAGAGATGAGAGTAAGAACAAAAACAATAAGCTTGAATATGCCTAAAAAAATGCACAATGCCAGTAAACGCTCACAATAAGGTTTGAATGCAGCCTTATGTTTTTGAAGTAAAGAATTTGATTATTAAAAAAAAAGAACTAAATCACAATGGTAAAAGCAAAAAGTGTTTTTTTTTTTTGTTCCTAAAGGGTAGTGGGTGCAGTGAGTACACTTACAGCAGATGTCGTTTTTGAGAACACAAAATTAGGATAAGGATAAACACAAAGCTGTGCTGAGCATTAATTACTGAAAATTAGCTGGCATAATAAACCAGAAATTCAGTGTGAAATTCTTATAAATTCTATTTTTCATTCTGTCTATACATTGTGGTGTTCAAATACAGTTAAGGATAATTCTGCTTTTACTAAAACAGTACATCTGGTGCAGGGTCTATTGGTGTGCCGAAAAGTATGAGACTGACATTTTTCCTGCTTAGTCATATAAACGTTTTTAGTAAGCCATCTGTTTAAATACAGACATTCCCATGTAGCTGGAGATACGTTAATGTGCCCTTAAGTACTCATATACACCAATACCATTAACCCCATTTCTTTTTTAGGGACATATATGGACATTTGACCTCACACTTGCTGCCCAAAGGTCACATCCCTAGCCTTGAAAGTGTTATGTTAAGGAGCTGGACATAGGGCTCAAGGAGATATAGCTTGTGTGCAGTCGACGCTTCTATGGCAACACAATAGATCAGATAGCTTCATGAATATTGCCAGTAGCAGGGGCTGCGTGAAGAATAAGTGATCAGTCTGATGTCAGCAGCCTCTGATGCTGCAGCTTCTGTCAAGCTGCTTAGTATGGGCAGCAGCCAGAGTCAAGGAGACAGGGAGGGAGGAAAAGAGGGAGGGAATTCTCTTTTTCTCTTTTTATTATGATTTGTTCCTTTTGTTCTTCTGGGCAGCCCTAGTCCAGTCCCTCCCCTGACCGGCTGCTGACTGAACTGTTCTGCCCGTCTGTTGCATTGTTGGATCTAAGCAAAGACAAGCAAACATGGACCACAAGCTCCTCCTGGCACCTCTAGTACTGTCAGGATGCTGCGACTGCTGCTGATGCTTTTGAGACACAGACTTCTCAGTCTGTGCACCTGAGGCAGGAAGAGGTGCTGAAATGCCCCCAGCATTGGCACATAGGGGCTGACATCAGCCAAAAGCAGAGAAAGCTTTCAGTGGAGGAGTATCCTGGCAGACAATGGACAGACTGCACCCCTCTATGAGGAAGCGTCTGTACAGCCTCCCTCAGCATATTGGATCCAAAGCATCTATAATGGACGAAGAGGAAGGTGAAGAGAGAGACACCTGGAAAAAGAGCATTAGGCTGAAACCATTGCCCTCACCTTCTGCACTTAAGGTTCTTGACCCGCGACCTGGAGCAAAGGATACCCATCTAGTTATGGAAACTGAAGTAGGAAAATCCCAAAGAACAAGTAGCAATGGAGACTGCAGGAGATTTACAGGTAGTCTCTCCTCCATTGCCAGCTGTGGCCGGCACCTTCATGATTCAGACCCCAGTGAAGGGAGAAGGCTTATACCAGAGGGGGACCTTAGTCCTACTGATGAGAAGTCTCCCACCATGGACACTTCAGGAGAAACAAGCGCAGGCCATTCCCAAGCAGCTCATCCAGCGTCCCAACCTCGGAGCGCTGACCAGCACAGTACTTCTGTAAAGGTTGAAGGCAGAGAACAGAGTTTATCTGGAGGGGATGAGGAACAGAGTAGTTTTATGCACAGGCAGTTTGGGGCGCTTCTGCAACCGGGGGTGAACAAATTTTCTTTGCGAATGTTTGGCAGTCAGAAGGCAGTGGAAAGAGAGCAAGATCGGGTGAAGTCTGCAGGATTTTGGATTATTCACCCATATAGCGACTTCAGGTAACAAAAAAACAACAAAGCCTACAATTGTGGGCAAACAAGTGTTTTTTCATATTGTTTCATGAATTTAAGAATTCATCAGAGTTAACTGACATGTGCCCACAATGGCATAATGATTTATTGCATATATAAGGTTTAAATGCACGGGAAGGATTGTGCCATTGTGTTTCACCTTTGAAAAAGGGGAGATCACAAGCTTTGCTTCACTGCTTTTTCTCTATAACCTTGAAGGAGTCACTTTGCTCAGACCAACTGCCTAACATTGGAAGCTCCAAGATCTAATGTGTCTATCTTTAGTATGCATACCTGCATACATCTTACCATAGTAAAACCATTTTTACATTCAATTCCATGAATTAGAAATCATTTTAGAGAGGTTGGGCCTAGCAATGTAGGAGGGCAGTCTTTTCACAAGCTACACATCTGTACACTGTGCTTCTATATGAAGTATGAGGACCTGAAACACAGTTAAACAGTGTTTATATTCACAGTGCATTCTTTTGGCTTCTCATAAAAAGTCTTCAAATAGATCTAAGACATCCAAACCAGGAATGGGAGGAATGAGGGTGGCAACACTAAATCCAAGTTTGACCCTTTAACACTCTTCCCAATCAACAGATACTTTTTATCCTTCGTATTTAAATTTCATATAAGCTTATCATTTTGCAAAATTCTCGATGATCAAGTACTAATAATGTCCCTCCCCCCCCCCTCCCCCCCGTAAAAAAACACATGCTTCAGTACTTCATTGAGCATTGCATTTTATAGAGTATATGACTCAATAAATGAAGTAGCTGGTCAAGACTGTTGTTTTTTTTTCCAGTAGATGTAAGCCTCCACTAATAAGTGATAATTGTATGTGTTCTCAAGCAGAGGAAAAAGCAATATTCTTAACAGGCTGCTGCCACAGGTGTAACCAATCATCACTATGAATTGAACCATTTGTAGGCACTGTTGCACTTTCTGAGAAAGGACAGTGAAGCGGACATTTTTAATCAGGGGCAGAACAATGAAATTAAAAAAAGCTTAAATTCCATATGCAAACTTTATTCTACTGTACAGGGAAACCCCAAAGTGCTTTGATGTTCCCCTCCTTTGTTATAAGTATGGTTAACATGGATAAGTGTACACCTTTAACAAAAACACCATTAAAGCCAATAACAATAAAAATTTGATTCTGATTATATTAATGCAGTGATTGATTGCTTATTCTCTATGTTTGAGGAGAAGGTTCATTGCTTGCATCCCTGTGAAAATAGCTGCAGCCTCTGTATATTCATAGGATTCATTGTAATCATTTTGTTTCTTATTTGTATAGGTGAATGCCATTTTTATAAATTTTACCTTGATAATAAATTTGTAGTTTTGTATCTGAGCAGATTGAGCTTAGCAAGGCAAGCCCTTTAGCTGCAACAGAAGCAACAGTGTCAGAACTGCTGACTTCATAATAGCACAGCGAATGCAGCCTCATTCAAGAGAAAAATGTTAAGTTGTGTTCATACGTCGGTTGCAGAATTATTCTTCTGTTAGAAAAAGGTACAATCCAATGATTCATCAGAAATCAGGACTGTAAGGTGACTTTTTGTGCATTGAGATTTTAACACCAGAGCCCAACTAACACTAAGCAAAACATTAAAAAATGCATTACTTACTATATTTATAGAACCAGAAAGGATCTTGGGAAGTTAATTCTGTTCTGATGAAAGCATAATACATGAATAAAATTCTAGCAACAAATACATTTTTGTTGTGCAAAGGTCTGTAGAGAATTAAGCCAAAATCTAATGATGTAATTAAAATATTGTATAGTTGGTGGTTTACAAAAAGCAAAATCTACACTGGTGTAGCATATCTTGTATGCTTACTATACATAGTCAGGTTAGGAAAAATATTGTTTTAATAACTGGATGGGTTTTGGTGTATTAGCATAAGAAATTTTTTTTAATTTTTTATCTGGGAATGATATTTGAGTTTACTGCTACCATGGATCTGAGGTGAATCCTGCATGTTCAAGGTTGACAGACTGAGCAAAATAATAATTTGGGAATTCACCATAGTAACAACCATGCACTGCCTGGCCTTTGAACTTAGGTCAGTTGGCTTAGAAAGCCCAATAAGGGGGCTTTTGGATAAGCCAGCCCCTATACTATACTATAAGATTGAGGGGGTGAGGTCACAGCTTACATATTGACAATATGCTTTAGCTGTGTTAGGGAAAGCATAGGGAATGTTGCTGATAAAATACACGGGGAGAGATTAATATAGGACTTGTACTGGCAGGTCTTTTAAAGTAGATATTTTTTTACTGGGCATATTTTTAATTTGTTGCTGGCAATAATTTTTTGATAGGCCTTTTATTTTTATTTTTAAAGTAATCCTTCCATGAGCATGAGGTCCACTCCAACACTCCAATAAAAGCCCCCCCCCCCCCCAATACTTCAAATTAGAATTACCTGCAATGTTTAGCGTGTTGTAAAAAATAAATAAATGTGGCACTGGCTTTGGCCTCACTGTTGCCTCCTGGGATAGCTGGGTGATCAAAATCCCACAAGAATGCACTCATTGCAAGGTTGTATTCTTGCATGAGCACCCATCTATCCCAGGAGGCAGTGGTGAAGCATGGGGACATTCACTTCAGCATCCTGAAAATGCTGAAAGCCGGGGCCAAGTATCAGAAGCTGGGCCCAAAGAAATTATTTGCAGACAATTTACTTTGGGGGGCTTTCACTAGATTTGACCTTCGATTCTCATGGAAGGTCCGCTTGACAACAGTGGAATATGCCTGAGCAAGGTGCATAAGCACAGAAGCTTATCGTTTTGCTTGGTAGAGCGATGGGTGATTTACAGGTAAATTATTCTGGGAGACTCGGGTAGAACATTGTTACCCCATAACACAAAGTGCCCAAACAAGGACCTTTTATATCAGTATCACCTATTATTTTCATAAAAACTAGCAGTTAAAATAAAAATAATCTTTCCCAATATTATAAAAAATTTAAAGGTAATATGTTATTTTAAGGGTAAGATTTACATCTACTTTAACAAACAATGCTTGAGTTTTTAAGTGATTGCAGCCCTGAGATACATTCTCTTATGTGCCCTGCATGTGTACACAGACCTGTACACCAACAAATCCTTTTAAGGACCAATATCTGTCTGCAACAACTGATTGATAGCTAGCAGCCTCTGCAGCAAGGCCAGCATTGAGGCATTTCTGTCATTCGCATAGTGGCTGGGTATGACCAGCTTAAGTAGCCACAAACACTTTGTAGCCTGACGAAGGACCTCCTGGAAGCCAGGGTACTTTGTGATAAACTGCTGAATCACTAGGTTGAGGACATGTGCCAATCAGGGTACATGTATTATTTTTTGGTCTGAAGATGATATGGGGTCAGCCACCTCTTGTCCTGGCCTTGGAGAGGTGCCAGCAGCTATGGCCCAGTGTGGCCCTTGTTATCCAGGCAGATGAGCCCTTGTTCTTC
The DNA here is from genome assembly GCA_028564925.1 of Lithobates sylvaticus. Lineage (NCBI taxonomy): Eukaryota > Metazoa > Chordata > Amphibia > Anura > Ranidae > Lithobates > Lithobates sylvaticus. The sequence goes on from CM053029.1 coordinate 498,112,589, forward strand.
AGGCAGACAGCATGACAGAGTTTAGCCTGGGATGTTGCATATGCTGTGGACTTCTGGAATTATGGGGGATACTTCTGGTCCAAGGAGTCAGAGGATGAGACCAGTGAGGAGGAGGAGGTACAGGTGACCGTGCTATCACCAGGACACAGGATGGTACCACCAACTCCAGACATGTGCCCCATCCTTACAAAGTGCTAAAAGGCATGGATGGTTTTCTGAGCAAAATAATATTGGCTGGTTACCTGTGTAGTGGATGCCATAAACTTGCAGAAGGGGGCTGGTTTCAAGAGCTGAAATGGTAACAGCAAGCAGTTTTGACAAGCTAGCATTAAGACCCTGGACATGCCCGTGATTTAGGGACACCTTTCTCTTCCTCTGCTGCAGCAGCAGATATGTTAAAAAAAGAGCCACATTAAAGAGCTCTGTAGACCAACCCTGTGGATAGCAGTGGCCTGTACCTGTTGAGCAGTGCTGCCAGGTGGATTAGAATGGCTACTCCCACTGGTCCTCTGCAAGCTGCCTCTGACCCTGGGCAAAATCCATCCTCACTGCTGTTCAACCTCTCTATCAGAACTAGTGAAGATATTATACTACCTCCTGAACATGATGTTTAGAATGGCACAGTTAAAAATAGACAGACGTACATTGCCTTGGTGTGGTCCAACCACTGCTTTGTCCCACAGGACCTGCTCACCCTCCGCTACCACCACATGCAAAAACTCTTCCTCTCACTTTTGGAGATGCCTATATTTAATGACAGCTATGGCATTTTGGGAGGAAAGGACTGCACAGGTATACAGTGACATGCTGCAAACACTTGAGAAACATGTGTCGGCAACAAATATATGTTGTGGCCCTGAAGAAAAGACCCTAGCAAAATAAATATACTTCCCCCAGAAAACAAGCCCTGATTTGGAGAGGCTGGACAGGTTATAGCCATAAGATAACTACACTTAGATTTTCTGCTGCCTGCCCTTCCCGATGGCCACAGTATTGCCTCCATTTTCTCCTGTCTGTCTTTCCCCCTGCATTTTGGAAGGGTGGGCAGCCTATGGCCATAGGTTTTACCCCTGCAGTTATGACTCCAGTGCCCCAGTTATAATTAAATAAATACATATAATAAAACACAACTGGCTGTTGAGCACCTGGAAGGAGTAACATTTTGCTGGCAAATGTGAGGAATTACAAAAATGCCTGTCCTCTGCTGTGTGCAGCCCAACCATCACTTCAATACCAAAAAATACAGAAGAAAGTACACATAGAAAAATAAATACCCATCAAAATGTAAAAAAAAGAAAGGAAATAGTGGATGAGAATCTGCCAAAGTGGGGCTAAACGCTAGAATGATTATAGTGTAACTTTTTTTTCTGCAGCTCCAGATGGTAGCTGATGCCCACTTCCATCTGGAGCTGCACTGTCAAGTTACTGTACAATGCCTGTGGCTATTGTCTCATATAATACACTCAGTATTTCAATATACAACCTGCCTAGTCTCTTTCTTTTATATTGCGGCCCAAGCAATCTGCTTAAATACTGTCTTACCACTGCTCAATAATTGTGGCTATTATCTTTCAGATAATACAGTCTAATTTTTATTGCAAGATAAACTCTGCCCTGTATCATTCTTTTGCTGCCTATTCAAGTGTTTGTGTACTGCCTGTTTTTATTTTAGAATAAAACCTGGCTCAGCTCTCCCTCTTATATTTTGACCTAACTAAACTGCTTAAATATGTTCCAGCCACTGAACAATATTTGTGACTATTGTTTTTCAGATAATACACTCAAATTTTTATTGCAAGATAAATCCCTTACTATTTGCTGCCTATTCAAGTACTAATGTACTGTCCCTACACTAGCAAATTTTTATCAAGTGCATACTTACAGTCTATATTTTTAATATCCCAGAAATAATTGGGGATACTGTTATGGGAAGGGGTTCAGGGATTGTGGTGTTGTGGTTTTGAATTAGTTTTTATGCAGTCTGCTTTGACATTTTATTAAACTTTGAAGACAGTGCAGTATGGTACTATTAAAAATTATCTCACATATTATACTATAAAAACAATTTTGCCACTGACCAATATGTATGAAGTTGAGGGCTTAGGCTTTTTTTTTTTTAAATTAAACTTTTTTTCTAGCTTTCAGATCTGTTGTGGCTACTACTTCCACCAGTCATGTCAGGCCTTTTACTGCTTGATATAAAATCAGGCATCACAGCCAAGACAATTTGAAATTAAAAAGATTGGGGCGCTGCTTCTTTATTTAAGCCACACTATGGGGGTTATTTACAAAAGGCAAATTAATTTTGCACTACAAGTGCAAAGTGCACTTGAAATTGCACTGAAAGAGCACTTGAAAGTGCAGTCGCTGTGGATCCGAGGGGGACGTGCAAGGAAAATAAAAAAAACAGCATTTTAGCTTGCACATGATTGGATGATAAAATCAGCAGAGCTTCCCCTCATTTCAAATGTACCCCTCAGATTTACAGCGACTGCACTTCCAAGTGCACTTGCAGTGCAATTTCAAGTGCACTTTGCAGTTCAAAATGAATTTACCTTTCGTAAATAACCCCCTATATGTAAAAGTTAAAAACATTCATTGCACAGAATATGATGTTGCTGGCGCTGTCCATGAAGGCCATAAAAGTCATACTGTTTCATAACAGCACATACAGCTTAAAGTGGTTTTAAAGTATAAACGTTTTGTACCTTCATGCTGTACAGCTTGGTCTGCTAAAGGAAGCTAATAAAATATTAGACATAATGGCTGGATCTCCAGATCAGGGCCGTCTTTAACATGAGGCAAAAGGGGCAGCTGCCCAGGGCCCTGTCATTGTTGGGGGGGCCCTGCACTGCCCACCCCTTGAACCCCACACTGCCCGATGGAGTTCGCCCACCTCTGGTGCTGGTCGCATGCTGGCTGCTCGCTACTGTCACTTGGAAATAGGAAAAGTGACAGGGCTCCTCTCCCAGCGATCGCTCTGATCCCTTGGGTACACACATCGATCTATGAGAGCATAAGGGGAAGGGGCAGGGAACTTGCACAGGGGGAAGCTGCCTCTGGGACCAGCAGGCTGCACGAACATCAACAACATGCTGTGAGTAGCATTTGGGACAGAGGAAAACTCTGTACTGGAATCCGGGGGGCGGGCTTTGTGGGAGGAGAGCCTTGTACTTGGGGGGAGTGGAGCTCTGTACTTGAATCTGGGGGGGGAGCCATGCACTCCTGCACTCTGCACCTACCCCACCCCGGAACTCTACAACTACCTCACCCACTTCTGCTCTGTGCACCTACCTCACCCCTGCACTCTGCACCCATCTCACCCCTGCACTCTGCACCTACCTCACCCCTGCACTCTGCACCTACCTCAACCACCTCACCCCTGCACTCTGCACATAGCACACCCCTCAACCCTGCACTCTGCACATGGCGCACCCCTCAACGCTGCACTCTGCACGTAGCGCACCCCTCAACCCTGCACTCTGCACATAGCGCACCCCTCAACCCCACACTCTGCACATAGCGCACCCCTCAACCTCACACTCTGCACCTAGCACACCCCCAAACATGCACTCTGTACATAGAGCACCCCTGCAGTCTGTACCTAGCGTACCCCTCAGCCCTGCACCCTGTACATAGTGCACCCCTCAATGTTAGTGTAGTTTGGCCACACCCGCCATTTTATGCAGAGGTTATGATGTGTAGTAACCTCTAGCAACCAATCAGCAAGCAAAAATAATTTGCAGTAACCTCTAGAAACCAATTAGTGAGCAGTAATGATGTTCTGTAACCTCTAGCAACCAATCAGCAAGCGGAAATTATGTGCTGTAACCTCTAGCAATGAATCAGTGAGCGGTAATAATGTGCTGTAACCTCTAGCAGCCAATCACAGTCGCTGCCTAATCTGGCAGTAAACTAATTCTGAGCCTAGCTGGGGGGGGGGGGGGATAAAATGTTGGCCCAGGGTCCAATCAATATTAAACCTGTTAAAAGCAAAATAAGGAAAAAAGTGACAGGCGCTACTGATGCACCTCTCCCCTTAACTCAGCGCAATGGACAGTGTAAAAACACGCAAAATACACAAACAGTATAATTAATATAGGTTGCCCTATAGCTGCTGCTTACATCAAAATATTTGCAATAACTCTTTATGGTAAATAGATTTCACATTCATATATCCTCTGAAAATCCCTTCACCAATTAGCAGTGCTTTTATGTCATATTACGTGACCAAATAAATGTAACAGTTGATATTAAATATTGAATATTGAATATTAAACATGGCCCGGCTCCAGGTAAAAATAAATGAAAAAAAGCTTAAAAGAAGAAAATAAATGCAGCCACCACATTTAGGAGTTGGTAAGCTGCAATATAAAAAAAATGTCTGCTTCCAGGCTCGGACGGAATCGCAGCTAATCATACTGTGTGCAGCTACATGCGATCAGCAGCGACTTCTTTCAGCCCGCCATTAGTTTAAGTGGCCTAAGTGGCCGAAGCTAATCGCATAACACGGTCATTCCAGCCGCAAAAAAACGGCCGTGTGAAAGGGGTATTACAGTTAGAAGGTCGAGGCAAACTATTTTATCACTGACAGGGGTGCTTTTACTGATCAGATTTTATTCATTTATGTAAAACCTTTATCCCAAAAGGAAAAAAAATGCTGCTGTAACTGTTTAAAAGTGTTAGCAGGAGTGTGACTTTAATTTAAGTCCATCTAAATCTTTTAATTCATCCAACACTACCCTCTCCCCAGATTGACAATGCTGCTGTTAAAAGATGTCTCTATTGCTCCTCCACTGGCGTGAAACCACCTTAAGACATGAAGTGTGTTACTGTCTGAATTGCCAGGTGAAAATAAAGAGAAAAGTCTAAATTAAGAAAACTAATGCAGCCAGACATTTAAGGATTGGTAAGCTGCAAAATGTAGCATCTTCGCTTTTGAGTTTATTACCGCTTTAACTTATATTTACAATGCAGATTTAAACTGCAATTTAAATTTTTTTTTCTTGAGTTCTGTTTTAAAATATAAAATAAAATAACTGTAAAATTAAGGTCTTATGGCATGTAGAACTAAGTATTTTGTATCATGTGGTCATGTTTGATTTATGAACCTTCTACAAACCAATTATTTGTCTCAGCAAAGAAATACAGCCCCTTAGGGAGTTTTGTATGATCACCTGCCAATGTACTACTACTCAGTGTTAATGTATTATCACCACAAAGCCTGTTTTAGATTGTGACAGGAACAGTCAAAATGTAATCTTCTTGTGCAGTCATCCACACACAGTAGTTAGACTCTATCATGTATTAGTGTATCCCAGTTTACTCGACTATTGTATTAGCAATAAAACTGAGCAAATTCTATGGTTTAAGTTAACAGAGCATTAGGTCATAAGTTTTCTATATCTTCTTCTGGTACCTGACACAGTAATTATAATGTAACTCAAATGAGCAGTATTAAGTTAAGTTAAAGAATTAAGTTAAGAAATGTTGTTACCTATATTCCTTTACCATATTCAGATGGATATAGATACCTCATTTTTGGATTTAAAAGGGTCTTCCTGTCATCCTGAAGGTAATTTTCAGTTCATAAGACAGTTGAGCTTAAAGCGGTAGTAAACCCTGTAAGACAGGGGTGCCCAACCCTTTGAGGAGCGAGGGCCACTTTAGCGACTTGCTAACCGATTGTGGGCCACAATGAGTGGAGTGGGCAGATTACAGGTCCGTGTCCGCTCTGCATATGCAGAGCGGACACAGACACAGCCCGCTCTACTCTATTGAGCCCTCCGATCCGCCCAAACAGAAGGGGAAGGATTGCAGATAGGTGGGTGTAAAAGTACACATGTCTGTTTACATTTGCCGCTCTATAGAGGTGAATGGAGGGTCCGCTTGGGTCCACCTGAAAAACAGACAGGCGGACCCAATTGGACTGATCACTGACCTCAATCCTCACTTCTTCCTCAGGATTCCTGCAGGTATTTCTGGTTGCTGCTGTCCCCCAGGCGGGTATGACTGTTGGCTGCTGCTGGCTGTCCTCCAGGGCTAGTACTGCTGGTGGGTACCGCTGGTGGGTCCTGCTGGCTGGTACCACTAGTGAGTACTGCTGGCTGGTACTGCTGGTGGGTACTGCTAGCTGGTACTGCTGGTGGGTACTGCTGGCTGGTTCCTGACCGGTGACAGGATCAGTGTGACAGGAGCCGGCGCTGAAGGAAGCATACGGCTGCAATAGAGAGCAGAGCGGATGCTTCCTGTATCGCTCCTATCATAGGTGGAGTACATTTTGTATCACTCGGCCCGTGACAGGAGCCGGCGCTATACAGGAAGCATCGGCTCTGCTTCCTCTAGCGCCGGACCCGTTCTTCATGCTAATGCTCGGAAATGGCAGGTCGGGAACGCGTAATCTTGGCTTGCCGACCCACCATCCCAGAGCGGGAGGAGATGGGCCACATCAGAGGGCGGTTGGGCACCCTTGCTGTAAGACAATTGCATAATGTGCTAGTATGAATACATATATAAATACTTACCTTAGAATGAAGCCTTCCAGCTGCACGCTGTCACTGCTGAAGGCACTTCCATCTTCACCCGGTCTTCCTACCAGGTTCATGTTCTCTGGACGTCAGATTGGCCGCGCTGCGTCCCACAGCATGGACCTCTGACAGGACGCCACAGGTATGCCATCCCTTCAGAACGCATACGCCGGTGACATGCATGCAGTGTGAATATCTCCTAAACTGTGCAGGTTTAGAGATATTCGCTGTAACTAAAAAAATACCTTTATTTCCACTTTAAGAACCCCCCAGGTCAAATCCCTCTAGGGACCTCTGCGACCAGTGTTCCTAAGCCACGACACAGTGAAACTAATTTATTATAGTGCAGACCATTTTTATTTGATTTGTAAGCAATGATTCTGATTTTACCTCTCATTTACAACTGAATTAGAAAAATTATAGTTGGAATATTAAAAGAGAAATTGGGCTTTTTTTTAAAAAAAAATCCTACTTACCTATGTTGATGCAGCATCGGTCCGATGCTGCATCTGACCCCCGTCGGCTCTAACACTGAGAACCGAGCGATCAAACACCGCCAATTGCTCAGTTCTCAGAGCTCTCTGCAGAGAGCTGCTAACTGTCAGTCACCACTGTTTGCTCTGCCTCCCCCCACGATCACTGGATCTGTGGGCTGTGAAGGGGTGGAAGCAACCGGCTCAGGCTCTCATCGGCTCACGGAGAGCCTGAGCCTGGTGCCAGTCCAGGCATGTGGGCGGATCCCAACTTTTTTGTTGCGATCTTGCCTAAGCCTGGACCGTCTCTGTGATGTCAGCTGACAGTGGGCTTCAGAAAGAACGGCACTCCTGGGATCCACAGGAGAAGTACAGCCAAACAAGCTTTGGCGGTACTTCTCCTTTAAACAGTGTCCTTCTTTCAAAAAATTGTATTCATTAGGAGTTAGAGACCACCAAGAGGGTTGGAGGCCTGTGCACAATATGCTGACAGACCTAGCTACATTCAGTCAGGTAGTGCCTGAGTAGAGAGGGGCTGATAGTGATACAGTTAAAATATCAAGATTCTTTTGTGCTTCAATTTAGCTGAGGTGTAATGAGCTGCATAGGGGTTTACCTACTGGGTGCAGTTTTCTGTTAATGGAGGGCACTGGGAAAGTGCATGCCATGTTACATAATGACTCCACAAGCTTCGAGACATTTGCTGCTGCAGGCTGAAACAGTGCAATTTGGTCCTGTCAGTTAACCTCCCTGGCGGTATGATTATTTCAGATTTTTTATGCTCAAAGCAGTACAATTGTTTTGCATGGAGATTTGGCATTTTATATTGTAGGCCTGTAATTCATAGAAATAACACACTTAAATCTGTCCAAACAAGAGTCTAGTAGACATCCCGGTTATGATAAAGTTTGAAACACGAAATCATAAATTATAATATAATAAATAACTATAAATAACTATAAATAATTATAACAAATAATAATTGAATCAAAAAGGGCTGGCAACTCGGATGCTCTTGAATAAAAGTCCTTTTATTGATTACATGGGTACACGGGTACAGGCTATACGCTGACGCGTTTCGGCTAAGAAGTCTTCATCAAAGCATGCTTCTTAGCCGAACATCCTGGCTAGAGCACCGGATCACAGCTCGTGGACTTTCAATATTGGCAGTGGAGCTGGGGTAACATTTTGTTTTTCTAATATAATAATAATAAAAATTATTCAATAATGTAATCAAAACACTGAAATTTGCAGTTGCAGAATTGTCACTGTCATTACTTTCAGTGTTTGATGACGGATTTCCCCATGAATCACTATCGCTCAATTCTGCAAGTGATTCTAATTTATTATCGCTGTTTCTAGCTGGTCTAAAACCCCTTTTGACGTAAAGGAACACTTTTTGGTTGTTATGGACAATCTCCAGTTTCCAGGCAAAAAGAACAGTATACATAATATAAAACTACATGCAGGGCACTGGACAAACCACTAGGGACAAAAGGGATGTGAAATAATTTGATACAGTAATGTAATCTGTAAGATTACAGTATACTGTATGTGTTCTGTGTTTTTTACTTTTTGAATTTGGCGCTGGGCTCCATCCCCGTGTGTCGCAACGCTTGCAGGGAACATAACACGGCACTGTGCTAGATCCGGCGGAGGGCACGGCTCGCACACAGAGCGGGGAGACATCGCAGGATCCTGGGGACAAGGTGAGCAACTTTGCCTGGATCCTGCAATGCGATCCAGAGTGTGGCTCGGGGTTACCGCTTTTGGTACTGAAAATTCACCCCGAGCCACACTCGGGAATACCGCTAAGGAGGTTAATACTGGCAATTGGTAGGTGGAAGGCTTTAGTATTTGCCAGACTATTTTAAGGAGATTACTTTTGCAAATATTTTTAGCACGCCATTTTATTTATAACAAGTGGAAAGTGCCCTGCATAGATTTTCCTGTTCTGTAGTTTAACATCTATGAATGCATTGAAGTAGCCCTACTTTCACTCCAATGGAATCTACGTTGCCATATATGGCTAGCTTTTTTAAAGGGTTATTGGAAATCCTACTAAGATCCTTAGATACATAATCACATACACATCACTGCTAATAACATAAATTAAAATGAAAATTTTAAAATACTACAAATGACAAGAATATCTGTAACCTTAATTGTGAGGTTATTTAATTAGTAACTGAGACATTGGGGAGATTTATTAAAACTGATGCATACAGAATCTAGTGCAGCTGTGCACAGTAACTATTCAGCTTCTAGGATTTATTGTCATAGCTCAATTGAACAAGCTTTAGTTAGAAGCTAATTGGTTACTCCCCCATTATATGTAAAAAATACATATATATACACTACTGTGCAAAAGTTTTAGGCAGGTGTGAAAAATGCTTTAAATTAAGAATGCTTTCAGAAATAAAAGTGTTAATAGTTTATTTTTATCAATTAAGAAAATGGAAAGTAAATGAACAGAAGACAAGATCCTAATCAAATCAATATTTTGTGTGACCACCCTTGCCTTCAAACCAGCATCAATTCTTCAAGGTAGACTTGCACAAAGTTTTTGAAGGAACTCGGCAGGTAGGTTGTTCAAAACGTCTTGGAGAACTAACCACAGATCTTCTTTGGATGTAAACTGCCTCAAATCCTTGTGTCTCTTCGTGTAATCCCAGACAGACTCAATGTTGAGATTAGGGCTCTGTGGGGACAAAACCATCACTTCCAGTACTCCTTGTTTGTCTTTATGATGAAGATAGTTCCTAATGACATTGGCTGTAAGTTTGAGACCGTTGTCCTGCTGCAGAAAAAAATTGTGGCCAGTCACACGCCTTCCTGATGGTATGCCATGATGGATAAATATCTTCCTGTATTTCTCAGCATAGAGGACATCATTGATCCTGACCAAATCTCCAACTTTATTTGCAGAAATGTATCCCCAAATTTGCAAGGAACCTCCACCGTGCTTCACTGTTGCCTGTGAACACTCATTATTGTACCGCTCTCCAACCCTTTGGCAAACAAACTGCTAACTGTTAAGGCCAAATATTTAATTTTGACTCCTCAATCAGCCCAGAAAATCTGCTGTCATTTTTCTGCATCCCAGTTCAGATGTTTTTGGATGTTTTTGTTTATAGTTGAGTCACTTAGCCTTGTTTCCACATCTGAGGTGTGGCTTTTTGGCTGCAATTCTTCCATCAAGACCACCTCTGACTTCTCCAGACAGTAGATGGGTGTGCCTGGGTCCCACTGGTTTCTGCCAATTCTGTGCTGATGGCACTGCTGGACATCTTCCATAATGCGGCTTTCATCTTCATTAGAGTTTCCTGGCCAACCACTACATCTGCAGTCCTCAATGTTGTCTGTTTGTGCTTCTTCAAAAGAGCCTGAATAGCACATCTTGAAGCCACAGTCTGCTTAGAAATAGACCTTGTGTCTTGTTGCTGTGCTCAGTCTTGCCATGGTGTATGACCTGTGACATGAAACTGTCTTCCACAATGTCATCTTAGTAGCATAGTTCCTCACCCAGTTTTACACTTCCTGCACAGCTGTTTCTGTTTCAGTTAATGACTGTGTTTCAACCTACATATGAAATTGATGAACATTAGCACCTGCTTCGCATAATTTGTTAATCACACACCTGATTCTAATCCTACAAAATCCCTGACTTTCTGCAAGTGTACAAAGTGTGCAAGTGTAATAATTGATGCTGGTTCGAAGCTCATACCTGCCTAAAACTTATATATATAAAATATATACATATACACAAACACACACATATACATACATACACCAATGAACAACAAAAATGTATTTTTCCTGTTCATGTAAATATCACTTGTAACAAAAGTGTTCATTGTTCTACAGAATTATTAGCCACCAGGTAGCATAATTTTTGTGAAAAAAACAGACCACCGCAAATGGTTCAATACAATTCACTTCTTGAGGAAATAATTATATTTTAGAAGTTCAATTTGGGACCGTTTAACTGTCATTAGTGATTGATAAATAGTATGGTTGAGAAAATAAAAAGTGTTTTCTTTTGCTATTCTATATTGTATTTTTAATAGAATAGTCAAAGAGAGAGAAAATTGAATTTAGGTTGGTAATCAATAAAACAACTGAACAAGATGAGTACAGAAAAAAAGGATGTTAGATTCAAAAAGTAAAAAAAAAAAGTAAATTAAGAGATACTAAGGGACGATAAACAGTAATATATATTAGAAAATAATCAAATACAAATTTTCTTCATGAAAGATACTTCCAATTTAACATAATTATGATAAATGAGGTGGTAAAATAAAATATGAATGCTAACAATTCTTTTTTTCTGCATTATACTGTACATTTTCCAATGCAAACTGGAATTTCTGCATACTATACACAAATGCCAGAATGTGCGCAAAACTATAAAAAGGAGTGATGCTTGCAAGTTATTACTAGCCTGTTATGGATGTGGCTAGACATTATCATGAGCCATAGTAGTATAGCAAAAACACGCAACTGGCAGTGGCAACCTAGGGAGGAGCAAAAAGAAAAATGTAGTCAATAAAGTTCAATGGAAGTAAACAAGGGACTAATAAAATAAAATTAATAAAATGATTACATAAAACATTTCTTTTTTATTACAAACCCTATTTTAGACCCTGTGGTGTCATCACTGGTGTCATTACTGAGACTCTGTGCCTCTCTGTGCAATGCAGGCAGATCATGGCTGGTGGATGGGACCAGAAGGGTGCTGTACATATCTTTGATCAAACATCACATCCTTGTACTCTCTTTCTGTCCTACACTCCAGAGCCAACACCCTGATGTGAGAAGTGGGCTGGCTCCTGGAAGGAGCTATGCAAATATAATAACACCTTCATGGGCAAGTGTCAGTCTGGAGAAGTGGGTGTTTCTAGGTAAGACTGCCCTAGGTAGGCGCCATTTGTGATGCTGAGCCTCCATGACTAAAAGAACAGAAATCTAATGAATGAAAGGGCAGATCAGAGTCAGTCATGTTTGGGAAGAAAGAGTCCATTGAAATTACAAGTCTGTCTGCCGTATTGGGAAATACCCGTGAATGAATGACACAGCCATGCTTATTTTAAAATGTGACATGGTATGCAGGGGAGCCCCCATCTGCTATCACGGGGAAGGGGGACTAAGGGGGGGTTTCTTGAACATGTTACATTTTACACCCTAAATATGTGTGTAACATGTGACATGTTCCAAAAGGTGAACTTTGTCTTTATGCAGCTAAATAATTTGGAATTTACTTGGTGTCCCCTAAGCCTAATGTTATTGTTTGCTTCTACTTTCTTCCGGGAGGTGTATCTAGCAACAGTACAAGAGGTTACAACAAGGCTGGGTTATAAATACTTATGTCCCCCTGGAGGAGGTTTATTGCCAGTGGAGCAGGCTGGGAGAGGATATAAGTATTTGGGTGTGTCCTTGTGGATCTCTCTGTACTGGAAGTCTCATGCTTCAAAATCTGATGCCTAAGGAGAGTACCCATTTGTTTATCAGACAGGGCCTGGGTCTGGGTCCTAGGCTCACACTCCCTTGCTGGAGGTGGTTTTCCAAGGAGGAATGGAGCCAATGCTGGGAAGCAGTACCAGCAAGAAACTTTGGCTTAGAGTGCCCAAGAAGCTGAAAATTGGCCTGGACCTCACAGGGAGCTGAGTGCTTGAAAATCACAGGGTTCCAGTCTGGCTTAAAGGTTTGTTTATCTGTGAAGGCTGTGAGTATGATTTTACCTGGAGGCTACCATGTGCTACGGGTATCCTGCACACTAACCCTTTACCTTAATTTATAGTGGCAAATATACTCTAATGCCCCATACACACGAGCGGAAATTCTTGGATGTTTTTTCCGACGGAATTCCGCTCAAGCTTGGCTTGCATACACACGGTCACACAAAAGTTCTCTGAACTTTCGACCGCCAAGAACACGGTGACGTACAACACTATGACGAGCCAAGAAAATTAAGTTCAATGCTTCCGAGCATGTTTCGAATTGTTTCTGAGCATGCGTAGGAATTTTGCCTGTCGGAATTGCTACAGACGATCAAAATTTCCGAGAACCTGCTCTCAATCTCTCAAAGTCCGATGGAGCGTACACGCGGTCGGAATTTCCGACCAAAAGCTCACATCGGACTTTTGCTGGCGGAAATTCCGATTGTGTGTATGGGGCATAAGGCTCAGTTCACATATATGCAAATTGGATGGGTTTTGAACCGCATCCGATTCGCATGATATATGAACTTAACCCGGCTTTCTATGGAGCCTGTTCACATATGTCCAGGCTGGCTGCGTTCAGTTTTTAAAAAGAGTCCTGTTCATTTTTCAGTCCTGTTCAGGTGCGATTTCAAGGAAAAATTTGCACCTGAACTGGTAAACAAAACCACACCGGACTCATTTTAAAAATGGGACTAAAACTGCGGCCGGAAATATGTGAAACGAGCCTTAATGTTGACTCTAAATTGAATGGCATCCATCTGTTTACAGCCCTACTTATGCCCCGTACACATGAGTGGAAATTCCGCCAGCAAAAGTCCGATGTGAGCTTTTGGTCAGAAATTCCGACCATGTGTACAGGGCATAAAAGTCATAGACTCTACCTTGAGCTTAAATGTCAGCCCACCTGACCACTTGGGGTCACTAAATGTTCCTAGGAGTAGGACGGTTCTAAAAATGCACAAGCTCACAGCAGGAAAATGCTAGATTCATTGGGCAGGTGAGAATGCTAATCTAGCTCAGTGGCCAAGGTAAGAAAGGACTAATATCAAAATTAACATGGGGGGCTTATTATTAAAAGCTAGATGAAAAAATGTGAAGGTGATTCTTAGATTTGCCAGTCAAGTGGTTTTCTAAAAGGGTCCGTGCTCAAACATGTAAGTTTCCAGTAAAAGATCAAGGCTGGTAGAGTCACCTACTTTTGTTTATTATATGTATTTTAGGACCTCCTAAAGTGCAGAGATCATGCCACCAGGGTGATCTCCAGCCTCTACTAAAAACTGAAATATAAGGTTTAGGTTGCATGTTCTTTCTAATCTGCACTAGAAAATGATACCTTACATGACCTTTGTTTTTATTATGGCCTTTTTTATTAAATGGACCTTGATGCATAAGCAGCTGTATACTGTACATAAGAGTGCATGCAATCACTATAAAAATGTGTAGAAATAGGATTTGTTTATTTTACCATATTTGTGGTCCCATACAGTATATTTCCAGGATGCTCGCAGATGCCTATTTTGCTTTGAGGCTCTGCTTCCTTAAAGAGGAGCCCCCCACCGAATGAAAGAAAAATCAGCAGCTAAAAATATTGTATCTGCTGATTTTTAATATTAGGACACTTACCTTTCCAAGGTTCCCATGATATCGGCACTTGAAGCCAATTTTCGGATAGGCTCTCGTATTCTGCCGCTGCCATTCAAGGTAAGAGAAACCGGCGGTGAAGCCGTTCGACTTCACAGCCGGTTACCTACTGCGCATGTGCGAAGCACACTGAGCTTTCTAACTGGCCCATGGGCTGAGGAAGGAGAAGGGGGGGTCGAACTTCCGAGGGATGGCTTTGCGTCAATGTCTCCCGGACGTGGGGACAGGCACCTGTCAAAAACAGGTACTCGTTCCCCCCTCCCCCCTGAAAGGTGCCAAATGTGGCACCGGAGGGGGGGAGCATATAAGCGGAAGTTCCACTTTTGGGTGGAACTCTGCTTTAATAAGTCATTATAAGTTAGATTGTTTTCTGCTGGCACTATCCACGCTGATTAATTATTTGTACCTACATTTTAGTCAGCAATTCAGTGTAGATGATATAACCATTACCTTGAAGGAGAATGAATACCACACCATTGTATGTAGTAGAAAATAGTAGAAAATAATTTTCAAGATATTAACAAAAAACACAACTGTAGGCTACTTTTCCTCCAGAGAATGTGTTGTATTACATGCCCTAGAGGGGATACTGACCTGCAAAAGTGATAATGAAACAGATACCAAAATGTATTGTCATCATTGTAAACAGCACTATCTAATTCCAGTTGCCTGCTGGGGATCTTATAACCAATGCCATTTTCTTGCAAATATTTTGTTTACATATTCAGAGTTCTAGATTTTGTATTTTAGCAATGATAGCCTACAGATGTAAATTCTGGAAACTGAGTTCCTGTACAGCGTCTAGCTGGAATCATAATTGCATAATTATATCTTAGCGGCTGCTGGCATGGTCCATTATTACCTACCTACTGCAAACAAAAGTGTGCCACCTAGAATGTCATTGCCTTGCTCCTGCCATTTAGATCTGTGGTATTGTGGAGACTCCCAATGGTAGTTGGCTGGTCAATCAGCTGTGATATGCGTGACATCAGATATCATCAGTGGTTTTCTTGCCTGTAAGAATGTAATAAAAAAAGAGGAAAGATCTGGTGAGGAGTGCAAAGGTTGTTGATGAGTGGGCTATTTGCTGAGCAAAGTGCATTTTTAAGCTGATGAAGCATGCTGTAGTGGATGAGGTGTTGCTCGGACTCTTGTTCCCTGAGATTTAATCTCTTTTTTTGCCCATCTGTGCATATGCAAGGAGTATTAGGGTCCCTTGAGCCCAACAGAGCAAATGAGCATTAATGCCTATACTTCAGTTGAACAGTAAAATCTTGCACAGTATCATTTTCACATTATCATAAAGTTTCTACGTATATGTAATTAACTAAACAAATACAAATATAATTAAAAGCCTTTGGATTCCAAACCACAATACAGGAAACTATATGAATAAATTAATCTACTGGTTAAAAAAACATTGTACTTGCAATACTATGAGCTTAGCATAGTGTCATATATTTTACTTAAAGCGGACCTCCACCCTAAAGTGGGAGTTCCGCTCATCGGATCCCCCTTCCGGTGCCACAATTGGCACCTTTCAGGGGGGAGGGGGTGCAGATACCTGTATAATCCAGGTATCTGCACCCACTTCCGGGGAAAGCTAGCCGCAGCTAGCCGCAGATGCCCCCCCCGTTGTGTCCTGGGAAACACACAGTTCCCAGGACACAACAGGGACCAGTGAAGACACGCAACGTGACTCGCGCATGTGCAGTAGGGAACCGGGCAGTGAAGCCGCACCGCTTCACTTCCTGATTCCCTGACAGAGGATGGCGGCGGGGGCAGTCGAGAGACGAGCGATTGCTCGTCATCTGCTGCCGACATCACTGGACCCTGGAACAGGTAAGTGTCCATTTATTAAAAGTCAGCAGCTGCAGTATTTGTAGCTGCTGACTTTTTTTTTTTTTTTTACGGTGCAGCTCCTCTTTAAAGTGATTGTAAACAATTACCTTGTAAAACAACACATTCAGGCCGGGTTCACACATGTGCGGTTCATGCCTGGGGTCCGGTGCATGTCTGTTCACCGGTTCAGGTGCAATTTAGGTCCGAATTTTGCCTGAATTCGCACCTGAACTGGACCCAAACATGCACCGGACCCTTTTTCCATCTGGACCGCGGCTGCCCCTAACATTTGTGAACTGGCTCCATTGAGAGCTGGTCACACTTGCTTGTGAATTGGATGCGGAGAAACCTTCTTCTGCATGGTCACTGTGAAGTTGGTTTGACGAACTGTGACCAAATAACAAGAGTTTCCCAAACATTATGCTTTTAGCTGAAATCTGACAGCACATAGATCTGGGCATGGTTATTGTTCAGAACACAAAATACACTCATTGTCATCCACATTTGGAAAAATTGTAATTAGCAAGTTCCCTTTGTGCAGTTTCTGTAGATAGACACAGTGGGGTTGATTTACTATGCATGGTAGCCAATCAGTTTCCAATTTCAGCTTGCTTAATTAAGCTTTGACAAAGAAAACTTGGAAGCTGATTGGTTTCTATGAAAAGCTGCACCAGATTTTGCACTCTCCAGTTTTGGTAAATCAACCCATAGTCATATTGATAACCTATTTACGGCCATAAGACTGACAATAGGTAGGAGTTGCAAAAAAACATTTGTTAAATTTTGGCAAATTCAAAAATAGATTGAGCAGTACCATGATAAACAAAATGCTCACGGCAATGTTGGAGGACTCTCCCAAAGAACTCCTAAAAATCTGGCATATGTGGCTGAAATATTCCCAAAGACTCTATCAATGTAAATTCTTGGCTCTAAAACTCTGCTGAGTACCATTCCTCCCCCTTCCTCCCTATTCCTCTCAGTTCCCTCTTTTCTTACCCTTTCCTCCCCCCACTAGACATGTGCATTCCTTATCGTCCGAATGCATTTTCGTCCAAATTTCTGGGATTTTCATGTTCGTTTTAACAAAATGATAAGGAACACGCAGAATCCGAAAGATCCGAAATAAAAAAATGCTTTATTTTCGTATCCATTATATTTTCATATCGTTGCAACAACAGTTCGATATAGATAGAAGATTCGACATGTCAGTGACAATAGTGATCTGTGTCTATTGAACCTGCGGTCGAATGTGCCAAACCTAACTCTATTAGTTTAAGATCGTTCGACATAGAGAGAAAAGATTTGACATTATAGAGACAAGATTCGATGAAGCAGCTAAAAACATCGCAGCGAGCGGACATTTACATTCGAATCCTCCGCCCATAGGCTATAGAAGAATTCTGAAAAAACAAAGAAAAATACCGGCGCACCAAGTCTATTATGTGTAGTTGTGCTGCAGTCAGACAAACCCTTGGATGGGGTTAAGTAATGCACAAAGAAATGGACTGCGCTGGCTACCAAAAAACGAATTAATCCAAATAATCCCCTTCTGCTGTGCTATATGTGCAAAACCTATAGTATTACCACTAATACTTACAAAGCAGATACAAATGTGTTCAAATATATAAAAAATATTTTCTGTGCCACTGTGCTGTAGATGAACACCAACTACTAAACCCAGTATTGGTGATCAAACCACAAACATTATATATACCAAAAAATAAAAAACAAAAATATATTATTCATAAAAAATGTGAATGTATATTTATAACTCCTCCGTTTATTGTCCAGAAGAACAGAAAATTAGTCTCTAGCACTTGATAACTTCTGGTCGCTCTTGTGTACTTCCTTCTTTTACAGTGAAATTCACCCTTTAGTGCCACCACCACCTTACGAAATGGCCACTCACCAGATATCAATTGAATGCTCGCCTTTGGTTCATTACATGGATAACCACTTCTTAACAATTTCCCCAAGAATCAGACCACTGGATATCCAAACTCATAAGAAAACACGTAGAACTATCATGTTGTAGTATTTCTCGATATGTTTATTTTAAAAATATATTGCACTTACAATTCACGGTGTCAACAAGCCGACACCAAGCTTATCCAGCCATGTATGCAGGTTCCACCTAGGTCAACAAACAGGTGCCCCCTGTGTTGCATATGTTTCAAGTGGTTTAGTCCCTGCTACCGGCGTTCACGTTATTCAGCAAGTGCCAGCAGCCTCTACGCGTTTCGCAATCTTGTTGTGTCATCAGGAAGCTGCTGGGTCCCTGTTCCCCCCTTCTATTTATACCCCTACTGTACCTTGCAGGTGTTCTGTTCGTTCCTATTCCGAATCTCGTGTCACCAGAAGTAGCGGCACCGCCATCTTACCTCTGGAAGTCACGGATCTGCCATTTTTGTTATTGGCATACCTTATAGACTATTCCCTACTTCTGCCTGGAAATGACGAAATCGCCATTTTGTTTCTGGATGTACCGGACCCGTCATTTTAACTACTGGCGGGCGCTACGATCCTCCCCTTCACCAATGGGAGCAGCCTATCAACAACCCTGCACCACGCAGATACTCAAATCCGCTGCCTAGCTACCGACCAACCCATATGTTCAAACAATCATATGAAAACAGCCGCGAAGAACCTTCACTACTATTAGTTATATTAGACATACTTCTCCATCACTACACTTGCCGCTCACATCTCAACAAGTGTCCTGTTTCATATGAACTTTTTTCCTAGACCTGTTTTCTGCATATGTTGATAGAAACTCATTTTTTTATTATCACTCAATTTCTAATGTGCAGAGATCACTGGTAATTTATGTTGTCACTGTATCTATCCCCTTGCTGCAGCTCACCCGCATGCATAGCTGGATAGGCTTTCACATTATTTCCAATATAAAAAGAATGTATATAACAATAAAAATTAAAATTATATAAAAAAGAAAGAAAATATGCATCTTCCCATGATTAAGTCAATTGTATGATGAAACATGTCGGGGCGTGACTACTAGGCGAATGAGAGAGGCACACACAGGACGCTGAACATCTTACATCGATCCCTGTAAAGCGGCGGTAGAGCTAAGGAGCGGTGAGAGACCACCCATTATTCCCGCATATCCTGGGTCCGCCGTGACCACCTATGCTTCAGTAATCTTAAGCCTTAATCTTTGCGTACACACGGTCGGACAAAGTTGTCGGAAAATCCGATCATTCTGAACGTGGTGACGTTTGTTGCCTACGACGGGACTACGTAGAGGCTAGTAGCCAATAGCTTTGGTCTTGTAATGTGATCTGAGCATGCGTGGCACTTTGTCCGGTCGGACAACCGTACACACGATCGGATTTGGTGTGATCGGACCGTGTTGACGGCAAAGATTTCCAGCAGGAGATAAGACTTTGTCCGTCGGTCAAACCGACGAACACTGTCCGATGGTGCATACACACGGTCTGATTTTTCAACAACCTTGTCCGATCGGACAGAATCCATGAAAAAGTCCGACCGTGTGTATGGGGCTTAAGAGTGCTGTGATTTTATATTTGGCGTGTACATTAATCTTTTGATGTGAGTGCAATGTGTGACGATTTTTGCATGTGTGATTAAAAAGTTTTAAACTGTATCACGCTATGGGAGCAAATCTTTTTTTTGTTGCATTAGAGCATCTATATGAACAGCCAAGGCACCAGCTCTTTATTCTGAACTGGAATCTAGGATACCCCATTTAAAAACCCTGCAAAGAGGGAAAAGCGTGTCTAGCCAAACACGAAAGTGTGAGGCATATACAGCCGGTGAGTTTAATCACATAAGGGAAGAGGAGTCACAGTTACAGCGGTGTGGTGGAGGAGTGTAGATGTAATCTGTTTTTCATTCAAGAGACACTGGTCTATGTTTTTTTCACAGTTTTTTCATCTCTTTATTATTTGGATTATGATTTGAAGATTCAATTTATGGACTATGGTTTCACTTTGTTACGCTTTATAATTTTCTCAGGAAGTTTCACTGTGGCAATTGTAACAATTTTTTTAGGTTATTGTCTGATAGAATTTGAAACAATTCATTTGATTTCTATTTTTTTTGTTTATTTATCTATTTGTTTTCAGCATTGAACAATCACTAAGTCACTGGGTGATCTGTTTCAAAAGACTGCATTTATTTGTCATCACTATTCATCTGGTGGTTATTTACTATATAATAATTTGTGTTAACCCCCCTAGCGGTATTCCCGAGTCTGGCTCGGGGCGGGATCTTCAGTACCAAAAGCATTAACCCCGAGCCAGACTCGGTCTTGCATTGCAGGATACAGGGGGAAGTTACTTACCTTGTCCCCTGGATCCTGGGATGTCTCCCCGCTGTGTGTGCGAGCTGTCTGCTCACTCGATTCACACAGTGCCCGAGTGCCGCTGATCTCAGTTCCCTGCGACGTTCCGATGCACGGGAGCGGAGATCGGCGCCAACTTCAAAAAAGTTAAAATACACAATACACATACAGTACTGTAATCTTACAGATTGCAGTACTGTATAAAAAAAAATACACATTCCCTTTGTCCCTAGTGGTCTGTCCAGTGCCCTGCATGTCTTTTTATATAATAAATAGATTTTTTTCTGCCTGGAAACTGGAGATTGTCAATAGCAACCAAAAAGTGTCCCTTTATGTCAAAAGTGGTTTTAGACCAGCTAGAAAACAGCGATAATAAATTAGAATCACAATTCATCATCAAACACTAAATTTAATGACAGCTACTATTCTGCAACTGAGCAAATTTCAGTGTTTTTGATTTGATTACATTATTGAATAATTTTTATATATATTTTTATTATATTATAATTTATGATTTTGTGCTTCAAACTTTATCATACCCAGGATGTCTACTAGACTCTGGTTTGGACAGATTTAGGTGAGTTATTCATAAGAATTGCATGCCTACAATATAAAAACGCCAAATTTCCATGCAAAATAATTGTACCGCTTTTGGTACAAAATTCCAGACATAATCATATCGCCAGGTTTTTATTTTTATTTTGTATTCACTAGTCAGTGTGTGCACAGTGAAGTAGTATTATTATTATTTAGCACTTTATGCTCACTGGTGTGGGTTTACATTATTTAGTATTTTAAGTTCACTGGTGTGGATTTATATTATATTTAGCGCTGCTTGTTCCACTATTTAGAAAAGGAATTTTGTACACATTTTGTTTTTATAAAGTGGCGGCTTAGATTTAGGTCTGTTTTAGCGCAGTGGTGATACACAGTTGATAGGGAAAGAGTGAGTGTATTATCGTTTTACATAAGTATAACATGCATTGTAGGCAATAGGCAATCAAGGTCCGATTGGGTTTGTGACAGGTCCTTTTTTTCATCATAAAATTAGCTGTTAACCTCCCTGGCGGTATGATTATTTCTGATTTTAGGTGCTAAAAGCGGTACAATTATTTTGCATGGAAATTTGGAGTTTTATATTGTAGGCCTGTAATTCTTAGGAATAACTCACTTAAATCTGTCCAAACCAGAGTCTTGTAGACATCCCGGGTATGATAAAGTTTGAAACACAAAATCATAAATTATAATATAATAAATAACTATAAATAATTATAACAAATAATAATATAATAATAATAAAAATTATTCAATAATGTAATCAAATCAAAAACACTGAAATTTGCTCACTTATAGAATTGTCGCTGTCATTAGATTTAGTGTTTGATGACGAATTTCCCCACAAATCGCTATCGCTCAATTCTGCAAGCGATTCTAATTTATTATCGCTGTTTTCTAGCTGGTCTAAAACCACTTTTGACATAAAGGGACACTTTTTGGTTGCTATGGACAATCTCCAAATTCCAGGCAGAAAAAACAGTATTTATAATATAAAAGTGCATGCAGGGCACTGGACAGACCACTAGGGACAAAGAGGATGTGTAGTTTTTTTATACAGTACTGTAATCTGTAAGATTACAGTACTGTATGTGTATTGTGTTTTTACTTTTTTGAATTTGGCGCTGATCTCCGCTCCCGTTCGTCTCAACGTCGCAGGGAACGGAGCTCAGCGGCACTCGGCACTGTGTGAATCGAGCGGAGGAGCTCGCACACACAGCGGGAAGACATCGCAGGATCCAGGGGACAAGGTAGGTAACTTTCCCCTGTATCCTGCGATGCAATCTCGAGGTTACTGCTAGTGGTACTGAAATTCCACCCCGAACCAGACTTGGGAATACTGCCAGGGAGGTTAAAATGTTTTATTTTTATTTTGGCTAGAGTAAGGGAAAGTTATAACCCTGCCAGTTTTTTTTTGTTTTGCCATTTTCTGTCCTATTGGGGAGATTTCCCTTTATGTCTTGTCCCATAGCCAAAACAGGAAGTGAGAGGAATTCCCTCCAAATTGAGGAAACCCTGGGGTGTCACCAGGGTAACTGGAACCAGAGTCCTTATTTGAACATTTCAAATAAGATTTGGTGTCAACCCAAAATTTGGGATTTTCTTTTTCGTTCACTTTTGACTATAGTGTTAACCACTTCCCCACCGCCTCCTGACCGGCTCCCATATATATATATACGGCGGCAGGTTTGTTCTCCTGCGCGAATCGCCGTATATGTACAGCGGCTTCTTTAAGAGCCATAGCAGGCACGCGCACCCACTGCATGGCGGGGGACCCGATGAATGTGGCTGGCGTGTGTGATCACTGCCGTCCACCCGCGATCATGGGCACGAGAGCCAGAACGGGGATTTGTGTGTGTGTGTGTGTGTGTGTGTGTAAACACACAAATCCCTGTTCTGACAGGGGAGGAGCGACAGATCGTGTGTTCCTACTAAGTAGGAACAGCGATCTGGCTCCTTCTCTAGTCAGTCCCATCCCCTCAGTTAGAAACACACCTAGGGAACACACTTAACCCCTTGATCACCCCTAGTGTTAACACCTTCCCTGCCAGTGACATTTGCACAGTAATCAGTTCCTTTTTTTATAGCACTGATCGCTGTATAAATGTCAATGGTCCCAAAAAAGTGTCAAAAGTGTCCGATCTGTTCACCACAATGTCGCAGTCCTGCTAAAAATCACAGATTGCCGCCATTACTAGTAATAAAAAAAATTAAAAAATGCCATAAATCGATTCCCTATTTTGTAGAAGTGTTTGCACAAACCAATCAATATACATTTACTGCAATTTATTTTTATTTTTTTTACCAAAAATATGTAGAATACATATTGGCCTAAACTGATGAAAAAAATATTTTTTTTTACTTTTTTTGGGGGGGGGGGGGGGGGGATATTTATTATAGCAAAAAAAGTAAAAAAATATTGTTTTTTTTTTTTTTTTAATTTACACTCTTTTTTTGTTTATAGCGCAAAAAAATTTTATTGATTTTTTTAAAAGGCAGTAGCTACAAATACTGCAGCTGCTGACTTTTAAAATATGGACACTTACCCGCGATGTCACTTCATGGTTTGCTACTGTGCAAATTCCGATGAGTGGAAGTTACACTTTAGGGTGGACCTCCGCTTTAAGGGGGCAAATCCTTCCGGGGCTGAAGTGGTTAAACAGGACAAATAGAGAGGGTGAATCTCCCTAATAGGGGCACAGACAGCAATAAAAACTGAAAGGTGCTCTAATACCTCTTCACTTTATCCAAAAAAAACAAAACGTGGTTTTGCTTTTAGTTAGCTGTTGAAAGATTCCTTGTATGCCTGCTACCAATATTTTGCTCAGTGTGTAAGAATGACTATAGATATAATAATGTAATGTTACATCTACCGAATTACAAAGATCGAAATGTAGGTATGTTTGGAAATATAAGGAAGCCTACACGCCAACTGACTTTTTCTTCTATTGCAAAAAGGTGTCAGACTATCCAGTATCAAACAAAAATGTGTATTTGAGTCTTCTGTGATCTGGGAAGATCCCTTTTTATGATGTGTATTAGTAAGGAGTGATGACTATTGACTTTCCTGACATTTCTATCATGCATGAGCCTCACATGGCATCACTCTAACCCGTGGGGTCGGCACCTGTCAATAGCGATCTACCAATCGATCGCAGCCAGGTGACTGGTAGATTGCTGTCTGGACTTGCCAACCTGCCATCACTGAGCATCAAACAGAGTGCAGTGCAGAGGGACTACTTGTAAAATTGTAGCTGCGCCAGCAGCGTGGGAAACAGGCAGTCGCAGAGGGAGCAGGAGCCGCATAAGCCCTATGCCTCCTCTGTAGTGCCGGTGTACTGTCATTTTCTGTCCCCCATCAGAAAGTGTCTGCTGTGTACTGCGCATGTGCAGTACACAGGACAACCAGATTCCGAAAATTGCCGAAGATGAACGGCGCCTGCGCCGTGAGTCCACTTTCAAGCCAAGTGGACATAGAATTAGAATATAAAAGAGCCAAGTGCAGCCCTCTAAGTTTGTGTAGCCCTATGTCCACTTGGATGGTGGGGCTTACACCTCGACTCACGGCGCAGGCGCCGTTCATCTTCGGAGATTTTCCGAAAATACTTCTACTCCGTACTGCGCACACTACACAGCGGACACTTGATGATAGCCGGACTATTCGTGACAGAACACCGGCTCCTATCCCAGGCAGAGTGATACCTACTGTACTCCACCTCTAATCCTTGATAGCAGTCTCCAGAGCGGGGCCAGCAGCAAGAAAAAAGAAGTTGCCCTGGTCTGTGACATCTCAGCGGGTTCGCTCACGCTGTAGAAGGGAACAGATTACAATGGGCATTCGGAAACTCTGTATTGCTTCAGGAAGTTTGTCTGTATATCTTTCTGGTTCACTAATCCATCCAGCCATTGGGATTGCCCCTGCTCTTTGGTTGTGAGGTGCTATATGTAAGGTTTTTATTTTTTAGCAATTTAATAA
This sequence comes from Lithobates sylvaticus, assembly GCA_028564925.1. Lineage (NCBI taxonomy): Eukaryota > Metazoa > Chordata > Amphibia > Anura > Ranidae > Lithobates > Lithobates sylvaticus. Next base: position 498,137,650 of record CM053029.1, read on the forward strand.
AAAGGTGTAACTGCACTATGGATTGTGCTTCTTGTTTGTTTAAACTTTTTTCAGTTCTTCTCTCTCCAAAGAGGTTTGACAGCTGCAGTAGCCATACTATTGGTACATCAATTGTGCAGTCTCTACACACAGCCAGATTGGATATTTTATAGGTTTTATTATGGGAGCCTTTGTTCTGTGGATTGCAGTATCATTTTTTTTTAATTTGCAGTGTCAAGTAATACTCTTGGCATAATAGCATAGGGATGCTTTCACACTGATGTGGCGTGGTTTATCTGCACCGTGGGTACAGCATAGTGTACCTGCCGCTTTCTGAAAGCACACCAAAATGAATACAGGAGTTTTGGTATGCTTTCAGAAAATGCACCACACCCGCAGGATATAATAGAAGTCTATGGCAAAGTGCAGCTAACCCAGAAGAAGCTGCACCGCATCAGTGTGAAAGCAGCCTTATAGGGGGCCCAGAGCACTAAGGGCTTGTTTACATTAGTTGAGATATGTTTTTATCACCCCCAACCCCCCCCCCTTTAGCTGCAGTGGTCAGGGGTGTACACATGTCGTGGCCACAGTAGGAATTGTACTCCCTGTCACTGTTAAAGCAAATGAGGCCAGTCTGCAAGTGCACTGCAACCTTGTGCAATACAGCAACCAAGGGGATAAAGCAGGCAGTGACAAGCTGTTGTATCGCCTCCTCACCACCTGCTTTGATCCTGGAGAAGCTCGCAGTTGCAGGGCACTTGCAGGGTGGCCAAATGTACTTGAATGGGTCACTCACAATTAGCATGTGGTAGCACACACCGAAAGCAATAGGGGGGTATAATTCCTGCTGTGGCATGTGTACACCTTTGGCTGCTGCCTCTGCAGCTGAAGGGGGTAGGAAGCGATCCAAGTGTGTTTGACGGGTGGTGAGGAGGTAATATGTTGCCTCCTCACCATATGATTTAAACCTATAATTGCTATGCAACGCACGTGATTGCAACACAGTAGTACGGCAATTGGAGGTTTAAATCAGGCGTGAGGTGTGAACATTGGACAACACTGTGCCCAAAGGTCTTTGACTTCTTCCATATTGTTCATGTAAATCTGGGGTCCCTAGGGATCAATAGGGATGTGTCTTGAGCCTCTAAATAGGTTCTTCTAAATATTGGCTGATACCAGGGTGTTTAACCGGTCAAATGTTTAGACTGCAGGATGCTCATATCTTCAGTGTTTTGCCTTTGTCTTCTTTCCAATATGGGATCTAGATTGCCTTGCACTGCCCTGAACAACCTTTGACATAGATTAAGATGACCCCTTGTTTCTTTACTGCTCCTAGGTCCTCTCAACAGAAGCAGGAAGTATTATGCATACTGTGTGATGCAGCTGAAGGGGCTTTGGGCACATACAGTGTAGTTGGGTGCTAAGTCACATCCTTGAACGCAAGCCTGCACAGACACCACTTTGTGACAATCAATTGATGCTCCTGCAGTGTCTAAAGTGTGCCAGAGTGACTGGGATCACGTTCCAGCTGGTCATCTTGCAGAAAATTGCAGCAGCACCTTCACAGATGGTCTTGCTCTCCATCCAGGTACCATAGGTACTCCTTTTCATCTAGATTTGGACAGCCCACTGAAGGATGCTGCTGGGCTTGACAAAATTCTGCACTACAGGGCGAAACCCTGTGCAAACCATGGCTGTTGGTAATTTCTAGAGGAAAAGAGGTGGATAACAGAGAGGTTGTTTCTCTAATCAAACTTGTTATGGGAGAAACTCTATTCAGACAAATAATGGGAAATTCTCTGCATCATGGTTTTTAGACAAACCTCTTGCAGCAGAGGCAGCATCCTTGCAGATGACCATTCAGCCAACTCAACCACTGAGACAAAAATGGGCATTGTCAAACAGTTTGTCCAGGGAGGAATATGAGGGAGATGCCATTGGAGGCTTTGATTTCAGGGTTGTGTAATCACATGTCAAGGCTGTAAAACAAGTTCTTCAGTGGGAGAAACAGGGGAAGCTCTGTCCAAGAAGAGGCTTTTGAAGCACCTCAAGAATCTTTTAGATAAGATTAAAGATCTGGTGTGGGAGGAGTAGAGCAAGGTCCATAATCATCTATGTAAGCTACAGTATATTCATTCAAGGAGGTTGATTTACTAAAGGCAAATAGGCTTTTCACTTTGCAAGGGATTTTTACCTAGAGCTTAGTGGATGTTGTGAAATTTCCCTTCAAAAAGAAAAAGAAAATCGCAAAAATTTTTAATTAATAACAGCATTTGCTTGTGTAAGATTGGGTGATGGAAGTCACCATAACTTCATCTCATTCACTAAGCTCTGGAATAAATGTATTTGAAAAGTGCAACTTCCACTGCCGTATGAACAGTCTATTTACCTTTAGTAAATCAACCCCAGGAGTCTGAGGTGAAACATCTTGATACTGCTCCACTGGTTCATTCCCTGTGTTTGTGTCTTTTCAGATACATGAAACTTATGCTAGATGATGTGGTGTTGACATGAATTTAAAGAGGTTCTACCTAAATTCAGGTCATCTAGCAATAGGCCTGATAGTGGTGGTGAAGGCCCCCAACATATGGTTGAGAATGTTCAAGTCATTGTGTGAACTGAGCAGAATAAGGAGTGCATTATATAGGCACTGGTGGAATGAAAACTCTTCACTGATTACACTCTGTTCACTCCACAAAGTTGATCACACTTACTACTAATGGAAGCCTAACTGGTTGACAAAGAATGATGACACAGGATCACTTGGACTTTAGACCTTGTTGAATGTACTGGAACTCAGGGCATCAGCCCTTCAGACCTTAACCAGTAGCATTCATCATGAAGCAGGAAAAACTAAGCAGCACAACTTTGATGAGAAAGATGACTCAAATCATGAATTGAGCACAGTCCAACCTGAGCCATTTCTCACTGGTGTTTGTAACAGGACCAGCAAACACATTGGCCAATACATTTTCTTATGCCTTGGACAATGAGTGGTTCTTACTGCCTCAGATCTTCAACATGCTAGTGCAGAAATAGGGGCATACTGAGGTCAACCTGTTTGTATCTCCCCAGAACACAAAGTTGACCAAGATTTCCCAGTGCTCAGGTCAGTAGGGACTGACACCTTAACCACACATTTGCCAGCTTACAAAGACTATACCTTTTCTCTATTACCCCTCATTTACAAGTTCCTTAACAGGCTAGCCCAGGAGTCAATGACAGTTTGCAGTAACATCTGACTTTGATCCAAAGAGACTGCAAGTACACAAAATACTAGCCTTGCTTCAGACAGGGCTCAGCATTGGAGTCTCAGTTTAAAAGTTTAAGTCCCCGCTATATGGGTGTTCACAAACCCATCTTGGGCAGAGGATAGGCTGGTGACATGGTTCTTTAGAGCTATAATAGGCCTGAGACGCTGATAAAACCTTGGTACGCTAACTGGATTCTGACAATAGTGCTGAAACGACTGGAGGGCCCACTGTTTGAGCCTCTGGAATGCTGCATTAATGAAAATATCACACTGAAGACAGTAATTCTAGTTGCAATTACCTCTGCAAAGAAGGTTTCAGAGATTAGAACACACAGGGATGCTAAAACCTTTCTTCAGTTTTTGCCTGACAGTCATTCTCATCTAGAGGCTGGACTTTCTACAAAAAGTACCAACCAAGTTCCATGTCAATCAAGAAGAACTAGTCTTGCTATCTTCTAGCACCCCCGCGGATGGCCAAGTTCATCCACTCAATGTGGGCAGAGATCTAAAAGCCTATCTTTAAGCAACAGTGCAGAGACCTAAAAGCCTGTCTTCAGACTACATTGCAGTTAAAAATATCAGAACAGCTGTTTCTAATTTCTAGAGGGATTAACTGTTGGAAAGAGGTTTCCCTAGACTGGGCACACACGGGCAAAAAATTGTCTGAAAATGGTTGGTTTGGCAGGAATCGGCCAACTTCCGGGCTGTGTGTACAGCTCCCTGTCCAACAGGGACAGCTCCTTGTCGAACGAGCATGCTGGAAAACCAGCATTCGATCAGAATACAATAGCTTAGTAGGGAAGATCACTGCACTAACATCGCTTGTGTTAGTACAGTGATCAGTATGTTTTTCTTAATTCAGGCCGCTAGGTCGAACAAACACAAATGTATAGTGTGTACCCCGCATAAGAATGCTATCTGCTTGGATCACCAAGGTCATCAGCCAGATCTATAGGAGGAATTCTATTCCAGTGCCAAAAGTGGTGACTCTGCAATCAACATGCAGCGTGTCCATGATGTAAGGGGCATCATGAATTATGTTGATCGAGACGATCTGCAGGGCAGTAACATGGTCATCATCAAATATGTTCATGACCCACTATGTAGATTTGGCTGCACATACTACTGTTGAATTATGACTAAAGGTATTGTCCGGTTCTTGTAGAAAAATGTAAATGTCATTGCATTCCACACAGCCTATGGTAGGCATTTCCCTTTTTGTGATGCCATGGAGATGTCAGGAAAATGGAAAATTGTTTGCCATAATTTCGTTCTGCCCCATCTTCATGGCATTACACCAGGGCCATCTTTAATATTGATTTGACTCTGGTCAAAAATATTCTTGGGCCCCTTTACATGCAGTTTCGCTCGCCACCTGCTCTGAGACATACAATAAATAGCAGCTAGACTCAAAATCTGTTTACTGTATCAGATCAGGCAGGGATTGCATTTGATTGCCAGAGGTTACAGTGTATAATTACTGCTCACTGACTGGTTGCTAGAGGTTACAGCACATCAATACTGCTCACTGATTGGTTGCTAGCGGTTACTGCACATCATCACTCATTGGTTGCTAGAGGTTACAGCACATCATCTCCTCACTGCCTGCACGCCATGGACTGGGGAGGTGAGGGGACCCATTAATAGAGAGAAAATTCATAGGGCTCCTAGAACTCCTGGGATCAGTTGCAGTGCTGGGGGGAGGGTGTGATCAATGGCAATGCTGATTTTCTTTTTTTTACCGACTACCAATATAAAGAGGAGTTTCAACAATGACCACCAATGTAATAGGGGTTTACACTGACCACTAATGTAAAAGAAGCATTCACAGTAACCACCAATGTAAGGAGGGATTTACACTGACCACCAATGTAAGGGGGGCATTCACACTGGCCACTAGTGTGAATGAAAGGATTCTACACCAAGCACCAATGTAATGAGAAGATTTACACTGATCACCAATGTAGACATTTAGCCTGCGTTCACATTTGTGTGTGTTGGGAACGCATGCAAAATCGCTTTCCTGACACTACAGAAATTTGCTGCCCTTTAGCAGATACTCAGCAGTGCCATTAATTGTTAATGACACCCTTACGCATCTGCTGACATATGCCTTGACACCATGTGATTTTGAAAAAAGGTTTGGGACTTTCTTACACATTTGTAGCACATAGAGCAGCCCATTGAAATGACTGGGCTGCTCTACACATGACCTACATCTTTATCCACCCTGTCAGAACACCTTTGCATCCTAAAACCCATGCTAACCTCTGCACCCCAAACCTCCCCCATCATCTCCACTCCAATCTCCCTCCGCTGTAATTCTCCCTGCCTCCTCTGCTCATCTTTGCACCCACCTTCCTTACCTCCATACATCCCCTCCTTGCTTACTTGTGCACCCCAAGCTGTAATTCCTTCTCTGCTTACCTCTGCACACCCCACACTACCCTCCCCCCAGGTGCCCTTTTTGCCCTGCCTTAAAGACGACCCTGCATCACACAAGTCCACCCTGAGTAGTAATATCTAATTACGGAATACCCCTGATAGGATGGGACTCACATTTATAGATAATGTTTTAGAAGGTTGAGGATGGGACAGAGTCAACCCATGTGTGATGCCATGGGGACAGATCAGTAAAGGAAATTTACAGCGAGCCGAGTATTGGTAATCAATTTTCTGTTTTCTTTACTGTGCACTTTTTACAGTACAGCATCTAAACCTGCAAAAGAATATTTATTTTTGTGAAGAAAGATATTTACTGATTTTTTTTCCCCCCTCCCTGAGAAGTGAGTAAGGCTCCCAGGGAAAAAAAATGTCACAAGGGGCCTGTTTACCGAGCATGTGCTGGAGGAAAAGCGAGGAAATGCCATAAACAGCTGTCACAGCTCAGCATTCTCTTGCAGATTAAATACTTTGTGATAGGAATAAGACCAGAAGACATGTCCAGTCTGAGATGCCATTAGTGGACATATGTGTGCTAGTAATTTGTGATATTGTGTGTTAGTTGGGCAAATATTCATGCATGCTAAGGGTTACACATGAAAGCACTAAATTACTAAACTATTTATTCCTCAACAAAAATCCCATTTGTAATAATTATTTTGTTTGCAACTGTACCTGGTTTATAGTGTGCTGCAAAAGGTGTATCAGTGGTGTAAACTAGAGAAACATTGCATGGACATAATAAACTGTTGTTGGTTAAATAAACAAACTGAGATCAGGTATTTCCTAAAAATGGGATATAATATAAAAATAACACATAGATTGCTAAAACAATGTTGCTGGCAAAATAACTAAATACTTATCATATGTTACTGTATTTAAGCTCATGAAATAATTTTCCACTTGAATCAAGTTAAAGTACTAAAGGCAAAACTTTGTTTCATTGTGGATCAAGTAAGGAAGAGTTATAGCACTTGTCAGGTTATTTTTTGCCATTACTGTCCCATTGGTGAGATTTCCTTTCACTTCCTGTCCCATAAACAAAACAGGGAAATTCTTCCAAATTGAGGAAATCCCTGGTTGTTACCAGGGTCTCCAGACCTCATGCCCTATTTGAAGATTCTCCTCAATTCCAGTTCTGGTGACAGCCCAAAATCTGTGATTTTCTTTTACTTTCACTCTTGATCATTACGATTTCCAGAACAAACAACAAGGTTGAATCTCCCTAACAAGGGCCACAGACAGTGATAAATATAAGACAGGTGTTCTAATCCCTCTTCACAGCAAAAAGGTCAGTATATGTACATATATGTATTATTGGAACTTCAATTCAAAAATGCAGTGCATGAAATTGTGTATGCATTTGTGTATTTTGTGGCCATAGTGAACATAATTGTGCATACGCAGTGTCAAAATCCCAGCAGTGTAAAAACTTCTTCTACTTAAATGCCCTGTACACACGACTGTTTTTTTCGTCGGAATAAACTCTGAAGGTTTTTCCGACGGAGTTCCGACGGAATTCCACTGAAACTGTCTTGTGTACACACGATCACACCAAAGTCCGACCGTCAAGAACGCAGTGACGTACAACACGTACGACGGGACTAGAAAAAGGAAGTTCAATGGCCAGTAGCCAATAGCTTCCGTCTCATACTTCAGAGCATGCGTCGTTTTTGGTCCGTCGGAACAGCATACAGACGAGCAGTTTTCCCGAAAGGAATTGGTTTCGTCGGAAATATTTAGAACATGTTCCATTTCTAGGTCCATCAGAATTTTCAAAAAAAAAAGTCTGATGAGGCATACACACGATCGGAATATACGATGAAAAGCTTCCGTCTGACTTTTTCTGTTGGAAATTCCGCTCGTGTGTACACGGCATAAGGCTCCATTCACACCTATGTAGTTTGCTTTTGAGCATTTTTGCAGTGCTTTTTGCTGTTTTTTTTTTTTTTTTTATTTGTTGTTGGGCAGATTAAAAAATGCAAAACGCAAATCTTGGTAAAAACGCACCACATGCTTTTCTGCAGCTTCTCCATTGAAGTCTATTGAACCAAAAAAGCAAAATAAGCACTGTTTTGCATAAAAAAAAGTCCCTGACCCTTTCCAAAAACGCAGAGGCACAAAAATGCTTTGATGTGAATGTGTTCCATAGGAACCCATGTTAAAAATAATGTCCTGCGTTTCTCAAAAAGCAAAAAGCATGAAAAAACGCATTGGTGGTGAGCCTTATTGAGTTTTTACAGTCACTTTTAATGAGATCAGTACTCACATTACATGTATTCGTACCTATATGAGATTTGCATGTAAAATTGCTAACACTAGTTAGATTAAATTTTTTTACAGCAAACAACATTTTTATTTTAGGCCACTGTTTAGCTGACATATGTATGGACACTGGAGTGTCCATTCAGTAGCATCAAAGAAGTATCAGGAGAAACCATGCTCTTATTTTCTTCCTAAAGTTCTAATATTCATATTTCCAATACTCAGTGAGACAAAAATATATTGTTGCATAAAGAACTTGAGTTTTATATTCTGTCCTACTTATATTTCTTTGTATCTGTTTCCTGTCTCTCATTTTTTTTCTTACAAAAACATAATGGGGAAAACAGAAAAACAGATGGCCACATGAACAATCCCATGAAATGTATGTATGGGCAATACTTTTCTTACATTTTCGATAGAGTGGGAAAGGCTTAGGACCTCTACCAAGTTTGTATTGTTGTCTCTTTCCCTGCATGCACCAGTATGTGACGTCACAAGGGGGCGGGACCACCAGGTGACGTAGCCAGATGGCCCCACCCCTTACCTATATAAGAAATGTCAAACGGCGGAGCCTGCAGTAGGCGGCCAGCCTTCATGGATGGCGGGAGCGTTTTATTATTTTTTTCTTTTATTTTTCTTTTCTCTCTCCCACCTCTCGCCTACTATCAGGGGGAAGGACATCAAAAAGTCATTAAGCAGCATCGCATAGCAATGTGAGATAAAGCCTTTGTGGAAACAAAATCAGCCGCCATTCCATGGACGAGCCTTGAGCTGCTATAGCATGTTTGAGCTGGATATAGTAAATTTGCATGGACATTGGCAAGGAGAATTTTATTTGCAGTTCCTCAAAGAAACATAAAGTACCATCTTTAAAGATATGGAGAAGATGGGTTATCCCCAGCTTACGCCATCTTGGGCCTTGTTGCACTTTTTCCATCTCAGGGTAATTGCCATTATGTCATATGGTACTCTAATGGTGAAACCTGTTACCCGTTGCAGCTGTTTAGCTTTGTTCCGGATTTTATGAATAAGAGCATAAGTGGGCAGGAGACTATTAGACTTGGCAAAGACCTTCAGCCCTGTTGGGACATCTACCACATTGTTAGTATATATTAGGATGCTCACAGCAAAATAAGGGGGTGACTGGTCTGGGCAGGAAAAATAAGTCAACCCCTTACATAGATGCTGTAATTGCGTGGCCATATAGTACAACCACGGGTTGGGCATAGCTAAACCCCCAGCATCTTTTTGCCTTTGTAAATGTTCCAACTGCATTCTAGGTGCTTAAGTATGCAACAGCAACTGTCGAAAGATCAAATTTACTTCTTGAAAAATGCTCATTGGTACAACCATAGGTTAGTTATATTCAGCAGATATGTGCACTGCCGAACAATTATATATCCTCAGGCACAGATACCAGGTACAGGCAAGGAGAAGAAGAATGTTCCTTTTTTGATCCAGCATGATGGGAACACAGGTTCTGAAGTCAGCAGATTGGCAGCAGATGAAATGTCTACATCTCACCTTCTCAAATTTTCCTAGTCAGCCAGACCAAAGCCTGTGTATTGTGTGATATAAAAATAGAAAAGGTATATTGTGTATTGTTCTAAGCTATGTAAAATGCAGAATTGCAAACTTTTTGTTGCTTAGAAAGTAAATTACTAACATCACTGGGTGCCTTTGTAAAGAGTAAAAATTGCCAATGATAAACGCTGACATTTAGGGGTCAATTCATTTTAAATAATGACTAATAAAATGCAGTAAAATACTGCATGTGGTAACAATTGTGCAAGTGTTCAATTCACTAAGAATTTTGCGTTAAATACTGAATGCGATATTTGTTCAATTTATCGGTAATTACCCCAATGCATACCAGGCCCTTTGGTTCTGGTATGGATTTTAAGAGGAACCCCACACCTTCTTATCTGAGCATGCAGCCCGGCAGGTCAGGAAAGGGGAGGGGGGAGTGAGCACCCCCCCTCCTGAACCATACCAGGCCACATGACCTCAGCATTAATCCCCTTATGTGAATAAGTAGGGGATACATTGGACCCCAACCCATTCACCAGAAAAGTGTCAAAAAGTAATAAAAACACAGAGACGGAGAGTGCGCATGCGCGGCCGGACGGAGCGGATGTCCACCTGATCAGCTCCGCTCATCCCCCGGCAACATCAGCTTTAAACAGCGGCCCCACACCTCGCCCGAACCCAGCGATTACCTGAACCCCCTGCGGAAGGTCCCAGGCACACTTCGGATGCCACAAAAACCGGGAAGCCAGCCTCAAACCGGCTCCCGGATCTCGACCCGCGCTACACCACAAGATTTCAAGATGGCGACCGGCCATCACACACGAGGCATGCAGGCCTCGGGGAAGGGGAAGCAGCCACCCTCAGCCCAGAAGCAAGCCCCCCCAAAGAGCTATGAGGCGGAATACCCAGCACTGGGTCCTGCAAAACCCTCTCCACACAAAGGTGAGCCGACAACCGCAGACTGCATACCACCCAGCTCTCCCTCACAAGCTGCAGCCATGTCTCCCAGCATGGAATCACAGACATCTTCCCTCTTGGACAGGGAGATAGCAGAAGCCCTATACAGCCAGCCCAGCAGCCAGGAATCCACATCAGATGCAGAATCCCCAGCTGCTCCCCCTGTACAATACTCAGGAGACCCAATTTTACTAGCACGCTTTGCTGACCTGCTGCAAAGAGAACTATCTAAAGCTACCGACAAATTGGCTTCAGACATAAAACAAGATTTCCAGGAAATGGGCAGCAGACTGAGTAGCATTGAATCCAAGATGGACGACACGGTCCACAGAGTATCACAAAACTCAAACATGATCACTGACCTACAAGATCGACTTGAAGACGCATACTCGAAAATAGACGACCTTGAAAATCGCGCAAGACGCTACAACTTCCGTATCCGTGGCATCCCGGAGAAAATAAAAGATATTACCTCCATAACACAATCTCTGATGCAAGCTGCTGTACCCAACATCGACGAGATTCATATGGAAATTGATCGAATCCATAGAACCCTGACATCCCCCAAACCTGACGGCCCTCCCAGAGATGTGATTGTGAAGCCACACTTTTTTAAGATTAAAGAAGCAGTGATGCGCCATGCTCGTGAAAATCCAGACCTAGAAATAGATGGCATCAAGATACAAATTTTTGCTGATATCTCACAAGCTACGATCCAAAAAAGGCGATCACTCAAACCCCTACTGGCGCCACTGACCCAACGCAACATCCGCTACAGATGGAACTATCCCTTTCGTCTCCAATTTTCTTTTAACAACAAATCATATTCCTTCTCATCGTTCACTGAAGGCGAGATGATTCTACTGAAACTGGGATTCATATCCCACGACCCGTCATTGCGGAACCAACCTGGATCCAGGGAATCCCCTCCCCCTCCCCTCTCCCCCTTGTGGTCAACAAGGTCGACCAGCAAGCTGACCTCAACATCCCGTGCATCCTAAGAGAATGGAACTGCTGTTTAGATCGTAGAATTGAACTGAACTGACTCAAACCCGCCGTGGTGCCTTCTCAGTGGTCTCTAGAGAGGGACATTAGGCGCCACACAGAGCGGCTGAAATCTGCTGAAGCAAAACACCGATGCCTCACCTGGCCACGACTACCTGAACTGGCCACTAAATCTCTTTTTTGCACTTTTTTTACATTTTTTACCGCACACGATACGCTATCTAGCAGACATATTTGACCAAACAACCCCATCAGTTTATTGGGGCGAGCTGTGCGGCCAAAGATGTTTTCTAGATACCTAGCCGTTTTTTTTTTTTTTTTCTATTTAGATACCAGTATTTATGGTTGCTGGGGGATGACCATGTGCACTCCCTATTTGGAGGACTCTTCCCATTACTAGGTTTTGGTGGAGACTCCTTCACACCCAGGGTTTACCCCTGGGACACTTTAACTGAATACTGTCTGTGAATCCTTTTAGTAACATGTTTAAGTTATGTCACTCGGCTCCAGGAGTCCCCTGGACCGACCGCTTGGTTTTATTATTTTACTTTTCCTCATTACTCTTTATTCCCCCTCCCCCCGCTCCTCTCATCTCTACTACTGTCACCCTTCTGGCTAACCCCAGACCCCTCCCCTCTCCCCCCCCCCCCAAACTCAACATTAACCTTCTCTACTGCTGTTCCTTCCCGAGGGTCACCTGGACAACTTCTCTACACATACAAGCTCCGAAACCAACAGACCGAAGGGTAAGCCTGCTTATAGATGCTCTTGAATGTTTCCCATGTTTCCTGTAAAACCAACACCTCATAATGTTAGCCTGCTCTCCCATAATGTGCAGGGATTTGGATCGCCAACTAAGCGAATCAATGCCTTCACACATTATAAATCTCTGGGAGCTGATATTGTAGCTCTTCAAGAGACACACTTCACATCTTCATTCACCCCTCGATACCTCCACAGGGAATACCCTCTTTGCTTTTTTGCGAATGCCTCAGAAAAGAAAAGGGGGGTCGCCCTCTGCTTCTCAAGACATGTCTCATTCACAGAAATTAAAACCATTAAGGACAAAGAAGGCCGCTACATCCTAGTGAAAGGCCACCTAGGCGGAATTTTAACTACCATCTTAGTATACTACGCCCCTAATACAAACCAAACTGCCTTTTTCCAAGCCCTTCTAAAACTACTAGGACCCGAACTAGAGGGGGTGGTGGTTTTGGCTGGGGACTCTAACCTAGCGCTAGATCTAATCAAAGATAAATCACACACCTCAGGCCTCCGACCCCCCCCCAGACAAAGTTGCAAGTTTGCACAGACGCTACACCAATATGATCTGGTGGATGCCTGGCGAGAAGCCAATCCCACCGCTAGGGACTACTCCCACTATTCCAGGGCACATGGACACTACTCCCGTATAGATCACGTATTTCTCCCTTCTGGGATGATACCTAAACTGAAATCGGCCAAAATACTATCAACCCCATGGTCAGACCATGACCCAATTATGGTCCAGCTTACAGGCCTTAGTGACAAACCTACAGGTAACCACTGGAGACTGAACGAATCCCTACTTAGTGACGAAACTCAATGCATAGAGATATCAAATCATATACAAACCTACTTTGAAAATAACATCCCGGGAGACACATCCCCCGCCATAAATTGGGCTGCACACAAGGCCAGCATAAGGGGCTCCTTTATTCAGTTAGCCTCCAGATTGAAGAAAGCCCGCACTGAACTGATTTCTACCAAAACCAGAGAGTTGAATCTTTAGCCAAACAGCACAAGCGTTCCCCTTCACCCAGCCTATTTAAGAAGCTAGAACAGTCCAGACTAGAATTAAACATATGCCTTACTACAAGGGCTGAAAAGCAGCTAAGATGGGCGAACCATAAATTTTTTACATGGCGGGATCGCCCAGGATCCCTATTAGCACATAAACTTACTCCTAGGCACTCCCATCACACACTTCCTAAAATAAAGTTGTCTGGAGGACAGCTCTCACAGAACCCCCAAAAAGTTCTTGATGAATTCTATGGGTTCTACGCCGACCTATATAAGAAACCACAAGCTGTGGCCCCATCGTCCATCAGGGAATTCTTGGGGACCCTCCCCCTCCCGACCATCACCGACGATCACAGAGAGCTAGTAGACCAACCATTTACAAGCGAAGAAGTCAATGACGCCATAAAATCTCTCTCACTTCACAAATCTCCGGGTCCGGACGGGTTCCCCAACATTTATTATAAAAAGTTCTCCGCACAATTAGCCCCACACCTGAGCCTTTATTTTAACTCCCTGAGGGATGGAGGAACGGTCCCACTGGACGATAACAAAGCCTACATTAGCGTAATCCCTAAGCCCAACAGGGACTCCACTGATGTACGCAATTACCGTCCAATATCACTAATCAACTGTGACCTAAAAATCCTAACGAAGATACTGGCCCTCAGAATCAACTCCTTTCTAGAACAATACATACATAAAGACCAGTCGGGGTTTGTTGCAGGACGTCAGACCTTGGATCAAATCCGCAGATCCATTGCTCTGATCTCGGCGGCACGCTCCAACTGGGATAAGCTCCCAGACCGGGAACTTTTACTATTGTCACTAGACCTTAATAAAGCTTTTGATAGCTTGAACTGGGACTATCTCTTTGTTACCCTCGAGACCATGGGATTTGGATCCACATTTCTCTCACTGATGAAAAAGCTTTATAGTTCACCGACAGCTCAAATTTCTATTAGAGGCCATAAATCATCCATCCTCCCGGTACAGCGAGGCACCAGACAAGGATGCCCACTCTCCCCTCTACTATTTGCCCTGGCAATAGAGCCCCTAGCAATAGCCATTCGATCCCACTCTAATATTCATGGGATCCAATGCGGCCAACAAGAACACAAATGTGCACTATTTGCAGACGATGTTCTTATGTACATAACCAAACCCCAGACCTCTCTCCCAGAACTTCTATCCCTACTGCACCGCTTCTCACTGATTTCAGGTCTGACTCTGAACACACAAAAAACTCTAGCACTTAATATCTCTCTACCCCCTGCTGAAGTACAGCTCCTTCAAAGCCTACATAACTTCAAATGGGCACCCCATTCCCTTCCATACTTGGGAATACAGCTGACCCCTTCGATAGCTACACTGTACAAAGCCAACTATCCCCCTCTATTTAAAAAACTTAAAGAAGACCTTCGTGCTTGGACTGACTATTCCCTCTCCTGGTTCGGTAGAATCAACTCAATAAAAATGACCTTTTTACCCAGACTTCTATACTACTTTCGAACACTACCAGTAGCAATTCCAAAGGGAGACATGCAACACATACAAACTGAAGTCCTACGTTTTATATGGGGGAACAAAAAATCACGAATACAAAAGAAAACACTTTACACACCTAAAACTATGGGGGGACTCGGCCTTCCCAACCTACAAGCATACTACCACTCAGCACAGATAGCTCAACTCGTCTACACAACAGCCAGAGGCTCGGCCCCTCTGTGGGTTTACATAGAAGCACTGGCGTGCCACCCAATTGCTATAGGAACACTGATGTGGCTTCCCAACCGCAAACGCCCACCTATAATGTGCCCCACACTATCACACTCACTGGCGATATGGGACAGGACGCGACACAGGGCATCCCTTGCATCATATCACACACCCCTAGCACCCATATTCTGTAATCCAGAATTCCCCCCTGGCCTTACTCCACAACAGTTCCAATGGTGGCTTAATAAGGGTTTACTAAGAATTGGGGACTTCCTCTATGGCAATCAAATGCACTCAAGAGATTACTTTAAAGACAACTTCTCAATGCCCCCCGCCGAGAATTTTAGATACAATCAAATCTCTTCATTTATCACTTCCAAACTCAAAAAGGGAGGTAGACCTGTCACTCTCACCACTTTAGAACTGAGCTGCCAAAACAGAAGCAACCAGAGAGGGCGAATTTCTGCTGTCTACTCTTCGCTTACTGAACCTGAATCCAAACTATCATACATGACACAATGGGAGAGTGACCTGAACCTCTCCCTGGAAATGTCAGACTGGCAAGATATTGCCCATAAACTGTCAAAAATTTCTATTAATACCACCCTTATCGAAGCAAACTATAAAACGTTGCTGCGATGGTATTTAGTCCCCACAAGAATAGCAAAAATGCACCCATCTTCCTCACCTAATTGCTTCCGGCAGTGTGGACAGATGGGTACCATGCACCATGTTTGGTGGCAATGCCCACTGGTTGTCAGATTCTGGATCAGAATATATAACCTGATCAACTCAGTTACAGGTGTTAACATACGACGGTCCCCAGAAAGTGCACTCTTTCACAAACTGCCAGATGAGGTCCCCAAAAAATCATTGAAACTCATAACCTACATCTTTCTGGCGGCAAGAATAACGATTGCAAGAAACTGGAAACATTCATGCATACCTCTAGACCAAGTAAAAAGCAAACTCAACTGGATCATGATTAATGACAAACTCACTCATACTCTCCAAAATAAATCAGAGATGTTTAACAAGATCTGGGACCCTTGGATTGAGCACATCTCTACATAAAGAGGAACTCCAGGTGACCCTCCTCCCCCTTCCCTCCCCTCCTCTCCCCTTCTACCCGATCTCTCTCCTCTCCTCCTCCCTCCTTCCGCTACACCTTTCTTTTCTCTTTGTTACTTCCTGTTTTTATTTGATTTCAATGTAATGTTAATTGAAAGTACAATTCGTACAACCTGGTAAAGATACTTGAATAAAATGTTGAAGATAAGACAGAATGGCCAATACAAACAGGGAAGGGGAACCAGCCCTGGAACTTTTCTTTTTTTTTGCAGGGTCACATGGAGCCCTGAAGCCTTCCTACCCCTCTCTCTGGTACCACTAGTCCTGAAAAGGGCCTTCATCCAAGTATTAGCAAATACCAGACCCCAATTAAAGATATGAGCCATTCTACGGAAATGCTGTTTACAATGTTATTGCACTGTTGCAACACTATTATTTTGAACTGTTAATTACTTGGTTACCTGTGAAACGTTTGTTACTGTTTATACCTACCTCAATAAAAAATATTGAAATATAAAAACACAGAGACGGTTTTTGACAATTTAATTTTCCAGACATAGACTGGGCGGAGGGAACCACGAATTTGTCTAAGGCTCGCCAGTTCCTAAATTTCTTGCAGGACAATTTCATGGTTCAGATGGTAGAAGCTCCAACTAAAGCGTTACTGGATCTACTGACTACCAACAATACAGACCTGATCACGGATGTGGAAATGCAGGGCAATTTAGGAAACAGCAATCACAGGTCAATTGGCTTCAGTATAAATCACACAAATAGGAAACATAAGGGGAATACAAAGACACTGAATTTCAAAAGAGCCTACTTCCCTAAACTATGAACCTTGCTAGAAGGCATAAATTGGGATAAAATCTTAGGAACAAAGAACATGGAAGAGAGATGGGTTTGCTTTAAGAGCATATTAAATAAGGGCATGAGCCAATGCATCCCATTGGGTAATAAATTTAAAAGAGCGAACACAAGTCATGGATGGCTTAATTCCAATGTAAAAATGCATATAAAAGCAAAGGTTGAGGGATCATCATCAGTATTCAGACTTTATAAAGAATGCAACAAGAAATGTAAGGGTGCAATTAGGGTGGCTAAGATAGAACATGAAAGACACATAACGGAGCAAAACAAAAAAAATCCCAAGAAATTCTTTAAAGTGGAGAAGCCCCCCCCCCCCCCCCCCCCCAAAAAAAGAGAGGGGATATGATTTCAATTTACAAATACCGTAGTGGTGAACCCACAATAGGGATAAAACTTTTTTGCCTAAAGGGAGTTTAACAAGACACGTGGCCACTCATTAAAATTAGAAGAAAAAAGGTTTACCCTAAAACTACGTAGAGGGTTTTTTACTGTAAGAGCGGCAAGGATGTGGAATTCCCTTCCACAGGTGGTGGTATCAGCAGGGAGCATCGATAGTTTCAAAAAACTATTAGATAAGCACCTGTAACTATGTAAACAAATGAAAAAGAACAAATTAATAATAAATAATAATAATAAAAAAAAATTTGTTGTTATTCTTATTTATTATTATTAATTTGTTACGTTCCATTTGCTTAGATACGGCATTCGTTATTTCGGATAATTCATAACTTTGGATAAATTCATATTCGTTACGCTCACTAACAGATGAATTTAAAAGGAAAGTCCAATACCTATAATTTAATAGTTAGTAATATACAAAAATTAGTGTAGCGCTAAATAATGCGACCAAATCAATGGAAACATCTGTGATTGTGACTAAAAGATAAACACACAATGAAGGGACTAGTGACAATGAATCACCAGTTTCTCAGTAACAGTAATAATGTGAGTAAAACCCCACTCAAACACATGGGGAGAATGTGTACAAATATATACAATACAATTTTTTTTAAAGTGAAACAAATGGTGAACACCAAAGTCCAAACAAGTGTGTGAAAAAAAAAAAGAAAAATCAGCTTCCAGAAAGGGTGTTGACATGTAATCCAGGTGAACCCATTAAATGCCCATAAACACTTCAAGGAATTTTCAGATAAGAAGTTGGGTACTCTTACCGGATGCGATGGACAAACATGCCATACGGCAGTGGGTCAAACGAGCTCTGAATCCTTGGTACGTAGTGACTGGATGCTGCAAGGATGCCACGCTGGATAGGATGATTGGTCTTGCGACTCCACACCATTGAACGAGACAGCAATGGAAAACCGACTGCGACTCCCAACCATAGGACGAGACAGCAATGGAAAACCGACAGCCAGGTTAATCTAAGAGATGGTAGTGGGGAAAGGTGGTCACCAATGCCCAAATGTAAAATAAAATAGAAAAATAAGCTCCATATGGTACAGGTCAACCAAATATGGTTTTAATGAAATTTAAAATATAATACAACAGAATGCAAGATATATTGTAATAAAAGTGATCAAGTGAATAAAATATGTGAATAAAAGCAATGTGGGAAGCAAAAGAAAGCTGGTCCGATGCGTTTCGAATCTACAGGTCTTTAACAGGGGCATAACTTGCACTAAATGGGGTTGACTTAATAAAGGCAAATAGGCTGTTCTCTTTGTAAGGGAATTTTCCCTTAACTAAGTGAATGTAGTAAAGAATCACTAATCAAATTTTACTTGCACATGATTGGTTAATGGAATTCAGCAGAGCTTTACCTTCACCTTAAAAAGTGAACAGCCTATTTACCTTTATTAAATCAACCCCAATGTGTGTTACAGTCCACAGCAATTACCATTTGGACCAATGTGTTGTAGCTGGGTGTGGGTAAAGCATATGGCAAATTTCCATTAAAGCTCAACTCCAGGTATATCTTTTTCTGCATAGTTACATTGGTACTTGGACGAATGTAAGAATGTGTATGTTATACCCATGGGATAACTATGGAAATTGAGAAGCACTGTGGTCTTCCAGGTCCCATGCCATGTGTCTGCCCTGCTGAATGGTATCCACAAGGAATTGATTGTCCAGCACAGACACCAGTCACAGAATGCCTTGCGGTTTTCTCAATTAATGCAAAGCGTTTTCAGATTGTACATGATGGAAAGGTGGGGCAGTGAGGTCACAATCTCCATCTCATTCAATCAGTGAACACTTTGCATTCATTCAGAAAAATACATGATGTTCTCTAAATGTTGCCTGTGCCAAGCAAATGACCCCATGTGGTTACTTACAACAAGGTGTAATAAAACTGTAGCACTCAAAGCAACCTACTTGACACCGACCTGGATCAAATGGTTTACTTTGCTCTAATAATAGTGGCACTGTGCACTGAAAATTACAATTCCTGCTTTTGCTATTATAGCAAAAAATATATATAATTCAGTTTTCTTGTCTTCTACCAAACTTCCTTGAAATAAAGGTGGGAAAGAGATTTGGCTCCACTTAACCCTTACTGCTGTTTTCTGTATACTAATTGTATGGATCTTATGACGATCTAATATGTATTGGGCAATGTGCTCTTTTTATACTTGTTTGCAAATTTCTTGTATTTATTTCAGTAAAACAAATTAATCAGATATTTTCTCTCTACCTCTGTGGTGGTCAACTTACTTGATATAGGGGGACTCACAAAGAGATCACTACTATTGCAACTCTTTTACAAATCAGTTATTACACATTTGTGATCCCTACAGCCCCCTTAAAATGGCTTGTGCCACATGTGATATTTCTCTTTAGAAATATCTATTATGAAAGGTCTGAGGAAAATAAAAGTAAAAAACACAAAGAAGTGGACAGTACAGAGAAGCGTAAGATGGTGTTAATTTAATAAAGCAGGCCATATAAGTTCTAGAAACCTGTCAAAATAATAATTTTCCTTTTATTTGCCTGAGTAAGCATCTAGGTATGGAGTGCTGCAATGCTGTCTGCAGTGCTGTCTGTGCTCTCAATGAACTTCCGCTAAATGTGTTAACACTACCTCACCTCCATCCACTAGGGGGAGCTGACAAGCAGAAGGAACTCAAAAGACTTAATGGTTGGCAGGATTGAATCATGAAAGATGAAGTTCAGGAAAGAAACTTTACTATGGCAGACTGTGGACCATTAAAATAAATTTCCCAATGTGAGCCATGTATAAGGGGAGAGAGTTGTATTTTCTCAGACTGAATACTGACGAACTCTACCTTTGCTTTGTGAAGACCCAGGTGTGCACATTGTTGCTTCTTTGTGCATTTCAACATGCTACAAGCCTGTGGCTGTGTGCTGAGGACCAAAGTCATTCCAGGAAGATCCAGAAGTGAACTGACATCTGAACAGTGGAACCCCTGTTGCAGTATTACTGGGACTGGTGAGAGAACACTGCTGTCATTACCTGTTGTTGCTAGCAGAACCTGAGGACATAGGGACTGGCCATCGAACTAGAAATTTACTGCATACAGACTTTACTGGGACTATACTCATGTGCATAGTGGGCCCCGACATTAGCCGCCTAAAGAACAAGGGCTGAAGCCTGCTCACTCAGATAGCTGCTTCACAAGAACTTTGCCTATTGTCCATAGTAAGAGGTACCTCATTAGGGAGTCTAAAACTTCATTGCTGCCATTCATATAGAGTGCACTCTAAAGTGGATATAGCCCACTGTTTACAGAGTTATCACAGCATTGATTATCTTTGCTGTTACTGTTTTCTTATGCTGATTTTGTGAATTCCAAGGTTTTCTCTAATTTAGCTGCACATAACTCCATTCCATGCTGCTATAGCCTAGTAAACATATTGCCTAATAAACTGTGATTGACCTTATCCTTTATTCATTTATGTGCATACTGTTATTTACTGCAATCTGTGACAATATATTAGGTTAATTTACCACTAACCAGTCTGATTTTTTCATTTTGATTACTGAACCTTAGTTGTGTGCAGGGTATCTATATTTGTGCTCTCAGTAGCAGAGCAATATCCATTTGCTTAACATGATGTGTCAGTGGGGCTGAGGTTGTTCTCAAAGTTGAGGAAGAGGGGGGGCGTGGCCAGCCGGCAAGAGAGATGGACGCTTAGTGCTGAGCTCTGCTGTGAGGGAGACGAACCGGAACGATTAGGGACCGCTGGAGCCGGTATTTTTGTACAAAAACGTCCCCACATTAGTCCGGTAGTGACCCACAACAATGTCCCGTAAGAGAACTGGGGACCACAAGCCCCAAAAGCTCACCACACTCCTGTACCCTCCTGAAGCGCTGGTCAGTCAGAATCAAAATGGAGCTGAAGGCATAGCAGCGCCTCAGACTAAACATACAGAAATCCCTAATAACATTTCTGGTGACTCACCAAACAGGGAGATGTCTAGCTCCCATGACAATGACACAGAGGGGGATCCCTTAATGAACAGCCCAGCTAAGGCAAAAATGAGAATGGATGCTCTAGCACAGCGGCCACCTCACTCAGAAATTGAGCCCCAGGCTTTTATTCCACTACAATCTAACCAGGCCTACATTCCTCAATGGCATCCTTCCCAACCTGCGGTCAGCCTGTTATTGACACTACACTGAAAGAGATGTTAATATCACTGCATTCCTCTCTTGTGACTGATTTATCCACTCTATTTACTAAACTCACTACAGATGTCAGTCTAATAGATAACAGAGTATCCACTATTGAAAAAGGTATGATGGAATGCGCCTCCACAGTCAATGACATCATTGATTCTATTGATGAGGTAAAAGATGAACAAGAGTGGATAAGGGGCAAATTAGCAAATTTGGAAGACCGCTCTAGACGAAACAATGTCAAGTTAAGGGGGGTCCCCGAAAATATAACAACTCCAGAATTACCCAAATACGCCAAAGAACTTATACGCACTATTCTACCTGAAGTTACGCCACGTGACATTATAATTGACAGAATACACAGAATTGCAAAACCTTCACACCTGGCTGCATCAGTGCCTAGAGATATACTTATGAGGATCCATTTTTTCCATATTAAAGAAAAAATGATGTCAGAAGCCAGATTGAAAGGCCCTCTACCACGTCCGTTTGAGGGTGTTCAAATATTTCCTGATTTATCAAGATATACGCTTCAACTACGTAGAGATTTGAACCCCATAACTAAAGGAATGCAAAACCATAAGATTCTATACAAATGGCGCTACCCGGCCACACTAATTGTCTCCAAAAACGGATCCACTAATATAATAAATGACCTACACAAGGGTTTGAAACTTTTGAAAGAATGGGGAATAATCCCGGAATACCACAAAGATGAAACTTCGCTTCTTCCAAAACGTCCTTCAACATATCACTACAATCAAAGATCCCGGAATCATCAACCTATGGAAGTATCTGGCTCCTGAGCGGTCCGCTAACTACGTTTATAGCGTCCCCTCCAGGAATTTTGTTTGATCTCACTTGCCTTTGGTATTAACTGTTCCACACTGCAGCAGTAAAAGCTGACTCTTTGCTTTTTTTTTGTGCTTGACACAAATCTGCCGCATCCTGTTTTCATATCTTTTGCTATATTTTTAAATAGCTGTTATATATAATTGTAATTTCATTCCAGGTTTTATAGAAATACATCTAGTTACGGAACCCAGGTATCCTGATAAGCCGAAAGGAACTGAATTTACTGTATACACCAAGAAATATCTGCAAACTGTAAGTGTTATAGTCTCCCACGATCCATCACTTAGCCACAACAGGAAATATGCCATTCACGATAGTATCCTTGAACGCCAAGGGTCTCAACCACCCAGCAAAGAGACAATCTTTGTGGCATACTGCTGAAAAGCTTGATAGTGATATCTTATGTGTCCAAGAGACACACTTGACCCCACTTTCAGCCACTTTATGTCGCAGTAACAAATTTCCCCATATTTTCTATTCTAATTTCTCTTCCAAGAAGAGAGGAGTGCTTGTAGCGATCAAGAAAGACACTGACTTCCACCTCATAAAAGAAATAGGTGACCCCAATGGTCGTTTTCTTATTTTAATCTGTATGATTAATGGAACTAAATATACCTTACTCAACTTGTATGCTCCCAATTCTAGACAGGCAAATTTTGTCAAAAAGACTTTGACCAAAATTAAAGAGTTACAACAAGGATATCTCCTTGTATGCGGAGACTTTAATATGGTTGCAGATATTTATATGGACACTACTTCAGCGGATAAGAGAAGACCCTCTCCCCTGGGGCAAATCCTGACATCGTCTGATCTTTACGATGTCTGGAGATGCCACCATGGATCAGAGAGGGATTATACTTATTTCTCCCCGCAACACAAGTCGTATTCCAGAATTGACATGTTTGTTGTTGATAAATTGTTATTACAAAAGGTGACTACCTCTGTTATCCACACCATGACATGGTCAGACCACAACCCAATTTCGATAATTATTGATGATACGTCTCCTCAACGGAACTCTTTTCTCTGGAGAGCCAATAATTTCATATTACAACATGCTACATACTCCAAAGAAATTGCCACTCATTTGAAAGAATATTTTGAATTAAACGCTGATTCAGTGGGGGATCCTGACGTGGTGTGGAACGCGCATAAAGCGGTAATGAGAGGTGTTCTTATAAAACTGGGCTCCATTCACAAAAAAAAAAGAACACAACAAATAGACTCCCTTACTTCCCAAATTGCTCATTTGGAGGCAGACCATAAGTCATCTGCATGTCCCACTACACTAGCACAATTAATGTCGCTTAGACAGGAACTCAGGCTGCTTCTTCTACATACATACGAACATATGCAACGCAAATTCAAAGCCATCTCTTATTCCACATCCAATAAGGCAGGAAAAAGATTAGCACAACGTATCAAAGGGGCTAGAGTTAAATCTAAAATTCCCTTCTTATTCCACCCACACTCGAAAGTGAAGCTATCTAATCCACAAGACATTGCGAATGCTTTTAGCGATTACTATAGTGACCTATATAATCTCAAGAATGACCCTACAACCCACCAACCATCCCCAGAGGAAATTGATGACTTTCTCCATAAGATAAATTTACCGACTCTGACAGAAACACAATTGTCTTATTTAAATGCTCCTTTTTCAGCACCAGAACTTCTAGCTACCATCTCATCACTGCCTTGTAACAAAACACCAGGCCCGGATGGCCTTACAGGGGATTACTTCAAACAATTCTCTACCTATTTGATTCCACACTTGCTGAAATTTCTTAACCAAGCTGCATATTCTTCCAAATTCCCTGTAGAATCGCTAAACGCATTAATTATCACTCTCCCAAAACCTGAAAAAGATCCGACTGCCCCACAAAACTTCCGGCCAATCTCCTTACTTAACCTTGATTTAAAAATATACGCCAAAACTATTGCTAGACGCTTAATGAAGATTATGCCAGACCTGATTCACAAAGACCAAACAGGATTTATTAAAGGGAGGCAAGCATCCGACGCGACGCGTCGCATGATTGACTTAATCCATTGCGTAAATTCCAGTGGAACACCTTCTCTGCTTCTTTCTTTAGATGCAGAGAAGGCATTTGATCGGGTGCACTGGACCTATCTACAGAAAGTTCTCATGAAATTTGGGTTTAAAGACAATATTTATAATGCTATCATGGCACTATATACTTGCCCAGCTGCTCAAGTTTTTTCGGCTAATATGATATCTCATCCATTCCAAATTTCGAACGGTACCCGTCAGGGTTGCCCATTGTCGCCCTTAATTTTTGATCTAACTATAGAACCTTTAGCTGAGCACATACGCACGAACTCGAACATCTCAGGCATAACTGTTGGCAACACTACTCATAAGATTAGTCTTTTTGCTGATGATGTGATTTTAATATTATCAAATCCTACCTCCTCCTTAGCAGCAGCCCGAGAAGTTTTAGATTGGTTTGGACGAATATCATTTTACAAACTAAATGTCACCAAATCACAAATACTAGATCTCAAATTGAATTCCACCACTAAATTACTATTACAAGCCCAATACCCCTTCACATGGTCTGAACACAGCATTTCTTACCTAGGTATTCAACTCACTAGAACCACTAAACTCCTCTTTTCATCAAACTTCAAGCCTCTCTTAGATAAATTACGTACTGAATCTCAGAAATTAGCTAAAATGGAACTGTCATGGTCTGGCAGATTAGCGGCGTTCAAGATGATGCATTTACCTCAAATTTTATACCTGTTTAGGACCATTCCTATTCCTATTCCTAAATATTACTTTAAGTCACTTCAAACGATACTCAACCGATGTATTTGGCACGGTACAAAACCTAGATGCGCTCATTCTATACTTAGGATACACAAATTAGCGGGAGGATCAGGTTCAATAGATTTTACAGATTATCACACTGCAGCGATCATAGCTCAAGCAACTGAGTGGTTTCAGCAAGATCCGAATAAAAACTGGTGCAATATAGAACTTTCCTTACTATTTCGTCCTAGTTTAAAAAATTGGTTGTTGAGCACTCCATTAGACGCTAAAATACCAAAAGCGATTCCCCCTACCATGATAGCCACGGTCAGAGCATGGAAAATTCTAACCCAAACTATCCATCAAGAACCCACTACTACACAGATACCGATACCTATAGAAGTCTTAAACCACATCTCACCTGAATTATCTACATCCCATTGGTCTAACCGAAAAATCTCATTCATAAATCAACTATTTCATGACTCAAACCCAAAATCCTTTTCAACCCTCCAAAATGAATTTCACTTGCCTGAATCAGACTTTATTGCATATTCCAAACTTCTGAAATGCCTTAACAAAATCAAACCTCTCTTATATACAGTTTCTTCAGTAATATGGAAATACCTGCACTTTGAATTTCCTAAACAGAAGGGTATTTCACTTGTATACAACACCCTGAACCAAAAGCGTGTATTTACTAAATCCACACCACATACACACTGGGAAAATGATCTAGCAACGACTTATACAGAATCACAATGGGAACAAGCTTCACGAAGTGTATACAAATCCACGAAAAGCTCTGCGTTGTGGGAACTCACACAAAAATTGTCCCTTAGATGGTATTTTACGCCTTCTCGCTTGGCAACATTCTATCCCACATTATCTAATAAGTGCTGGAGATGTAATTCCAACATAGGAAGCATATTCCACATATTTTGGGAATGTACCCTCATACAGGAATACTGGAAAACCGTTTTTCTTCTCTTAAAAGATATATCCCAGATAGATATACCAATGTCTCCGGGTCTAGCTATCCTGAATTTATCCATTGAAGACATACCCTTTTCATTTCGTCATGTGACGACACATATCCTATTGGCAGCTAGGTTAACTATAACCAGATTATGGAAGTCAGATACAACTCCCTCTATCACTCACCTCTTAGATACCGTAAACCTACATTATAGTTATGAATTAATGATGGCATCCAGTGAGGGTAAATTACCCAAGGAAAAAACCAAGTGGGCATCATGGGAACAATGGTCGACTATTACTAACTTTTTGTAACACTCATATCTAACAGATTGATATACACTTTTGCCTCTGGGTTCTAGAGTATGGACACAGGTTCCTGGATAAGTTCTATTATTGTGGCAACGTTCTCCTCTTAGACACAGTGTAGTCCCCATGGGGGTGTCTAGAGGACATATACTTCTATTTGATCTTATGTTACTATATTGATCTTATATTTCTATATTGAATGTATTGCGTTTTGTAGCATTTTAATAACAGTAATTCTTGTTCTGTAACACTTTATTGATAATTGAGTTGACATTATTTAAGTGCTATTCTGAGTTAATTTATTTTAACGGCATACAATGTGTAATTTGCATCTTTACTGTATGTTATGAAATTCAATAAAAACTGATTGAAAAGTAAAGTTGAGGAAGAGGAACAGAAAACCCAATCTACTGAGCTGCTCCTGCGGGGGTAGTGCTACATATACTTGGCACAACTGGTAATATCTGGCAGTTCACAGACATGAAAAACCTCAGTGCTGCAAGTGTTACAATTTCAAATCACCTCAAGCTCATCAGAGTAGTTTGCGCCACATTTAAGGCCAAAAAAACCTCCAGCTGCTCTCAACTACCTTAAAAAAAAAAAAAAGAAGGGACAAACTACAGGGTAAAATTTTAACTGCAAAGACCAAAGCCTGGATTCACATAGACTGCAAAATGAAGTGTTTAACAGGCGATAATGACTTGCCAAGTGCTACCAGTCAAGCAGCTTTGCTCACATGTGCGCACAGTAGCACAGACTATTTTTTGTGCAATGTTTGGGCTGCAGCCACTTACATAATACATTGCTCCTTCTGCCAGGACAATATTTTGGCATCCAGCACAATACTATCCCCTAACACAGGCTGTAGAGGATTTTTTGCATTCACTGAAATGTGAATCCAGCTTTAAAGGAGCTGTCGTAGACTGAATACACATTGAATGTCTTATTTTTTTCTAGTCATCATAACTCAAGGAGGGCTAGGCATAAGAAAAACAAACAAAATAAATGTATGGCTTTTCTAGATGTAATGTAATGGATTGCAGACGTGTTCTGATTGTGATCTACAGAATGACAGGTTTCATTTAATGTGATCCTGAAGCAGCTTATTGCTACCATCTATGTGTCTTACGTTTATCCACAGACTAGAACTTATCAGCTTCTTAAAAAATAACCTTTTACAACAGATGTGTAAGCCATGTACATTTGTGTCTCTTCTTATAATTGTATTCTAAGCAGAATGGATAAGGTACTCTTAAAATCACATTTATAATTAACTACTTCAGCTCTTGTACCTGTATACTCGTAATGGGTATTGAGAATTTTTAACATTTTTGCTATTAATCTTTTTTTTGATAACGTAGTCATTACTTAAGATAACAAAATAAAAATTACATTGAGGTGGATTTACTAAAGGCAAATAGACTCTACACCGGGGAAGTGCCATTGCTCCAGAGCCTAGTAAATGCGATAAAGCTCTGCTTCCATCATTCAATCATGTGCAAGCAAAATGCAGTTTTTAAAAAATGTTAATATTGAGAGGAGGGACAACTCGATCCATTCCTACTAAACCCCCAACTAAGGCTTTTCCCATGATAAGAATATAACACGGGAACCATTACTGACATTCAGTTTCAATAAGCCTCTAACTGAAATAACCATACTGTCGGCTAAAGTTACGCAATATTACAGTTACATGTGTGAACAATGTACTACTGTATGTCTGACTGCTTGTTTTCCCTGTTCATGTTCACACTGTTTATATTCAATATGTATGTTCACAACCGATTGTAACCTTACTTATGTGAAAACAATAAAAACTTTTTGAAAAAAAAAAAAAATTTTCCTTGCATATGATTAGGTATTCTTTGCAAAGTGAATTTTCACATCATTTACTAAGCTCTGGAGCAATTGCACTCGAGAAGTACACAGTCTGTTTTCCTTTAGTAAACTCACCCCATTGTTTTTTTAGGAGGAAAACTCAGCTTTCTTTGACAATATTGTATTTTGGTCATTATTTTATGTAATGCATAGACAAATAGATGTAAAAAAATATTTTTTTATATGCTGATCAGCGTTGGTTTTAAAATAAATAGTGTTACTGTAGATAAAAAGTATACTTTTTAAGTATTTTATTCAAAAATTTACCCCATTTAAAATGATACTAGAATGATATTTCTGGTAAAAAGCATGCAAC
Organism: Lithobates sylvaticus; assembly: GCA_028564925.1. NCBI lineage: Eukaryota > Metazoa > Chordata > Amphibia > Anura > Ranidae > Lithobates > Lithobates sylvaticus. The sequence goes on from CM053029.1 coordinate 498,166,239, forward strand.
ATTATTTGCAAATGAAAAAAATGTACATTTTTCAATTCATGTGCCAAAAAAAGTGAATGTAAATATTAATGGTAAAACAAAAATAAACATAAAAAAATAATAGCCAAGAGGAGAACTAGAGGAATGAGATTATCAGGGGTCGATAAGTGTTAACTAAGGGTTAATAAGGAGCAACAGGGAAACTTTAAAAAAAATAAAACATTTTTTACTTGTAAGGTTTCTTTAATTGATGTCAAATGTAGATCAAAGATCACCCACTGTTTTACTCAATGTCACATGCAGAGTATCATTTAAACGCTGGAAATAGCCGATTCCAACTAAGGTGATAAAATAGTTAAGAATTTCTCTCTCTCTTTTTTTTTTTTGGGGGTAGGAAAGCTGTCAAGAGTCCCCCTAGGGTCTATACACCACTTGCTGAGAAGCTCTGCCATAGACTGCATTTTCTTTTTTTCTCCTCATCACTGTTTTCCAAATGTGTATATGTTAAAATAGAGTACAAGAAACACTAATAGATAAAGTATCTTACTAATCTCTTACTATAATATTACTATGAGGAATTTTCTGAGAGTATATTTAACTATAAACCTTTTAAAGGAAACCCCTGTCCACTGTTATCAGGTAATGGAACACAGAAAATAAATAGTAGTCTAGTCCCAAAGACACGATCCTTTATGTTATCCATTATTCTGATTGATGGAAATAGTGTTTTCTGGTATAGTGGTGGGTTAGTAAACTTAACACTCAGCCACAGTGAGTATTCATGTTTATTTCTTTGCAGAGAAATAGAGGGAGGAAGAAGAGTGCGGCACAGGCAGACATTTCGATCAGCGAACATCTTTAATGTTTTTTTTAAGCCTGTCTAATTGGTTGTTCTCCCCTGTGAGAATGGTTTGTTATGGATTGGTTTGTTATAATATTGTATTTATAAAAGGAAATGTACAGAAAGAGTTAAAGATTAAATAACAAAAAGTTTGCAAAGAACAATGCACAGGACCTTTGTAAAAATAGTGTATCAGTGGAGATCTCCCTGACCACTAGACATGAGATCATTGGCTGATCTGCCCAAAAAGTGCCATATCTGGAGAGAGTGTGCTCATGTCTCTGTGTATCTTTTACTGCTTCCAAGCCTCTTAAGTACAACTTTAATGGACAGTGTCTAATAAGTACAGTGTTAACCTTTTACCTAAAGTTGGTGATTGGAGCCCAATGTCGTAGATAAACAATGAAAAACAAAGTTGTGTTGTCAACGTTCCAGACAGTGGTAGTAATAGAGATTTTTGTTTGCTGGTTACTTTCTCACTAAGTGAGTAGTTGAGAGTAGTTGAGCAATGAGAATGCACCTGACTGCTGATACTGTGCCTAGACAGTAAGCAGCACTATGGAATCATTCTATGTATGTGCATGGCACTAGCAAGCAGGCCCACGATGCTTCAGTTATATTACACTGACTGCTGACCTCTATTAGATATTTTTCTCAGGATCTTCCTCTTTGCCTTCTTATACTAGCAATTTAATTGTTCAAAAGAGTCCAGTGTGAAGTATCTCCTCACTTGCAGTGTTGGTCATCTTACTTTAAAAAAGTAATTTAATTGTTCAAAAGAGTGCAGTGTGAACTATCTCCCAAAAAGTAACTGCGTTTATTTTTACTGAGTTACTTACATCACTGCTCACTTGTACAAAGCCAAAACAATCAACTTGATTGATATAAGGACATTCCAAAATGATTAGTTATGTTTTTAATTGCTACAAAAATGCAAGTAAGATCAGGCATTTGTACTTTTTGAGGGTTCTTTGGATGTGCTAGGCCAATCTTGCAGGTCCTCGTGTATTGACTTGTCCACCTAGTGTCACACACGTACATTTTTAAAATAAGAATAAGTAACAATGTATCCAGATCTTACCCCATGACGGTTGTGGGTGACTTGGATTAGGCAAGTATCTCCTTATCATACATCTTTCCTTGCCTGTTTATCACAGTACTAAGCTTCTCAAATGCCTTCTTTCTCAACCAAGATCCAAAAACCAAACATAAATGTCCAGATGTCAAATACTTTGGACTACATAGTCTTCTAATTTTTTTTTTATCTTGATAGGACTTCCAGGCAGTGATGTCAACTGTGATGTTTATGGAGAAAGAAGGGATTGCAGACTAATTTTCACACAAAAGAGTGGGTTGCAATAGCAATTTTTAGTAGCTACAAGTCTCTCATTGTTTAGTGGCAATTTGTAGTTGCTAACTACAGTGCCCTGCAAAAGTATTCACCCCCTTGGTTTTTACCTATTTTGTTACATTACAGCCTTTGGTTCAATGTTTTTTTTAATCTGAATTATATGTGATTCATCAGAGCACAATAGTCTAAGTTGGTGAAGTAAAATTAGAAAAATATATACATAAAACAATTTTTCAGAAATAAAAAAAACGGATAATTGGCATGTGTGTATGTATTCACCCCCTTGGTTATGAAGCCCATAAAAAGCTCTGGTGCAACCAATTACCTTCAGAAGTCACATCATTTGTGAAATGATGTCCATCTGTGTGCAATCTAAGTGTCACATGATCTGTCATTACATATACACACCGTTTTAAAAGGCCCCAGAGGCTGCAACACCTAAGCAAGAGGCACCACTAACTAAACACTGCCATGAAGACCAAGGAACTTTATGGGAAAATGTTGTTGAGAAGTACAGGGTTAGGTTATAAAAAAATATCAAAATCTTTGATGATCCCTAGGAGCACCATCAAATCTATCATAACCAAATGAAAAAAACATGGCACAACAGCAAACCTGCCAAGAGATGGCCGCACACCAAAACTCACAGACTGGGCAAGGAGGGCATTAATCAGAGAGGCAGCACAGAGACCTAAGGTAACCCTGGAGGAGCTGCAGAGTTCCACAGCTGAGACTGGAGTATCTGTACATAGGACAACTATGAGCAGTACGCTCCATAGAATTGGGTTTTATGGCAGAGTGGCCAAAAGAAAGCCATTACTTTCAGCAAAAAACTAAATTGCACATTTTGAGTTTGTGAAAGGGCATGTGGGAGACTCCCAAAATGTATGGAGGAAGGTGCTTTGGTCTGATGAGACTAAAATTGAACTTTTTGGCCATCAAAGAAAATGCTATGTCTGGCACAAACCCAACACATCACATAACCCAAAGAACACCATCCCCACAGTGAAACATGGTGGTGGCAGCATGTTATTCAGGGGTGTTATTCAGCAGTTGGGACTGGGAAACTGGTCAGAGTTGAGGGAAAGATGGATGGTGCTAAATACAGGGATTTTCTTGTGCAAAACCTACAGCACTCTGTGTGATTTGAGGTTAGGAAGGCTAGGACGGAGGTTCACCTTCCAGCAGGACAATGACCCGAAACACACTATTAAAGCAACACTTGAGTGGTTTAAGGGGAAACATGTACATGTGTTGGAATGGCTTAGTCAAAGCCCAGACCTTAATCCAATAGAAAATCTGTGGTCAGACTTAAAGATTGCTGTTCACAAGCGCAAACCATCCAAATTGAAGGAGCTGATACAGTTTTGCAAAGAGGAATGGGCAAAAATCCCAGTGGTAAGATGTGGCAAGCTCATAGAGACTTATCCAAAGCGAATTGGAGCTGTGATAGTCGCTAAAGGTGGCTCTACAAAGTATCGACTTTAGGGGAGTGAATAGTTATGCACATTGACTTTTTCTGTTATTTTTTTTTCCTATTTATTGTTTGCTTCACATTTTGAGTTTGTGAAAGGGCATGTGGGAGACTCCCAAAATGTATGGAGGAAGGGGCTTTGGTCTGATGAGACTAAAATTGAACTTTTTGGCCATCAAAGAAAATGCTGTCTGGCACAAACCCAACACATCACATAACCCAAAGAACACCATCCCCACAGTGAAACATGGTGGTGGCAGCATGTTATTCAGGGGTGTTATTCAGCAGTTGGGACTGGGAAACTGGTCAGAGTTGAGGGAAAGATGGATGGTGCTAAATACAGGGATTTTCTTGTGCAAAACCTACAGCACTCTGTGTGATTTGAGGTTAGGAAGGCTAGGACGGAGGTTCACCTTCCAGCAGGACAATGACCCGAAACACACTGTTAAAGCAACACTTGAGTGGTTTAAGGGGAAACATGTACATGTGTTGGAATGGCCTAGTCAAAGCCCAGACCTTAATCCAATAGAAAATCTGTGGTCAGACTTAAAGATTGCTGTTCACAAGCGCAAACCATCAAAATTGAAGGAGCTGATACAGTTTTGCAAAGAGGAATGGGCAAAAATCCCAGTGGTAAGATGTGGCAAGCTCATAGAGACTTATCCAAAGCGAATTGGAGCTGTGATAGTCGCTAAAGGTGGCTCTACAAAGTATCGACTTTAGGGGAGTGAATAGTTATGCACATTGACTTTTTCTGTTATTTTTTTTTCCTATTTATTGTTTGCTTCACATTTTGAGTTTGTGAAAGGGCATGTGGGAGACTCCCAAAATGTATGGAGGAAGGGGCTTTGGTCTGATGAGACTAAAATTGAACTTTTTGGCCATCAAAGAAAATGCTGTCTGGCACAAACCCAACACATCACATAACCCAAAGAACACCATCCCCACAGTGAAACATGGTGGTGGCAGCATGTTATTCAGGGGTGTTATTCAGCAGTTGGGACTGGGAAACTGGTCAGAGTTGAGGGAAAGATGGATGGTGCTAAATACAGGGATTTTCTTGTGCAAAACCTACAGCACTCTGTGTGATTTGAGGTTAGGAAGGCTAGGACGGAGGTTCACCTTCCAGCAGGACAATGACCCGAAACACACTGTTAAAGCAACACTTGAGTGGTTTAAGGGGAAACATGTACATGTGTTGGAATGGCCTAGTCAAAGCCCAGACCTTAATCCAATAGAAAATCTGTGGTCAGACTTAAAGATTGCTGTTCACAAGCGCAAACCATCAAAATTGAAGGAGCTGATACAGTTTTGCAAAGAGGAATGGGCAAAAATCCCAGTGGTAAGATGTGGCAAGCTCATAGAGACTTATCCAAAGCGAATTGGAGCTGTGATAGTCGCTAAAGGTGGCTCTACAAAGTATCGACTTTAGGGGAGTGAATAGTTATGCACATTGACTTTTTCTGTTATTTTTTTTTCCTATTTATTGTTTGCTTCACATTTTGAGTTTGTGAAAGGGCATGTGGGAGACTCCCAAAATGTATGGAGGAAGGGGCTTTGGTCTGATGAGACTAAAATTGAACTTTTTGGCCATCAAAGAAAATGCTGTCTGGCACAAACCCAACACATCACATAACCCAAAGAACACCATCCCCACAGTGAAACATGGTGGTGGCAGCATGTTATTCAGGGGTGTTATTCAGCAGTTGGGACTGGGAAACTGGTCAGAGTTGAGGGAAAGATGGATGGTGCTAAATACAGGGATTTTCTTGTGCAAAACCTACAGCACTCTGTGTGATTTGAGGTTAGGAAGGCTAGGACGGAGGTTCACCTTCCAGCAGGACAATGACCCGAAACACACTGTTAAAGCAACACTTGAGTGGTTTAAGGGGAAACATGTACATGTGTTGGAATGGCCTAGTCAAAGCCCAGACCTTAATCCAATAGAAAATCTGTGGTCAGACTTAAAGATTGCTGTTCACAAGCGCAAACCATCTAGAGACTTATGCAAAGCGAATTGGAGCTGTGATAGTCGCTAAAGGTGGCTCTACAAAGTATCGACTTTAGGGGAGTGAATAGTTATAAACATTGACTTTTTCTGTTATTTTTTTTTTCCTATTTATTGTTTGCTTCACAATAAATAAAAAATCTTCAAAGTTGTAGGCATGTTCTGTAAATGAAATGATGCAAATCCTCAAACAATCCATGTTAATTCAGGTTGAGAGGCAACAAAACACGAAAAATGCGAAGGGGGTAAATACTTTTGCAAGGCACAGTAAGTCGATGCAATATCCCAGCCTTTCTCCAACTTTTTAACACAGAGGAACCCTTGAAATAACTTTTAGGTGTGGGGAAATCCCTGCCAATAAGTTCTATATCTACATCTCACAGGATATTAGCAGAATGGTAAGTGGGAAAAATACACCTCATATTGTCAATCAACGGGAAGAATGCCCCCTTTAAGATAGCTAAAAAGATCTTTGGTGTCAGAGGTTACTTATCTCTGAGGCATAAATTTCCAATTGCTTAAGGAACCCCTAAAACCTCTGGAGGAAACCTAGAGTTCTATATAATCCTGGCTGAGAAAAGCTTCTATAGCTAGTTATAATATACATCTACAGTATATATCTCCAAATTGTTGTTGTATAACATGACTATTACCAACAAATTGTTGGCATGACATGGCTATTGGTAGCATTGAAGCACAAGTAACTACTGAAACAGGAAATTTTGTGGCCATCTGAAACTGCTTATAATTGTTAAAGTGGTTATAAAGCCACTATAGTATATTTATGCCACCCCCTCTGTTAAATAATGATATGTGTCCCAATGTCTATGCTATATAAAAAAGATGCCAATTTCTACCTTGTATAAGAGCATCTCCGGCGCTCACGTGGTTCCTCAGTTCTCTCCTCTCCCAGGCTGACAGCTATAGCGGGAGGGGATGAGAACTCCCACTGACATCAGCCGGGAGGGGAGGGGAGGAGAGGAGGAGAAAGGCGAGCAGTCATGTGAGCACCGGAAGACGCTCTCATATAAGGTAGAAATCTGCATCTTTTTTATATCGCACAGACACTGGGACACATATTGTGTTTTAACAGAGGGGATGGCATGAATATACTATGGTTATTATTGCAGCAGGAGGGGAGTGATCGGCACTGTCACAAGCTGACAGGCAGGTGGGGGGGGGGCAGAGGAGAGCTGCGGATGATGGAGGTTATACAGTGGGCCAAATAACACAGCACAGGCACTGTGCTGTATAACATGCTTTAGGGCAGGGGTCTCAAACTGGTGGCCCTCCAGCTGTTGCAAAACTACAAGTCCCATTATGCCTCTGCCTGTGGGAGTCATGCTTGTAACTGTCAGTCTTGCAATGCCTCATGGGACTTGTAGTTTCACAACAGCTGGAGGGCCACCAGTTTGAGACTCCTGCTTTAGGGCAATAGGATCCATTTTTTTTTTTTAGGGTAACAAACGCTTTAAGACAAAGCTTGTTCATTGACTGAGATTAGTTTTATTGCTACCAACAAAATAGTTGATAGACATTCTTCAGTTGCTACAAAATTTCTTGTGTGATAGACATAGCCCCTTGGTGTATATCCATGTGCCTGGCTCTATTAACTGCAACATGTTACATGTATTACCTATTGGTCTGAGGAGCAATATCTGGAATGTACATTGGGATATGCTGGAGCTTAAATAGAACCTTTATTGAATTTGAAAGAGTAAAAGCTTTCAGAAATATTTTTATTGAATGGCAGTTGAGAATAAATGAGAAACATAAATTTTGAAATTCTTTTACTAAATTTAATTACTGGATGTCTTATTGAAAAGTCCAGCTTATTACAAAAAATCATATTTCTTTTTTCTTGGTTTAATGCTCAGACCTAGAAATTGTGGTTTATTATACTACAGGATGAGTAGATAGGGATTGGTTTGCTGGTGAATCATCATTTTGCAGTTTGATTCTGATGTGCTGTACATTTACTTCCAAAGTGTCTAAAAAGGACCCCAGATTGTGAACTGTCAGTGGAAATATCACTTTCCTGGTAGTCACATTCCAATTACTATCAATTCAAGCACCAAGGCATATGTTAAAGCACATTCAAGGTCAAATTATGATTCTCATTAGGATAGACAGTGACTCCAGAATTTATGAGCATAATGTTTTTGTAGTGCCATGTTGAGTGGTGTCAGTGGCCAAAATTCAGTGCAATTATGAATCGCCAAGGTCAGGTGTTAAGACTTATTCAAGACTTATTTAAGTGGATCTGCATACAAAAAGCTAAATTCACAGCCGCAACACACATATTTTGGCTGTTTAACTTGTTTTACTTACTTTACTTCTGATTCACACACCTTTAGCTAGTCTTGTGGGTGATTCTCTTACCCATTGAGCTATAAAGTACTTTTAAGTTTTTTTAAGACATTGTTAAAGGGCAGGGCCCTCTTAATTGTATTGTAACTGTACTCTCTGCCCTCATGTTTTAAAGCGCTGTGCAAACTCTTGACGCTATATAAATCCTGTATTATATAATAATAATATTAATAATAATATTTTATCTCACTTTTTATGTTCGATTATGTGTGTGCCCAGCCTTTTTTTTATTTTGTTTTTGATATAGTATCCTTGTTTTACTGTGATTTGGTGCTGCAGTAGAGAGATTTTCCCCACTTAAGCTGGATGTAAACTGAACCAAATCCCCCATCCCATAGGCGTGCACAGCCTATTGCATTAGGGTGTGCACCCCGAAGCTCACACATATATATATATATATATATATATATAGATATATATATATATATATATATATATACACATATATATATAAACACTATATTGTCAAAAGTATTGGCACGCCTGCCTTTACACGCACATGAACTTTAATGGCACCCCAGTCTTAGTCTATAGGGTTCAATATTGAGTTGGTCCACCCTTTGTAGCTATAACAGCATCAACTCTTCTGGGAAGGCTGTCCACAATGTTTAGGAGTGTGTCTATGGGAATGTTTGACCATTCTTCCAGACGCATATTTGTGAGGTTAGGCACTGATGTTGGACGATAAGGCCTGGCTCGCAGTCTCTGCTCTAATTCATCCCAAAGGTGTTCTATCGGGTTGAGGTCAGGACCAGTCATGTTCCTTCACCCCAAACTTACTCCATGTCTTTATGGACCTTGCTTTGTGCACTGGTCCAAATCATTTGGTGAAGGGCGGATTATGGTGCAGGGTTATTTTTCAGGGGTTGGGCTTGGCCCCTTAGTTCCAGTGAAAGGAACTCTTAAGATGTCAGCATACCAAGACATTTTATGCTCCCAAGCTTGTGGGAACATTTTGAGGATGGCCCCTTCCTGTTCCAACATGACTGCACACCATCAAGACATGGACTTAGCAAGGGTGGTGGAAAATTAACTTCAAGTGCAAAAATTCACAATATAATAGTAGCCAAAACATATAAAATGAAGTGTAACAATCAAAAAAATGGTAAATTCCAAAGTGCTATAATGGTGGTAACCTCCCAACTAAAAAGTTGTTGCACTTGGGTTTTAATCTGTATGGCAAATATCTATAGGAGGAGTTTCCACCATCCCTGCTAAGTTTAATTTTATACAGTATGTCTTATTTTCAGTTTGATATGTATTATATGTGAAGTTACGTATCACAGAGACCGGTATTGTGGTAATATTTAAATTTATTAAGATTTCCATACATTAGAGGGTTCCACCATTATTGTTAAATTATTGATTAGTAAGTTAGTGCTGCAATTTGTATTTTATTTTTTGTGGTGTGGGGACACATAACAGTGCTTAGTGGCAGGCCTTTTACTGACACTTTTATTATTTTACCTCCAGAAGTTTATTTTAAATAGTAGTGTGGTGATTACCTATTATACTAAAGATCAGCATGTGGCATTAATAAACATCAACAGATTTCAGTTTTGCCCCACCTGGAAAATGTGCCTGGCTGCTGACTTCATCTCACCATCCCTGCACTGATTGGCAGCACGGATGGGCACTGATTGACTGCACTGATGGGCACTGATAGATGGGCACTGATTGGCAGCACTGATAGGTGCAACTGATTGGCACTGACAGGCACCACTGATTGAGAGCACTGATTGGCAGCACTGATGAACACTAATAGGCGGCACTGATGGGCACTGATTGGCAGCACTGATAGGCACTGCTTGCTGGCACTAATAGGCAGCAATGATTGGCATTGATAGGCGGCACTGATTGGCACTAATAGAAAGAACTGATTGGCACTACTGATTGGAAGCACTGATGGGCCCTGATTGGCACTAATAGGTGGCACTGATTGGCAGCACTAATGGCACTGATAGTCTGCACTAATAGGCAGCACTGATTGGCATTGATAGACAGCACTTATTGGCAGCATTTAGTCACACAGATGGGCACTAATTGGCAGCACTGATGGGTATTGATAGGCAGCAATGATAATCAACACTGAGCACTGAGAGGTGGCACTGATGGGCATTGAAAGGCAGCACTGATGGGCACTGATTGACAGCACTGATGGACACTGATATTTGGCATTGATAGGCAGCACTGATTGGCACTGACAGGTGGCACTGATTGGCAGCACTAATTGTCACTGATAGGCAGCACTGATTGGCACTGATAGATGGAACCGATTGGCACTGATAGGCAGCACTGTTTGGCACTGATAGGTGACACTGATTGGAAGCACTGATTTGCACTGATAGGCAGCACTGATGGGCACTGATAGGTGGCATTGTTTGGCACTGCTTGGAAGCACTGACAGAAGAGAGGGGGTATCACATTGAGTAGATTTGTAAGAGCCGCTCAGAGTGTAAAACTGTCATGTAATGTAACTGCATGCAGGGAGAGAGAGGAGCTGTCAGAATTCAGCAGTGATGTTGGGGGGTGGGTGGGACAGAGCAGCTATCGAACACCAGCCAATTATTGGGCTGCTTAAGAAAGGGGGTGGGGCCACATACATGTATCGGCCCGCCCAGACCTCATCCCATTGGCTGGTGTTCAATAGCTGCTTGGTCCTGCCCATCCCGACATCACTGTTGAATTCTGACAGCTCCTCTCTCTCCCTGCATACAGTTACATTACAATACATGACAGTGTCACACTCTGAACTGCTTTTACAAGCCACAATATCTGCTCAATGTGATACTGTCTTACAGGCAGGGTGGGGTACACATTGCTTGTATGCAACATTTCACAGCAGCCCAGGCAGATCTCAGGAGACAGCCAGCATGGGGCTACACAAACACTGCAGGGGTTATTGGGGTGTGCTCAGGCACACTCCGCACACACTGTGTGCAAGCCTATGACTCATCTACACATTTGAGGTGAATATCCCCATTGTGTCATTGTATTTCTGACAGCAGGACTCCCCAGTCACCAGAATACACTGATCAGCACTGCAGCTCATTGGCTGCATATGCGGATCGAGCAAAGATTTCCAGGAGGACCATTCATGAGAAGTTGATCGATAGATGGACTTCTCATGAATGGGAACAGCCATACATGAATTGAAATTTAACCGGTTCCTGCTGAACCAGCCACATATTGATTCATATATGGCAAGCTTTAGTGTCACAGTGACAATAGTATAATCAGAAAGGAAGCGAGGGAACGTCTCCAATTGCAACACAGACACAAATAAAAACGCCTTTTCTAGTAAAGTAGGGGAATCCTGAAACAACCATTAGCAGTTTATTTCTGGCTGTGTCCTGTTGCAGATTTTCGCTTTCTTGATTGAGACTACAAACACCTCCCACTCTCTTCATCTCCATAACACAGGGGTATTATGTAGCCCACAGAGGAGATTGGGGTAAGCTGATAAAATTGTTTGAGATTTCAGTTCGATGCAAAGGAAGTTACAAGGACAGAAGACTTCTGACAGGGTAAACAAATATTTTTCTGTACTTGCAGGAAATGTTTTGAGCCTTAAAACATAAACTAAAGCTGACACCATAGGGACTGGTAAGCTGCAGTATAAAAACATTTTTGTTCTTGTGGTTAGATGTACCTAAAATTCTGATTTCAATGTCCAAAATGTTTATGCAAAGGTGGTATGTTTTGTTCTATTGTTAAAGTCACTCAGATCTTAAAGCTGAACTCTGGGCAGAAAAATGTTATACTATATATACAGTATATACAGCCCTAAAATTTTCCGCTCACCTACTCGCATTTTGCGAGTGGAAAATGATGGCTGGCGAGCATGGGCTGCTTGGGAGTGGGGGGGCAAGCACCTCCGGCAGGTGGGGTTGCATGGGAGCCGTTCTCCCAATGATCGCCGAGGGGAAGAGAGAAGAGAGCCGGCCGGATTTACAGAGCACTGGGAACATCGCTGCAGCAACTTTCATTTGAATTGCCGAGTCTTCTCCGCACTCGCCGTCACATACAGCCCCGCCTCCTGGCCTGGGTACTTTGATAGACAGAACACCCATCCAATCCCAGGACATTTGATGTATATCAAAGTACCTGGGCCAGAAGGCAGGGCTGTATGTGACAACAAGAGGGGGGGAGCACTCGGCAATTCTAATGAAAGCTGTTACAGCGATGTTTCCACTCTCTGATGATCTGGCCGGCAATCCTCTTCCTCTCCTCTCTTCCCCTGCACAGGTGAAGCAGCATTGATGGACGCAAGTAGGCTGCATTGTTAGGTACAGGTTAAGCAGCATTGATAGGCACAGGTAGGCTGCATTGTTGGGCACAGATGAAGCAGCATTGATGGTTAGAAGTAGGCTAGGCTGCATTGTTGGGCACAGGTGAAGCAGCATTGATGGACACAGGTAGGCTGCATTGTTGGGTACAGGTGAAGCGGCATTGATGGTTACAGGTAGGCTGCATTGTTGGGCACAGGTAGGCTGCATTAATCGACACAGGTAGGCTGCATTGATGAGCACAGGTAGGCTGTATTATTGGGCACAGGTGAAGCAGCATTGATGGACACAGGTAGGCTGCATTGATGGGCACAGATAGGCTGCATTTGATGGACACAGGTAGGCTGCATTATTGGGCACAGGTAAAGCAGCATTGATGGACACAGGTAGGCTGCATTGATGGGCACAGGTAGGCTGCATTGATGGGCACAGGTAGGCTGCATTGTTGGGCACAGGTGAAGCAGAATTGATGGACACAGGTAGGCTGCATTGATGGGCACAGATAGGCTGCATTGATGGACACAGGTAGGATGCATTGATGGACACAGGTGAAGCAGCATTGATGGGCACAGGTAGGCTGCATTGATGGGCACAGGTAGGCTGCATTGTTGGACACAGGTGAAGCAGCATTGATGGACACAGGTAGGCTGCATTGATGGACACAGGTAGGCTGCATTGATGGGCACAGGTAAGGCAGCATTGATGGGCACAGGTAGACTGCATTGTTGGGCACAGATAGGCTGCATTGTTGGGCACAGGTTAAGCAGGATTGATGGACACCAGTTGCCCCAACCAACCCCTGCCACGCCTCCAAACACACCCTCATAAATTATCTTACAAAATTACATTTAAATGTTTTATGCACAATTAGGTTATAAAAATAAATGTTAACAAATTTATCAGTGCACATCAGTGCAGCCTCACCTGTGCCCAAAAGTGCATCCTCACCTGTGATCATCAGTGCAGCCTTCCAATAGGAAATCATGTCTAAAGGGATGCAGACCTTGCAATTTTCCTCATTAGAGCCCTGCAGGTGCAGCAGAGGATTGATAATTATGAAACCACTCTCATTAGATTCACTTGGACACAGACAAATACACAGGGATTTCTTCAGAAGTAGGAATCTGCAACAAAGTTTGTTAAAATCCTGTAATGTACATAGATCACCCAGAGGGGAATGTTTTTTTCTCAACAAAAGTGGAGTTACTCTTTAAACCCCACTCAAGGGTCAGATGAAGCTGAAAGGACTGTCTTCCCAAACAAAAGCAAAGAGAAGGAACAGAACAGTCCTGTGAGGACAAGGTGGAGGGGGGACATGAAAAACAATTGATTTAAATAGTGGTATCAGTATATTGGCAAGAATAAATTTAATTTATTTACATTTAATTTTAATTACATTTAAATTTATTTCATCATTATAAAGGCAACCTTATCTCATAATTTTATTGTGTTCCCTTTTTTTTACCTTGATTGTCACTCATAAAAAGCCTGTGGATTGTACTACATGTCTTGATTTTGTACCATTTTAATTTTACAATTTCACAAAGCAGAGAGTGAGAGACAGATGTAGTCTTGAGCAAAGATTCACGTGCAACATAGCAGGCTGTGCGTGCGCGTTTCCTGTGTGTCCCGGCTGCATATCCCTCTGCCTCTGGCTGATAAGATTATGCATTGTAAGGCTATTTTTGGTTGTGTTAGTGATTCTCTGCTGTGCTGCATCCTTGTCAGATCAGTACAGAGGGTAAGAAACCATCATTATCAGGAAATATAAACTCTTATTTTAGAGACAGCCATGTGATAAATTAATGACAAAATGATGTCTCAGATCAACAACTTATAAAACGAACTTGTAAACTTTGCTACCATTTTGAATGGTTGGCTTGTGTTTTTGTGTGTATTGCACTTCTGGTGATTTTAGATTATCAAGGATCAGTGTGAAAAAAAAATCTTATGAATATGGTTTAATATTTTAAAAAGGCACATAGTTTGTCATTTTATATGTGCATTGGATCTGCCATGTTTGCTCAGTAGACATGTGGACTTTACTGCTGTTTTATGCAATGCAAGTCTATAAGTCAATGAAATCATGGGGGTTCATTTACTACAGTAGTAGTGATTGATTATGATTGATTATTTTGTAAAGTGAATATTTATTTCACTTGGTGAATACGCTGAAGTGTTTACTTTTTCTCAGAATATCCTATCACAGGGATGTTGCTAGGATTGTGCAAGACCTGGGGAACCCTGAGAAAATGAATTATGTGGTGCCCTACGCAGTCGTGGATGGTGGGTGCAACTTACTTGTGCTAAGAGGAGAAGGGTGTAAAGTAGTATGGGTAAATAAAACCTGAGCCTACTCACTCTGTACAAGACACATTTACTACAGTCCTTCAGTACCCAAAAAATATACTTTAAATACAGTCTCACAGCCAAAAATCAGTGCAATCATATTTGAAAAATGCATATGAAAAATAGGCAGAACACTGACACTTAATGTATTAACTAAAGGAGAACCTCTTTAAAATAGTTAGGGACCAGCAACAGTTGAGACAATGGGGGAGATTTACTAAAGTTGCATGACAAGTCACATCCTATTGCGGACAATCGCACTGTTCAAATTGGTGCGACGCCGACTTGGCAATTTCAGGTGCGACTTGAATATACATCTGTGCATGAAGCCGCACAGATATCTTCAAAGTCACACCCGTATTTTCCCTGAGATGCGGCTTTGAAATCATTCGATTTCAGATGAAGCTGCATGATTTCAAAGTCGTAGTCAATGTGAACGGGGCTTATTGTCAAAGATTTGATCAATTGATCAAGCTGAAGTTAGAAGTTGATTGGTTACTATGCACAGCTGCACCAGATTTTGTGTGCACTGGTTTTAGTAAATCTGCCCCAATGAATACTCTGGTTAGACGTATGTAATTACAATATAGCAAATAGAGTGCAGGGGTCAGCACTATGCAATGTACATAGCACAAGACTCAGGTGTATGCATTTTACAACACATCTTGTATAGTGTAGGATTCAGGAGTATGTAATGAACATAGTGCAGGGGTTAGGAGTACATAACATGCAAATCACAGGGGTGCAAAGGGACAAGAGTATGTCAAAATCAAAGAGTGCAAGGTTTAGGAGCACAAATTGCAGGGGTCAGTATGTTACACACAGAGGTCAGGAGTATGTAACACACAGCCCAGAGTACAATGTGCAAGGGTTAGGTGTAAATAATATATGGCCCAGTGTACAGAGTACAGGAATCAAGATATTACACACACTCCTGGCTGCTATTCTCCCAGCATACAGTGCCCAGATACTTAACACACAGCACAGAGCGCAGCACTTGGGCTTATGTAACAAACAGCCCTCCTTCCTTGATGCAGTTCAATGAGTACTCCCCCACATCTAGTGAGCCACCCAAGAAACAAAAAAAGGGCATAGGTGCATTGTCTAGTCCCACTGCCAGCAGCCTGTAAAACTCTATGCGGCTATACAGGGTTGGGCAGTGGACCTAGCTGTATGTATGTTTAGGGTGGTATGCATCGCATCCAGGGATAAATACTTGGAAAGCAGCCACCCTCCAACTTCAGCTTAAAGCTGGAGCCTCATACATCAGGGCTAAACGCACAGTGTGCATGAGGCCTTATACAGCTTATATGTCATCTCAACTTTAGTTAGACGAGAGAGACAGAGTAATTACACTGAAATGCCCAGAGCTCCCTCTAGAGAATACATATACAAATATGTATTCTAACTACTTCCCACCCGGCCACTGTATATATACGGCCGGGTGGGAGCCGTCTACTTCTGATCGGACGTTCCTGAACGTCCATCAGAAGTAGCGGGATCACGCGCGCGCGTGCCCGCGCAGCAGCGCGATCCCGATGCGTTTGTGTCACCAGGACACGGCGCATCTCGGATCGGCAGGAATGGTGATTGGCCCTCCTGATCACATGACGGCCGTGTCCAATCACAGCCGTCATGTGATGTAAGCAAACAGCCGGTTGCTAGGCAATCGGCTCTCCTCTCCTCACACGGAAGTCGTCGGTGAGGAGAGGAGAACGGATCGCTGCAGCCGGATGGTGATCAGTGAGTATTAGCTGTTTTTTTTACAGCTTTTTACTCACTGATCACCAGTCTAGTGTAAACACACATGTCCCCATACATGTCCCCAAAACATACATGTCCCCAAAACACACATGTCCCCAAATAATAAAAACACATGTCCCCAAATAAAAACACATGTCCCCAAATAATAAAAACACATGTCCCTCACATATCCCAGTAAAATAACATGTGCCAATGATTATCTGCACACATATGTCCGTGATCACCTGCACACATCTGTACATGATCATTTGCGTACATATGTCCGTGATCACGCGAACCAATTATTATACACTTAACAGAATTTTTTTTACTAAAAACATGTAGCAGAATACATTTTGGCTTAAATTTATGACAAAATTTGATTTTATTGGATTTATTTTAAAAAAGAAAGGAGAAAATATTGTATTTTTTCAAAATTTCCGCTATTTTTTCGCTTATATGGCAAAAAATAAAAAAACGGAGTCATGATTAAATACCACCAAACTAAAGATCTATTTGTGCGAACAAAATTGATAAAAATTTCATTTGGGTACAGCTGGGAAGGAAGGGGGCGAAAGTGCCCTGTATTGTAGTGGTTAAATACAATATTAAAAAATAAGGACGAATACACCTTAAAAATGTAAAGGTTATTTCAAAAATTATTTTGAGCTGCAATTACTTAAAATATGTGGCCTCTTTAAAATAGTTTTTCGACTCAACTGTGTTAGCTATCAGAAGATAAAAGTATGCCTATAAATGTATCCTCCACAGATAATTTTTATTTCTATAATAATTAAAAACAACAACATCTTCTAATATTTTATCCTTTTAAAGACCCTGCATATACAGAAAAATACTGGTTGATCTTCCGGAAATGCACTTTCGATAAACTATTCAAACCCACCCCCTATCCTTTTTTCCACAACATACAGACTATTACATATTCTGTAATCCCAAGTTAACCACTTCAGCCCCGGAAGGATTTACCCCCTTCCTGACCAAAGCACTTTTTGCGATTCCACACTGCGTCATTTTAACTAACAATTGCGCGGTCGTGCCACGTTACACCAAAACAAAATTGACGTCCTTTCTTTCCCACAAATAGAGCTTTCTTTTGGTGGTATTTGATCACCTCTGTGGTTTTTATTGTTTGCGCTATAAACAAAGAGCGAAAATTTTGGGAAAAAAAGCAATATGTTTTACTTTTTTGCTATAATAAAAATCCCCCAAAAATGTAAAAAAACACAAATTATTTCCTCAGTTTAGGCCGATATGTCTTCTACATATTTTTGGTAAAAAAATCACAATAAGCGCATATTGATTGGTTTGCACAAAAGATATAGCGTCTACAAAATAGGGGAAAGATTTATGGCATTTTTATTATTATTTTTTTTATTATTAATGGCGGCGATCTGCGATTTTTTATCATGACTGCGACATTGCGGTGGACACATCGGACACTTTTGACACCATTTTCATTTATACAGCGATCAGTGCTATAAAAATGCACTGATTACTGTGTAAATAACACTGGCAGGGGAGGGGTTAAACACTAGGGGGCAATTAAGTGGTTAAGTGTGTCCTAGGGAGTGCCCACTAGCCCCACAAATTAAAGGGGACGTACAGGTACGCCCATTTGCCCACCGTTGCCATTGTGCCAAAGTATATCGGCGTGCAGCGGTCGGCAAGTGGTTAAAGTGATTGTACACAATCACCTTGTAAAATAACTCATTCGATTTAAAATAGAAATGAAAGAAAACATTTTTGTTCAGATGTAAAAAGGAGAAAAAAGGTATTTAAAAAGTTTTTTGTTTTATATAAGTAATCACATTCCCTCTGTTCTCAGCTGCATAAGAGCTGGGGGGAAGAAAAGCAGCAGTGCACTGAGCTTGACAGTGAATGGCTATGCAGTGGGGGAGGGGGGGTCAGGTCAAGTCTGATCATTGGAGGAGAGTACACAGCTAGAGAACTGACCATGGTGTTCTCTCCTGCTTAGTGTGGTCAGTTTTTAATAGGAAAGCAGGGGGGCTAACAGGAACACCAGGGATTTCACATAAAGGAAGCAATACAAAGAGAGCAGGATACTTTCTCATACAAGAACATGGTACAGCAGGCACATATCAGGAATATGAAGTGTTGGGGATAATAAATGCTTTAGGAGCTTAAAGAGCTTATTAGACTTTTTGCGATAACACAGGAAGAGTGAACAGGACACAGGACAGCTCTGAATTTCTGATAAGAGCAACAGGTATTCTTTGTACTTATCTATTGGATATAACAAAACACCATCAGTGATATTAACAGGACAAAGGGTACCAAATAAAAGTTAACCGTTAGGGTTACCATACAGTATACTTTAGAAACAATTGAAAAGTAAACTACCCTACAATCCTTCCTATTACTGTACATTGCTAAATGTATACTAATTTAGAGTATTTATTTTCTTTAATCATAAGGTTATATGTGAAAAACAACTACAATTTATTGTACTTTTATCAGCTTTGTATTCATTAATACATCATAACATATATTTTTTAAATGCAAGCAATAAAGTACCTGGATTGTTCAGATGTTAGCAAGTAACAAAGGAAGAAAGAGAAGAGTATCAAAGAGATGAACTCATTGGTCTTCTGCTTTTCCTTTCACTGTCCAGTCACAAGGTAGGAGAGGGATAAGACATGCAAGTGTAACTTAACGGAAGTAGACAAAAATCAGGTCTTCTGCCCTGACAGACAGGCCTGTGTTGTGTACCAGAGCTGTGTAAATCTCAGGATTGGATGGACAGAACTACAAACCCAATGGCAGACGAAACAGCTACCATCAGGGGCGTAAATAAGGAGGGTAAGGGGGTCCAGACCCTCTCCAGGTTGTACAAGGTGCACAGTGGCAACGCCTGGGCCATTGGACTGTACTGTGCCTCACAGCCCAAACAGCCAGCACAACGCTCATCAGGGAACCAGTTCCCACCCGTGAGTTCTCTCATAACTCACTTCAGCAGACAGCAGCACTGTAGTGAGAAAGAAGCACTCCTTGAGGAACACACTGCAGCCCTCTAATGCTGCTGGTTAAAGCACAGCAGCTCCACATGGCGGCATCTGTGGATGCACAAAAAAATAGAAGGGTAATACTGCGCCGAGTCACACATTGTATAGTGTTAACTAATAAGTAGAGAAGCATCCTTATGTTGCAGCATTGAAAGACTCTGTTGAGCTGTACAGAGACATGTGAAGGTGGATGTGTTGAAGCACTAGACTCATTTTTAAATTGTACTGATGCTATACTTCAGGACAAATTTTTTTTTCTGTGCAGAATTTCAACGTATCTTGTTCATGTAACATGAACTTCATCAGGACTTACTAAACGAAATGCATTGACGTGCTGTATTAAAGACAGGATCTTTGCTTGGATGTCTGCCTAGGCTGTGAGTGAGCAAACCTTATGGTAATCGGGTGCATGGAATGCAGTCGGCAGGAGATACCAGCATATGGTATATATGACTTTCACAAAGGCACTGAACCCATGCTAAGGCCTGGCTACCAATAATTTTTTGCAGCTGTTAGCGAGGTGGTAGGTAACAACGATCAGTAATGCAACTGAGATGACAGAGAAATGATTGAACTTTGTGTGGACGAGTGAAATCTATTTAACATGTAACCAGATTGCACTGATGCATAGCTAATTAGCTCATGGTGCTGTTCTCGTTTCCACTATGGATTAATGAAGATTTACTATGAACCGTTTGGACACAGGCAAGCATTTTGCTATGAACGTTACAGCGTCTTGCATTACTGATCGTTCTTACCTACCACCTCGCTAACAGCTGCAAAAAATGACTGGAAGCCAGTCCTTAGCATCTGTTCAGTGCCTTTGTGAAAGTTATATACAGTGCCTTGAAAAAGTATTCATACCCCTTAACATTTTCCATATTTTGTCATGTTACAACCAAAAACTTTATTTTTTTTTTATGTGATAGGTCAACACAAAGTGGCACATAATTGTGAAGTGGAAGGAAAATGATAATTGGTTTTCACATTTTTTTTACAAATAAATATCTGAAAAGTGTGGCGTACACTTGTATTCAGTCCCCTTTACTCTGATACCCCTAACTAAAAATCGAGTGGAACCAATTGCCCTCAGAAGTCACCTAATTAGTAAATAGAGTCCACCTGTGTGTAATTTAATCTCAGTATAAATACAGCTGTTCTGTGAAGCCCTCAGAGGTTCATTAGAGAACCTTAGTAAACAAACAGCATCATGAAGGCCAAGGAACACACCAGTCAGGTCAGGGATAAAGTTGTGGAGAAGTTTAAAGCAAGATTAGGTTATAAAAAAAATATCCCAAGCTTTGAACATCTCACAGAGCACTATTCAATCCATCATCCGAAAATGTAGTATAGCACAACATGGCTGTCCACCTAAACTGACAGGCCAGGCAAGGAGAGCATCAGAGAAGCAGCCAAGAGGGCCATGGTAACTGTGGAGAAGCTGCAGAGATCAACAGCTCAGATGGGAGAATCTGTCCACAGGACAACTATTAGTTGTGCACTCCACAAATCTGGCCTTCATGGAAGAGTGGCAAGAAAAAAAACATTGTTGAAAGAAGGCCATAAGAAGTCCAGTTTGCAGTTTGCAAGAAGCCGTGTGGAGGACACAGCAAACATGTGGAAGAAGGTGCTCTGGTCAGATGAGACCAAAATTTGACTTTTTGGCCTAAAAGAAAAATGCTATGTGTGGTGGAAAACTAACTCTGCACATCTACCTGAACACACCACCCCCACTGTAAAAGATGGTGGTGGCAGCATCATGTTGTAGGGGTGCTTTTCTTCAGCAGGGACAGGGAAGCTGGTCAGAGTTGATGGGAAGATGGATGGAGCCAAATACAGGGCAATCTTAGAAGAAAACCTGTTAGAGGGTGCAAAAGACTTGAGACTGGGGCAGAGGTTCACCTTCCAGCAGGTCAACGACCCTTAACCTCCCTGGCGGTATGATTCTGGCTGGAATTTAGTGCTGAAAGCGGTACAATTATTTTGCATGGAAATTTGGCATTTTTATATTGTAGGCATGCAATTCTTATGAATAACTCACTTAAATCTGTCCGAACCAGAGTCTAGTAGACATCCCGGGTATGATAAAGTTTGAAACACAAAATAATAAATTATAATATAATAAAAATATATATAAAAATGATTCAATAATGTAATCAAATCAAAAACACTGAAATTTGCTCAGTTGCAGAATAGTCGCTGTCATTAAATTTATTGTTTGATGATAAATTGTGATTTTATTTTTTTATCTGTGTTTTCTAGCTGTCTAAAACCACTTTTGACATAAAGGGACACTTTTTGGTTGCTATGGACAATCTCCAGTTTCCAGGCAGAAAAAAAATCTTTTTATTATATAAAATGACATGCAGGGCACTGGGCAGACCACTAGGGACAAAGGGGGTGTGTATTTTTTGTATACAGTACTGTAATCTGTAAGATTACAGTATTGTATATGTGTTGTGTTTTTAAACTTTTTTGAATTTGGCGCCGATCTCCGCTCCCGTGCGTCGTAACGTCACAGGGAACGGAGATCGGCGGCACCCGGCACTGTGTGAATCGAGCGAGCGGACGGCTCGCTCACACAGCGGGGAGACATCGCAGGATCCAGGGGAAAAGGTAAGTAACTTCCCCCCTGCATCCCGCAACGCAAGCCCGAGTCTGGCTCGGGGTTACCGCTCCCAGCACAAAAAGCTGGCCCCAAGCCAGACTCGGGGTTACCGCCAAGGAGGTTAAAAAACAGCTAAAATGGAGTGGTTTAGATCAAAGCATATTCATATTCATGTTAGAATGGCCCAGTCAAAGTCCAGACCTAAATCCAATTGAGAATCTGTGGCAAGACTTGAAATATGCTGTTCACAGATGCTCTTCATGCAATCAGACAGAGCTTGAGCTATTTTGCAAAGAAGAATGGGCAAAATGTTTTATTCTCTAGATGTGCAAAGCTGGTAGAGATATACCCAAAAAGACTTGCAGCTGTAATTGCAGTGTAAGGTGGTCCTACAAAGTATTGACCCAGGGGGGCTGAATACAAATGCACCCCACACTTTTCACATATTTATTTGTAAAACATTTTGAAAACCATTTATCATTTTCCTTCCACTTCACAATTATGTGCCACTTTGTGTTGGTCTATCACATAAAATCCCAATAAAATACATTTACGTTTTTGATTGTAACATGACAAAATGTGGAAAATTTCAAGGGGTATGAATACTTTTTCACTGTATATAACTTTTACAAAGGCACTGAACCCACGCTAAGGACTGGCTTCCAATAATTTTTTGCAGCTGTTAGCAAGGTGGTAGGTAAGAACGATCAGTAATGCAACTGAGATGACAGAGAAATTATTATCCTGTTCGGACAAGTGAATTCCATTTAACATGTAACCAGATTGCACTGATGCATATCTAATTAGCTTGTGGTGCTGTTCTCATTTCCACTATGAATTAATGAAGATTTACTATGATCCGTTGTTTGGACACAGGCGAGCATATTGCTGTGAACGTTATATGCCACTGTAGCTCTATACATTTGTCTGACAGCACTACATACAGCATAAATCTTTAAATGTTGCTCGTGATTCAATTGCCAACATAGTTACAGCTAGTAATCTTGGTGGAAAGCCATGGGAAGGCATTAAGAGACTTCATCAATCAGGAGAGTTGCTTGTCTATTGCTGGGTGCAAATGATGGTCTGATTTTGAGCTGCAAGGTGACCACACAGAGTTCATACATTGATAAAAGAGCAATGTTACAATTCGCTAATCAGCATGGTGTGTACTCGATTTGGCCTTTTTAAACATAGTAAAATATATTGACAGCCTTTGAAATGCATGGTGCTCAGATGATCTATAAATGATCATGACGTGTTTATTATGATTAATCAATAAGCTATATACAGGCTCTGATATGTTCACAACATCTATCAGTTATCTGGTCACCCATTACCTAAATGTACTGCAAGAGTAATTCAACATGTAAGATTAGGTTCTATTTACCCAGTATCATATTGGTGTGTATCATATTGTTTTTAGTTATAATTTATCAATGAATTGTTTAAAAAATCAAGGAATAATAATTGGCATGGCAGGTGTTATGCATTAACTGCATGTTTTAAATGTCCCATACAAAGTAAAAAAATTAAAAATTTACTTTTATGACACACTCAAAGATGCTTTTATAAGATTGTCAGTTTGCAAAACTGACAATGATCTATAAACAATGTAAAATGCTATAAATGTATAACTTGTCTAAACTAAAATGCAATGAAAGCGGACCTACAGCTAAGTATACTGTATCTTTGGTTTTGGTTAAAGTGGGGAAGAGTTATAACCTCAGTCATGTTTTCATTGCTGTCCTTGTTGGGGCAATTATCCCCACTTCCTGTTCCAGCGACCAAAGACAGTAATAAAACCTGGCAAAGGTTCCCACACCTCGCTACTCTATTTCTAAATACTTTAATGAAGATCTTTGCTCACTTCCTGTCTCAATGACCGCACAGGAAGTAAAATAAATCTTCCCAAAGGCTACAGACATCATGATAAAAAAAAAAACAGACAGTTCTAACCCTTGTGGCTCAATAAAATGGTGAATGGAGATGCGATTTAACACTTGGAAGTAACTCTTTTATTTTTTATTTAGTACATTGTGCAATTGCAGTACAGGTGCCAACAGCAACACTCCAGACTTAATTTTTTGGTGTTACAGTACTATAATGATGTAAGACCAGACATTCCAAGCAGAAGTAACGGACATCTGAGCTTGTAAAGGGCTAAATAGTAAAAAGCAGGCATGACAACCCGTATCACAGTAGATGGACACTATTGTACCCCCTAACCGACAATCCTACTCTTGGACATTACAAGAAACATGGTGTATGGAAGTAACTTTTAACCACGAATACTGTGGGACTTTACTATATAGGGTACCTGTGGATCAGTGACGCCACACTGCAGGCTTTGATTTCATTTTCTTTCGTGTTCTGATTGTATGAGAGTATTAAAAAACACAGGAGGCTTTAGATGGTTTTAGGGAGTCCTGGGTTGCTAGATATGCTTCATCAAGATAAAGGAAAGATCTAGGTACTGCAGTTAGTCCTAGCCAGTTCATGGGAAGAATAAGAACAGAGCTGGCCTTTAGACTGATTGGCAGAGGTGCAAGAAACCAAATCATATACATTTACTCTTTATGAAATCCTGTGCCTCGGGCGGAGAGTGGAGCGGATGACACTTAGCTGACCATCCCTTCCCTACATCAAACATTTGGGTTGACATTTTTAAAAGGTGTAGAGAATGTTCACTTAGGAAAGAAAGAAAGTATTCATTCAACATAGTGAATGATCTGAATGTATGCTCACTTTAACTTTTTACATTTCTGTAAAAAAAAAAAAATACAGGGTAATTAAACAAGCAAAGAAAAAAACAACTGAGAGATAGGCAAATTGAAAATAACTTTTTTTTTTCAAAATAAAACAAAATGTACCTTTTTGACAACTTTAATGTGTAGCAATAGAACATGGAGGTATTTTTGTGTAGCAATAGACTACAGAGGTCTTTTGTTTTTGATCCATTTTTATTCTACTCTTTCTTGAAAGAAAAAAATCAAGGATTTAAGACAAGGACAGATTTCACCTTAAAGCGGTTGTGCACACATTTCATTTAGTAAATCTCTTTGCCTTCCAAATCAGGCAAAGAGTACTAAATGAGCATGGTGAAATTTTTTTCACTTACCTTGTAATCGCTGACTTCCTTTCCTCTGTCCCTTCGGCGGTGGGCGGGGTCTCTGCATCGATCGTCGTCACGCCGCACTGTCTACTGGGATCTGGTGTCATTGATCCCAGGAGTCAGTGCGGACATCTTCCGAAATCTCGCGAGATTTCGGCCACATCTTCCGACATCTCGCGAGATTTCGGGCACATCTTTCGAAATCTCGCGAGATGTCGGCAGATGTGCCGAAATCTCGCGAGATTTCGGAGAACGTGAACTGCACTTTGCCGTTACTGCGCACGCGCGAGCTCGGAGCAGTAACGGCGGTGCATGCCGGGCCATCTGAAGTGCCTGTGAGGTTTCACATGCCCACAGGCAAGATGGCACCCAGCAAGAATAAATTTTTAAAAAATATTTTAAAGGATGAAAAACGCCAGCAATCAATTAAAAACATGGAACACGTGAGTCCCCCAATTTACCTCCTAATCCTATGCATTACATAAAAAAAAAAAAAAACAACACACAGTGCAGAACCGCTTTAAAACAAAGTTTTCAGAAACCTCAGTCAGAACATGTAAATCTTATTAGAGATGTATTGTAGCACATGAGAGATCCCCATAGTATATTTTCAATGCTGTCAATCATAATGACTTTATAAAGAAACCCTGTGCTTACAAAGGATGCCCTTACCCCTCATCATTTCATTTGGTGGCAGTGGTAGCAACTTGGGAAATCAGGGTTGCAGATTCTCTAGCCTTCGAGCCACCAGCTCATATACCTAGTTTGACAGTTCTGATGGGTAGGTCATTTTGTAGAAAATATTTTTTAAAAGTGAACAAATATGAAACATAACATGGTAGTGTCATTTCATTTACATCTATTTAAAATCATCAATTAGGCTGAAATAAATATGTTTCATTGTAGTTTTTTTTAACATTATTTAAAATAAACCATGCTGCAAGATGCAAGATCAGTAAAATTAGTAAAACAAATGGCAGTCGTTTTGCTGCAAATTATTAGGGAAGCGATAGAAAAGGCTTTTCTTTATCTGCTGTTTATAAATAAGCCTCTGAGACTTTTCGGGTTTATGCTCACCTTAATGGAGGTTAAGTGTTTTGTTTGCTCGGTAATGTGATATGTGACAGTAGTCACAGATGCTCAAATAAGGGGTCAATTCACTCTGTACATTAGCAATAGACCACTGGGCGCATGACTGTGTTTAGATAATGTTCTGTAGTGTTTGTATAGTTGTTACATGTTCTTTTTTAAAAGTGGAATAATTCAGAGTGTATTGTGTACTATGTGATTCCTTGTCCATTTATAGTAGATTATTTATTTTTTCTTACCACATTAAGAGCCTATTCACAGTGTTAAAGTGTTACTAAACCCAGGACTCTGCATTCACTATATCTGGTCTCCCACAGTACACAAAACATGGAAATGCAATCATTTTAGTAAATATAAACTGCTAAATACCTTTTCTCATCAGTGGTATGTGCAGTCTTGTGACTTTTATCAGCATCTGGTTAAAGCTTGTAGGAGGGGTTTTCATACTGCACTGGCTGTTCTATCAGAATCCATGACCCATGACACTCTGTCTGGACAGTGCTGATTGGCTCTGTGCTGATCACATGTACTCCCCCAAGAAAACAAATACACACCAAACTGAGCATGTGCAGACTGACTCCAGTAACTATGTCTTATCCAGACCTGCTTTGGAGTCAGTGGAAGAAGAGGAGGATCTGTGCATACAGGGTCAAAGAGCCTTTTTACACAATGCAGAGGATTAAAGGAGTTGTAAAGGCAGAAGTTTTTTTTTTTTTATCTTAATGCATTCTATGCATTAAGATAAAAAGCCTTCTGTGTGTAGCAGCCTCCCCTGTCCAGTGGCGTCCACGAGTCCCTCAGCCATCTGGGACTCTCCCTCCTGATTATAACTATTATAACTAGTGATCATATTATTATGATTATTAACCTCCCTCCTGATTGGCTGAGACACAGCAGCGGCTCCATTGGCTCCCGGGGCTGTCAATCAAAGTCAGTTAGCCAATCAGGAGAAAGAGGGGGAAGGGCCGAACGGCAGCTCCATGTCCGAATAGACACATGGAGCTGCAGTTCGGCTCGGGTGCCCCCATAGAACACATTATACTTACCTCCCCTGTGCAGTGGTTTTGCACATAGCAAGGAGGGAGGGTCCAGGAGCAGCGAAGAGGGACCCAAGAAGAGGAGGATCCAGTCTGCCTTGTGCAAAACCACTGCACAGGGGAAGCAAGTATACCATGTTTGTTATTTAACAATACATTTTTTTAGAATTTACAATCACTTTAACCCCTTAGGTTCCACAGTGCATATAACAAGCATGCTTTACTGCATATACAGACTGATTTTACTGTTGTAGGTTTAGTAACACTTTAAAAGAGATGTATGCTTTGTTTTTTTTCCTGAATCATACTTACCTAGGTGGATGCAGCATCGGTACGATGCTGCATCTGTCCCCTGACACCTCTACACTAAAAACTGAGCGATCGAACACTGCTTATCGCTCGGTTCTCACAGCTCCTCAAGCAGAAAGCTGCTGACTGTCAGTCATAGCTCTCTGCTCTGCTCCCTCCTCGCTCATTGGAGCGCTGGACTGTGGAGGGGGCGGGGACGGCTGGCTCAGGCTCTCATCGGCTTGCTTTAGAGGCTGATCCGGGTGTCGATCTGGCGGGTCCCGACTTCGTGGTAATGATTACGAACTTTAGCCCGCTCTCTGCTGAAAACGGGTCACAGGAGTGCAAAACGAACTGCACTCCTGTGATCCATAGTAGAAGTACAGCCAAACTGGCTTTGGCTATACTTCTTCTTTTAGTGGAACTTAACTGTACCTGGGCACCACAAACTGAAAATACTATTTAATTAATTTTTAATATTCAAACCAAACTCATTCATCCATCCATGTCTCGTCTCCATGTTTACTTTGTTGAGAATTCACTTTGAAAAACACCCCCTAGCATTTCTAGCTGTGGCCATCTTAAATAAGGGCAGATGATTCATGTAGCATTTACTTCCTGGACTCCATCTGTCCGTAGCTCAGGCATGCAAGCAGGATTGTGTGCTCAGCTGTGAAAGACCCCCCCTCCCCCAATGGAAATAAATGCCGATGAAGACTCCTGGGATGAAACCAGGAAGCAACTGAAGGAGTGTAAAAAAAAAAGTTTAAAACAAGGAAATATATGATATACCATCACAGAGCCGGTCCAGGTCGTGACAATGAAGTCGGGATATGCCCACATACCTGGACCAGCGAGCCGCTGAGAGCCTGAGCCGGCCACTCCCACCCCTCCGCAGCCCAGGTGCTCCAGTTAGCGAGGAGGTGGCAGAGCAGACAGCGGTGACTAATGGTCACCAACTCTCTGCTCAGGGAGCCTTGAGAACCGACCGATGAGCGATGTTTGATCACTCGGTTCTCAGTATTGGAGCCAGCAGGGTACAGATTCAGCATCGGACCGATGCTGCATTCACCTCGGTAAGTATGATTCAGAAAAGAAGCCAAACCCCATACTTCTCTTTTAAAGTTATCAGAAATTAACTGGCAAGCATCTGCAACGTTGTGTAGGTCTGATTACTTTTTTCTGAGGTCTGCTGAAAGGCGATAATGGCTGTCAAAGACAGTGATCTTTGCAGGGGTTAAGGTCATAAAGTTTTTATGTCTACTTGTGTACATGCGTCTTTTGTTAGAGCTAGTATTGTATTGTGGAAAACAGGAAAGTTATGGAAGATGGTCAGCTTATTTAAATGGAATTATGATATCAGCTTCAGTGCATGAATCCACTGCTTATACGCGTTTGGTTAGATCATCAGTATAACTGAGACCAGATAAGCTGTAGGCCATTCCTGTCTGCATGATTGTGATTTTTCATTCACTGTTTAAGGGGAAAAGCTAATTGACCATTTGTCCTGTGCTGCTCCCTTCAGCGACATAAAAAAATAAATAAAAAAAAATAAAGTAAATGAGACTTTAGTCTGATCTGTCTTTCTAGGACATTGTACTTGAACAGATTGGTTTGTATACGGTATGTGGGAGGTGTATTACAATCACTACTAAAGCATTGTTTTTCTACCATGTGCTCTAAATTCCAGGGAAAATGTTTGCCATTATAATGTTTACTGGTATAACTAATTATGGTTTCCTCTAATATTTTTCTGAAATGATTGTTTATGAGCTTGCTTGCATTTTTATGTCTTGTGAAATTCTACAAATACAGAAACTGTATTTCACAGGTGAGTTATCACCAATAAAATAAAATAAAAACACAGTTTTGCATTTGTCATGAATGCATTTTGTGCTTCTGTGCTCATTGCACACTAATTGTATTGTTTCACAGACACAGCATCTTTTGAGCTGCTCCTTTCTATCTGTATACTGTAGCCATCATTTCTGCTGATGTTGCTAGCAAACAGTATCAGGAGTAAGAAGTATGTGACACCACAGAAAAACCGATGACTAAATGTAATTTGTTTGGTAGGCACACCATACCATTTCGTTTTTTTAAAGGGAGGTTATTCTGAAAATGATAGGTTTTGATAATGGTAATCTCTTGCCAACAGTGGTAATTATTGCCAAATGTAAAATAATAGTTTGGGTGGACAATCTATTCAAAAATGTCATACCACCGCAAGAGTTTATCTGTGTATTAGAAACGTTGATAGTGTTAAATTCAACATGTTTAAAGCATAGCTCCACTTTTGTTGAGAAAAAACATTCCCCTCTGGGTGATTGATGTACATTACAAGGATTTTAACTTTGTGGAAGATTTCTACCTTTTGTTATTCTGAAGAAATCCCTGTGTGTTTCTCTGTGGCCATGTGGGAAAATGGGAGTGGTTTCATAATTATCTGTCAGCTGTGTACCTGCAGGGCACTAATAAGGAAAGAGGCTGGGCCTGAATCCCTTTAGATGTGTTCCTATTGGGAGTATAAATAAAAATAAATAAAATGACATTTTTGTTTCAGGGGATGCCTGGAATCTGACTTGTATCTTAGTGCAGAGTTCTGGGAAAATCAGTGAGTCAATCACACAAGCAGGAAACTATGTTTCTGGGGGGAGTTCTGTACACATTATGTGTACAGAACGCCACCAGGTTGCCATATTGTATTGCATTTTCAGAAAATTACAGCCCGGGCCCCCTACAGGAGGACTGGTGGTCCCCCCTTATCAGCGGCCCTGGATAAAATACTACTACATCTATAATGTTAGTTTTGCATAAAATTTCTTTTCGATGCCAGAAACTGAGTACTGTATTAGCAGTTATTCAGAATTGTCATAATCTATATTCAATCACGGATATTATAACATCTTGGATATTACTGGATCTTTAATCATTATTGATGATAGACTTTGTCTTCTGTGTCCACTTAGTGTCGTTCTTACTGTTGTAATGTTGATTGTTTGATAGATTGACATCTAAAAGACTTAATGCCGCGTACACACGGTCGGAATTCTCGTCGGAAAAAGCTCTGATGGTTTTCCAGTCGGAATTCCGATGGAATTTCGCTCAAACTGTCTTGCCTACACACGGTCACACCAAATTTCGATGGTCAATAACACCACGGCATACAACACGTTCGACTGCACTATAAAAGGGAAGTTTAATGCTTCTGAGCATGCGTCAAATAGTTTCCGAGCATGTGTCGGAATTTTGCGTGTCGGAATTGCATACACACCGTCGGAAAAATTAAGAACAGGTTCTCAATCCAAAGTCCGTCGGAAATTCCGACAGAAAAAGACCGATGGGCATACACGGTCGGAAAATCCGATGAAAAGCTCCCATCGGACTGTTTCCATCGGAAATTCCGACCGTATGTACACAGCATTAGACTGGTGACCTACATAGAATTCAAACCTGGACACAGGGCATTCCACTGGACACAGGAGCTGAACTGCACTGGATACATGGATTGACAACCATAGAACACCAGGACTGACCACCAGTCAGGAATAGACCAATACTACAGTTAGGGAGGGACTGCTACTAGACCAATTTCACCGCTATATATCCATAGAGAACCAAGGGGGTTGATTTACTAAAACTGGAGTGCAAAATCTGATGCAGCTGTGCATGGTAGCCAATCAGCTTCCAGTTTTTTTGTCAAGGCTTAATTGAACAAGCTGAAGTTAGAAGCTGATTGGCTACCATGCAGTGCTGCACCAGATTTCACACTCTCCAGTTTTAGTAAATCAACCCCAAAATATAATCAAGAATGACTATGATTACAACAAGCTAGCAACTATTACTTCTGTCAAGTAATGACACCATTATATTAATGCCACTAGAGATAGGTAGTAATCACTGCTAGACAAAGTAAGTGACCACCACCAAAATCATTGCTACAGAGAGAAAGTGATTGCCGTCATAATCATTTCTAGACCCTCCAAGCGGCCATTACAGCACTTCCCTTACAGCTGAAGAGTCAGCATCATCCATACAGCCTGATAGACCACAACCAACAATTTTAGGCAATGCCAAATCTGCAGTTTTCACTTATTCCTACCATGGTTTAGAACCAATGTATTGATTCTTAAATATAGTATAAAACCAAATTTCACTGTGGCATAATTATTGTAAAAATTCTTCTATTTAAACATACGATTCAAAACATACAATCTAAAAAGGTACATAAAGTGGAACCCAGATTTGCCATTTTCAAAAAAGGTACAAAATACTTGATAGTGAGTATAGCACGTGACCGAAACAAAATTACAAGGTGCTTTGATTGTGGTTTTACAATGCTTTAACTGCATTTAGTCTGTTAAGGAGTAGTTTGTGCCCTGAGAGCCTCAGGATTGGGAGAAGGTGGTATGGTTCTGAATCGATTAATTATTTTCCATTTAAATTGGGGATGTGGAAAAGTAACGGGTACGGTAGTATGGCATGAGGTATGAGGTTAGGGCTCTAGAGACCAAGGGTTGGGGAATGGGAGAGATGAGGACAGGGGAAAGTAGGGGGAGCCTGGTGGAGGAAGGGCAGGTGGTGACAGGGAGAGGGGTAAACCATTGTGGTATAATTGTATACATGAATTCTATATACTGTTAAGGCATTGAGAAGTGTTGTAAAATCTGACTTTGTCAGCTTTATGTCTACAGAATAAAAGATTTAACAACAACACCTGAAAACAACTGATTTTGCATGGCTTATTGGCGCTGAACGTAATAGTTATGATAAATTCATACATACGCTTAAATTGTTCTACAATACCAGTCTTGCTTCCCATATAACAGATTTGCTTTATGGCATCAGTAATTTTTCTGTCTGCTGTATATATCTTGAAAGATAACTCATGTGCAGGAAGTCATTAATGTTTTCTAACCCAATGGTTGAACTAATAAAACTGCCCATCATACTAACTTTGAAATACAGTACAGTTGACAAATGATTTGTTTTCAATAGTTGCTTATGTTTACAGTGCATTGGATTTTGGATATGCTATTGTGTAAATCAAACGTAAAAGGATATGTACAGGCATACCCCGCTTTTAAGTACACAATGGGGTTTATTTACTAAAGCTGGAAAGTGCAAAATCAGGCTCACTTTCTTTGGAAAGTGCAAAATCAGGCCCCTTGGTATTGTACACATATCTGATTTAGCAGAGATCATGTGACTAAGCTCTTGTATCCATTGCAGCAAGATAGCTTTATGTTAAATTAAATTCTGAATTTCTGCCTTCCTAAACGAAATACTTTTTTTGTCAAAATAATCTCACCCCACAAAACCACTGTCAAAAAGGTGCAAAATAAAATGTAAAATCATCAGGTCATTTATTAGGACATCCAAAAATATTATAATTATATTATGTATAATGGCCACTAATGTTTATATTTAATTTTTTAAGCTGTAAAGTTGTGTGGGTACATGCTATGAATAATTTCTCACAGCTTTATCTAAGGGTTAAGAAAATGAGAGAATCTGTAGATACATTTAGCCTTTAATCATATTTATGTGGGAATCCTGCTGATGTCTAGTCTCTCTTTATAATACAAATCCCTGACTTTGACATGTAGGCACTTAGCACAATGGGGTATACATGCTAAATATAGAGAAAAGGGTTACATAGCTTGATTTATATATTTTATCATAATAAGACCTCTTGTACACAGTACTGATGTTTGAGCTTCTGCTTTTTTGGACTTCATTTTAAGTGTTTGTTTTGTGCCAATTCGCACATATTTATGCACGTATTTGTACGTATATGCGCATTTGCTCGCACACTACCTTCATAGGGAAAATTCACTCATATTTCTGCTCATATGCACGTATTTGCACCTACCGGTGCAAAATACTGACTGGGAAAGCAGGTTTTCCTATTTATTTTTTTACTGAGGAATACTGTGGGCACAAGCACATTGTAAATAATGGGCTACATTTTAGCTCTGTAAAAAAATGCTGTACTGAGCATTTTCAAGCTGCAGCGTGCAAGAGGCCTGAATAGTTTGCTGTTTTTTTTATTTTTATTTTTTTACAACAAAAGTCAAAGTGAATGTCATTTGAGTCAATCTACCAAAAAGTAGGGATTGTTCACTTAGCATGACCATTTAATTTGCAAAGTGTATTTTCACCTTACAAAGTAAATGTTAGTAACTAAGCTGAGTGTGAGTTTACTTTGCATACCCAATCATGTTACAGCAATGTTTTTTTTTTTTTTTTTTTTTTTCAATTTCCTTGGTGAAGGGTATTCAATGTGAACATGGATCCACCCTATTTACTAACATTCACTTTGCAAAATGAACATATACATTGCAAATTAAACATTCATGCTAAGTGATCAGCCTCTATCCCATTAATAAATCAATGTCATTGTTTGCCTTGACATATCAGTGCCTCTGGGTTAATTCAGTAAGGGAAATCCAAGTATGTAGAATGCTGTAATCCATGGCATCCAAGCAGAATAATGTCTTTCCTGTTCTGAATACTGTATATTAGAATTTGCTTGGTTATTCTGGTTTAATACATGCTGTTCTGCTTAGTTGTTAACTTGTTAGTTAGTATTTTTCATTGTAAGTGACGTTTCCATTCCAGTATTGCCTGTCATCCATTGTCATCTAAATGCAAATGCATATGGAGCAAAGAAATCCCAAATAGCTACCTATAGAAACCATATTTGTTGCTTCATATGATTGGTCATCATGAACAACTGCTCTGGGTTCCTTTGCCCCAGTTTTTATAAAACAGCCACTATAGTCTTTGCAGTAGGAATTTAGGCATTATCTCAGTTTGTCTGTATCAATTATTTTTTAATCATGTTTATGATAAGATATAATACCCAGACATCTCCGACGATATCCTGTAGCTAATTTCATCCATGCTAAGAAATACCTTGAGTCATCCATCAACAATGGCCTTACCATGCATCACTGACTGCATAATATAAATACTCTTTTATGGATTGCTACCTGTGTTTAAGCAGCTACTTTGTTTGCTACTTATCTCTGTTGGTTTATTACAATATATTATGGTGCAACCTTAATACATTTGTACTCACGTGTATTTTTTTTAACAATCTTATTATTGTTATTTTACCATATGTAATATCTAATCTTTTGGTCAATAAAAGTAATTGAATTATAAAGAAATCTCATTCCCATGATTTATAAAAACTCTTGGCTCCATACTCAAAGAAGTCTTAATAATGCCAAATTATGGATGGATGCACCATCCTTTTAAGTTTTCATATTTTCCCAGCATCACATGTGTACCCCAAGTAGATCAATTAAAACATGAAACATGTAATAGTGGCATATGTAAAAATTATTCCACAATGGACAGCATAACTTAAAAAATGAATTGTATGAGTGTTAGCAGGGCAGGATTCTTAGAAAACAACAGTACAGGTAAAATAGACAGAAGTCGTATTTGTGAATGCTAAGTTATGACTAATTTACTAAATGTGGAACAG
This sequence comes from Lithobates sylvaticus, assembly GCA_028564925.1. NCBI lineage: Eukaryota > Metazoa > Chordata > Amphibia > Anura > Ranidae > Lithobates > Lithobates sylvaticus. The sequence continues at coordinate 498,201,325 of CM053029.1, forward strand.
TTGCCTATAGCAACCACTTAAGACTCATCTTTCAAATAAAACGGAATCATACTGCTGCTCCAATTTTACTCCATTTTTCTTTGTATCAATTCTTCTAAAGCATCCCCTCTTGAGAGTTTATTCTGTGTAGATAACCGGAGAAAAAGACAAAATAGTGCACATTTTTTGGGCAACCTCAACATCATATAAATACGCAGTTCTTGTATGCATGTTCTCAGAAACATAATGGCAAGTTAATTTGAGTCTGAGCACATTGCCATAGTATGTGTCTGTATGATTGTGTTAGGGACATTTGATTGTAAGCTTCACTGGAGCAGGCACTGTTTCTATGGTGTCCAAAAACCTCTGCATAATGTGTCATGCTATAAAAATATGCAAAGTAATAACATTTTCTTGCCTTTATTTTTTAGTTGTTTTATTTATTATATATAATATGAAATGACATAGTGAAACTACTTAATCTATATGGGGACTATAGAGATTTTTTTTTTTAGATCCAAAAATAACTTTATTAAAGGTTATACATGGTAGCATTGCCAGACAGTTCATCTCAATACACTACACAGGGCAAACATTCAAAAAGTCGACAAAAACAGCCGGAAGAAAATAAGGTAGAACATTTAGGAATGTGCAGTAGTAACAGAAACAATACCCATACATCCAACATTGAGCTAAATCTGCTGACTATAGCAGATTTAAAGCAGGAGCAATGTGAACATACCAGATTCCTTACTTCTAGTGCATAAAGGTTTACTTGCTTTGGCTATTCTAGGGCTGTGTTTCTCACCAGCAATCTTAGATAACCATTGTCAGTACAAGTATTCTAGGCTTTTAAAGATGCAAATTAAAGACTCTGAACGGCCGCACTCCAAGAAAAATTCAAAAGCCTTTATTGGTAAAATATGGAATCACACAAAAATAGGTCACAGCAAAGCAAGAAAATAGCTAATTTCTAATTTAGCTATTTTCTTGCTTTGCTGTGACCTATTTTTGTGTGATTCCATATTTTACCAATAAAGGCTTTTGAATTTTTCTTGGAGTGCGGCCGTTCAGAGTCTTTAATTTGCATCTTCATCAGCTTGTGCCGTGCCTGCACCTGGGTTCTCTAACCATAGGAACAGCTGTGGGATTGAGTTTGGGTGGATCATCCTGGAGCGGTGGATCTCTCCATACTACTGTATTCTAGGCTTTTAGGTGTAAGCACAGCTTTGAAAAATACACACCAACAAACACAGATGAAGTACATACAGTTGTGCTTATAAGTTTACCTACCATGGCAGAATTTATGATTTCTGAAAATGATAACACAAAAACATTTCTTTCACTTATGGTTAGGGTTTGGCTGAAACCATTTATTATCAATCAACTGTGTTTACTCTTTTTAAATCATAATGACGACAGAAACTACCAAAATGACCCAAAGTTTACATAACCTGGTGATTTTGGCCTGATAACATGCACACAAGATGACACAAAGGGGTTTGAATGGCTAATAAAGTTAACCATCCTCACCTGTGATCTGTTTGCTTGTAATTAGTGTGTGTGTGTGTATAAAAGGTCAATGAGTTTCTGGACTCCTGACAGACCCTTGCATCTTTCATCCAGTGCTGCACTGACGTTTCTGGATTCTGAGTCATGGGGAAAGCAAAACAATTGTCAAAGGATCTGCGGAAAAAGGTAGTTGAACTGTATAACACAGGAAAGGGATATAAAAAGATATCCAAGGAATTGAGAATGCCAATCGGCAGTGTTCAAACTCTAATCAAGAAGTGGAAAATGAGGGGTTCTGTTGAAAACAAACCACGGTCAGGTAGACCAACTAATTTCAGCCACAAATAACTTCAAGATGCACAAACAGGAGGCACCTGAAGAAAGATGGGCTCATGGTCGAGTCGCCAGAAGAAAGCCATTACTACGCAAATGCCACAAAGTATCCTGCTTACAATATGCCAAACAGCACAGAGACAAGCCTCAAACCTTCTGGCACAAAATCATTTGGAGTGATGAGACCAAAATTTAGCTTTTAGGCCACAACCATAAACGCTACATTTGGAGAGGAGTCAACAAGGCCTCTGATGAGAGGACACCATTCCTACTGTGAAACACAGAGGTGGATCGCTGATGTTTTGGGGATGCGTGAGCTACAAAGGCACAGGAAATTGGTAAAAATTGATAGCAAGATGAATGCAGTATGTTATCAAAAAATACTGGAGGAACATTTGCATTCATCAGTCAGAAAGCTGCGCATGGGATGTACTTGGACATTCCAACATGACAATGATCCTAAACACAAGGCGAAGTCGACCTGTCATTGGCTACAGCAGAATAAAGTGAAGGTTCTGGAGTGGCCATCTCAGTCTCCTGACCTCAATATCATTGAGCCACTCTGGGGAGATCTCAAACGTGCAGTTCATGCAAGACAGCCCAAGAATTTACAGGAACTGGAGGCTTTTTACCAAGAGGAATGGGCAGCTTTACCATCTGAGAAGATATAGAGCCTAATCCACAAATACCACAAAATACTTCAAGCTGTCATTGATGTTAAAGAGGGCAATACACGGTATTAAAGTGGAGTTCCGCCAAAATTTTTTAAAAGTCAGCAGCTACAAATACTGCAGCTGCTGACTTTTAAAATATGGACACTTACCTGTCCAGGGCACCCGCGATGTCCTCACCTAAAGCCAATCTGTCCCTTGGCTCTCGGGTGGAGGCGCTGCCATCTTCGGTAAGGGAATCAGGAAGTGAAGCCTTGCGGCTTCACAGTCTGGTTCCCTACTGCGCATGCGCCAGTCACGATGTGCATCCTCACTGGTCCCTGCTGTCTTCTGGGACCTGTGTGTCTCCCAGAAGACAGTGGGGGGGAGGGGCCAGACATGGTGTAGATCACAGCGGAGCCTGCAGTGATCTATGCCCAGAAGTGGGAGCAAATACATGAATTATACAGGCATCTGCTCCCCCCCCCCCCCCCCGCCCCCCCCGGTGTCACATTTGGCACCTTTCAGGGGGGAGGAATACGATCAGCGGAAGTTCTATTTTTGAGTGGAAATACGCTTTAAGAACTGGGGTATGTAAACTTTTGATCAGGGTAATTTGGCTAGTTTCTGTTGTCATTATAGTTGGTTGTAAACACAGTTGATCGATAATAAATGGCCAGCCAAACACTAACCATGAGTGAAAGAAAAGTTTTTGTGTTATCATTCATATTCTCTGAAAAATGGCCAAGAAATCATAAATTCTGCCAGGGTATGTAAACTTATGAGCACAACTGTATATAGCAGCATTTTTAGTCCTGCAAAAGCATTTGTCTTTGTGTCCATCTGGTCTTGTGATTTATGCAGCTCTGCCACACAGCACAGCCAGCTTGGTAACATGATGTTTTACTGCTACAGTTAAAAAACAGTTAGGTCTCTTCCCTGCTCCCAGGTTGTGAATGGTCATTGAGTGACTAATCAGGCCATCTCTATACTCTCTGCTCCTGTCACAATTGTCCCTTTCTGCACATCTAAATGCAATGGACCTGACTGACTCAGAGTGCTGCCCCTTTTTTTCCATGTTTGTGTTCCTGCAGTGGAAATTACAAAAGGATTAATTTTAAATTACGCAAAATTCGGGTATTGTTGCATTTAAAATACATTTAATATTTTTTACAAGAAACAAATAACGGTATTCTTTGGTCTTCTTAATATCTGCTCAGAGGACAGCTGTAAAACTAAATTAATAGAGGAAGCATACAAATTAGTTCCCTTGCGCTTCTGTAAAGAGATCTGACAGATAAGCGCTCCTGGTGGTCAGCGAAGACTGGGTTTTGAAAAACTATTTCAGGGTAAAGTGAAAAGGATGGCATTTCAAATAAAATTACAGGTGAACGATATATAGGTTGTACATTGAAAGAATTCTATAAAATTTCATTAGCGATTCTTTCCATACTTGGTTTTTGAAGAAACTCTGCCTTTGCCTTAGCATGTCCTTTATCAAAATTAGGGCCAGTTCATACCACATGCAGTCCATTGCGTTTTTTTTTCTGCATCAAAACGTATGGAAAGTAGGTTATATGGTTTCCAATGGCATAGTTCACACCAGTGCGGTCAGTTCCAGGGCTTTCCAGTTCCAGAAAAAAAAGTAGAACATGCTGCATTTTTCCTGCACTGGACTGTACTGGAACATGGTAAAACGCATCAAAAGCTCACCAGACCCCAGTACAGTGAAAAAAACAAAACGGGAAGAAAGAAGAAAAAAAACATCTGGAATGCATCCGGAAACACATCAAAAATGGGTTAAAAACGTGCATGCAAAACGTACCCGTAATGGATCTGGAGCGCATTTTTGTGCTGTGAACCAGCCCTTACTGCAGATAGGAAGGTTCTGTTCTTATTAGTCTCAGAGTTGTAACAAATAAAGGGATATCATATGCATCCTGTTAGCCATGAAGAATCTTTTCTCCTTTTCACACTGTACCATTGCAACTCAAGCATTGCAACACACTACAATGCATATGTGCTTGGCCCTAAAGTTATAAATAAGTGTTGTTCACATATCTGTACTGTTTAATAACATACAGTAATAATATTGGAAAATATGACCCGTTTTTTCTTTTCCCATTCTACCACATTGTGTGGTACATAGAAGTTTATGACAATACATGAAAATGCATCATTTGTGCATGTTGATGTATTGCCAGCCCTAAAAAGCTAACTGCTAACTGGTAAATGCTCCATATTAGAATGCACTTAAAGCGGTTGTATACCCGTTTTATTTTTTTCAAACCACCTGCAAGACAAAGCCATAATGAGCTAGTATACTAGCTCATTATGCATCACTTACCTTAGATCGGGGCCCCCGTCGCCGTCCTTGTCTCCCCCTCCAGCCGCAGCCATCTCTCTTCCGGGTATCTCCGCTCCGGCCAATCACAGCCAGAGCAGCGAAGACGTCGCTCCGCGCATGCGCGCGGGAGACTTCACCTTCGCATGCGCGCCGTAGACAACGTTGTAAAACTTTTTTTGCAAATATCTCCTAAACCGTGCAGGTTTAGGAGATATTTCTTGTACCTACAGGTAAGCCTTAATCTAGGCTTACCTGTAGGTGCAAGTTGTAATTGAGGGTATACAACCCCTTTAAAATGCAGAAAAATTAGCATGCATTGGTAATGCATTACAATGCATAGTAAAGATCACAAATAAAATTTGTATCTTAACAAATGAATCTCCTGCTGCAGGAGAGGGCTTTATTCTGACTAGCAAGAAATTGTGGGTCAAGTTCCAGGGCTCAGGTAAGTAAAATGAGGGAGCTGGGGAGCCAGTCACTGCCAGGTGTTTTTTTCACCTTAATGCATACCCTGTTTCCCCGAAAATAAGACCTAGCGTGATTGTCAGTGATGGCTGCAATATAAGCCCTACCCCCCCAAATAAGCCCTAGTTAAAGTGCTTGTAGGTCTTGTTTTCAGGGTAGGGCTTATTTCCTGGGAAATAGGGTAGGGCTTATTTCCTGGGAAATAGGGTAGGGCTTATTTGGGGGGTAGGGCTTATATTGCAGCCATCACCGACAATCACGCTAGGTCTTATTTTCGGGGAAACAGGGTAGGATGCATTAAGGTGAAAAAACACGTAGGTTTACAACCCCTTTAATTTCTACTAAAAACACACTAGGGCTTATTTTTGGGGGATGTCTTATCTATGTCCCCTGTCTTCTCTCCCCCTGTCAGCTCAGAGTCATCATTATGACATCTTTAATCCCAAAAGTATGTAATCCATTTTGTAAAACGATTAAATAATGTTCAGTGAGTCTCCCTTTGTAACTTTGTGGAAAATACCTTATTTACATCGCCGATGGGCGCTCACGTGATCTGCCGGAGCTCTTCTTCCCAGCTCCGAACCACACCGAGGGAAGGGCCGACGTCAGCCCCGATCTGAGCACTGCCAAGGGAAGGCCTGTGCTCGTCAGCCTAGAGGAGGAGATCTCCAGAGGGCCACGTGAGCGCCCAGCGGTGCTGTAAATAAGGTATTTTCAACAATAAATTTACAAAAGGAGACACAGTGGACATTATATAAAAAAATTTACAAAACGGATTATATATTTTTACATAGACTTCACTAGGGCTTATTTTCGGGGTAGGGCTTATATTGCAGCCCTCCCCGAAAATCAGGCTAGGTCTTATTTTTGGGGTTGGGCTTATTTTCGGGGAAACACTGAAACACAGGTCAGCATAGTTATTTGGAGGGGGAGCATTTTTTTTAAGTCTAGTTATGTTTAGTCTGGAATTCTGCTTTAAGTATTAAGGGCTAATTTAGGATTGGGATACATGTTAGGACTCACAAGAAGGACAATAAGTGTTGGGGTTAAGGAATATAAAGAGAAACTTTAAAAAAAAAAATTGACATTGGAACCTTACCAGTGAGCACTGCAGGGTGCATGGTTCTTAACCCAAGAAGTCAGCATACCACGATGAGCTTTTTTATTTATACATTGTTTCTACATGAATTGCCAGTGCTTTTTAGTTAACATAGAATATAAGGATATATTTGTCCATAGAAAAAATATTGACTGGTATAATAAACCTAAGTTTATAAGAAAGAAGTCCAAATCACATAAATGGCTTTACACTATAGATCTGCAATGAGGGTTGAGTGTCATCAAACTTTGCTGGATTAAGCAACCAGTCTGATGGAGGTGCTTACCGTGAATCTTAACATTGATTCTTGCTTTGAATCATGCTTTAGATAATTGGAGCAAGGGCCTATTACCTTTGCCTGATTTCCTTGCCAGACCTGTTCCTGCCTCCAGTGAACAGAGAAATAAACCTTTCACTGATCTCCTGCTATCTCTTCCACTCCATAGGAAGAAATGACCTGCCAGCTTCTTGTTCCTAACCGCCAGACCAGAAAAGGAAGACAAAGCATGTCTTGTGTTCTGTCCCTTATGCTTTCACTGTTTCTCATGAGATGCATTTTACAGAGAAGAATGAAGTACGATCCTGATATAATGAAAATAATTGAGGCAGATTAAAATAAATTGGATGGCTGTATAATTTTAGGCATCCAGCTCTTTGCTTTACTGGTAACATATGAAGATACCAGGCATTTCTGCAGAAACCTTGGACATCCCAACCCAACTAATCAGCTACACTCCAGTAATTATAATATTGGAAAAAGGAGCTCTTCCAGCTTGTGCGTTTATGGAAATAGTAAGAGGAGTGAAATACTGTATATATGTATATACTGTATATGATAATCATTGAGTGCGACTTAAAAAAAAAAACTTGAATGGCAATATAATTTTAAGCATTTAGCTCTCTGCTCTGCTTGTAACATTTAAGTACATATATGAAGCTATCAGGCATTTCTGCAGAAACCCAGGGCAAACATTTGGCTTCAGTCCCCAGAATAAATAAATGTGAAAAAAATGTCTGCGCTATCCCTGTGTATAAACCACCTATTACTCAACTCTATATACTATAGGAGGCAGCTAACACCACTATGCATCCAACCACCTGTAGAAAATGCAATAAAGTGGTGCCACTTATACCACTGCAAAGCGCATATAGACCTCCTTTAAATGTGAGGTCCATTTAAGCAGGTGAGAAGACACCCATAGGTGGGGTGAGGAGCACTGTGGTGATCAGAGGCAATTACTGAAGAGTTTCTGGTGTATGGGACTGCACATTTTTTTTACAGACATTGAATCGTTTTATTGATGGACTATATATATATATATATATTTAAAAGAAAAGATGGACTCACGTAAATTTAGTATATATAGATGATTTCTCAGATATTTATTTATGCACTATAATTTGAATGCACTTTATTTATGGAGAGTTCTGCACTGTTTCGTGACTATATAATCCCCAGAATATGCTTCCCCCACAAAAAAAAAAAAACTAATTAGCCCCACCAAATTACAATATATACAGTATATGAAAATCATTGAGGGCAGATTAAAGAAAAATGTGAATGAGTATACCAGGTATTCAAGCCAAAGACTATAGGGAGCTTTTGATTACAATGCTCAGTATCCCCAACCACCCCCCCCCCCCCCCTAAATAAAACAGAAAATGTCATTATGAGAAGAATGAGCTCTGTCAGTTTTTATGGAAATGGTAGGAAAAAAGAGTGAAATATACAGTGTCTTCAAAAGTATTCACCCCCTTGGCTTTTTACCTATTTTGTTACATTACAACCTTTAGTTCAATGTTTTTTTTTAATCTGAATTATACGTGATGGATCAGAACACAATAGTCTAAGTTGGTGAAGTAAAATTACAAAAATATATAAATAAAACTATTTTTCAGAAATAAAAAAATTATAATTGGCACATGCGTATGTATTCACCCCCTTTGTTATGAAGCCCATAAAAAGCTCAGATGCAACCAATTTCCTTCAGAAGTCACATCATTAGTGAAATTATGTCCACCTGTGTGCAATCTAAAGCCTCATACACACGATCGGACCGTGGACCAACTTTCCTGTGGATTTTTGTCCAAAGGGCGTTGGCCCCAAGTTGGTATTGCATACACACGGCAGGACTTTTTTCAGCCAACTTTCACCAAATCACTTGGTTTTTCTGCTCTTTACCGCCACCTTTGGTCAACTTCTGTATTGTTGTCTGATCTTTTGCATTGGTTCTGCATTGGTTTGTACAAAAGTCCGTTGGTTTTGTGTACACACGGTCGGACTTTGGTCCATCGGACTTTTGTTGGCAGAAAGTTGGTCCGTTCGCACAGCCAACAAAAGTCCGATGAAACCTGGAAAAAGTTGGTCCAATGGAGCGTACACACGGTCGGATGTTGGTTCAAAACAGCTAATTTGCATGTTGGTTGTCAAAAAGTCCGATCGTGTGTATGGGCCTTAAGTGTCACATGATCTGTCATTACATATACACACCTTTTTTGAAAGGTCCCAGAGGCTGCAACATCTAAGCAAGAGGCACCACTAACCACAATGTTGTTGTCGTTCAATTTACACAATGTTGTTGAGAAGTCAGGGTTAGGTTATAAGAAAATATCCAAATCTTTGATGATCCCTAGGAGCACCATCAAATCTAATCAAAACCAAATGGAAAGAACATGGCACAACAGCAAACCTGCCAAGAGACGGCCGCACACCAGAATTCACAGACCGGGCAAGGAGGGCATTAATCAGAGAGGCAGCACAGAGACATAAGGTAACCCTGGAGGAGCTGCAGAGTTCCACAGCAGAGACTGGAGTATCTGTACATAGGACGATAATAAGCCGTACGCTCCACAGAGTTGGGCTTTATGGCAGAATGGCCAGAAGAAAGCAATTACTTTCAGCAAAAAACAAAATGGCACGTTTTGAGTTTGCGAAAAGGTATGTGGGCGACTCCCAAAATGTATGGAGAAAGGTGCTCTGGTCTGATAAGACTAAAATTGAACGTTTTGGCCATCAAAGAAAACGTGGTGGTGGCTGAATTTTCTTTTCTTCTGTTTTCACCTGTTGATCTGGTCAGTAACATACCTCCTGTAGAGTGCCCCACTCTGGTTGAAGGAGCACAGGGGCACCTTTAGACAGCAGCATTGTCAGTCTGGAGGGCGGGTAGTGTTAGATGGAGTAGCAGATTTACTAATTCACTAATAAATTGAAGCCAAACAGCTAACAATTTATAAGCAGTTACAGCATGCAGTTTTATTACCTTTTGGGATAAAGGTTTTACATAAATAAAGAAAAGCTGATCATTTTAAGCACCCCTGGTAGCAGTAAATGTTTTTTATCAAGGCTCTATCTGCTACATCTGCAGGACAGCTTGTTCTGTTGAAAAGTAACAGACTTTCTGGCCAGATCACTGGGTGAAATTAAAGGAAAGAAAGCCTAAAAATAGAAAATGAATGCAGCCATCAAATCTAAGTATTGGTAAGCTGCAATATAATAAATGTTTGCTTTTGGGTTTATTATCGCTTTAAGCATTTAGCGCTCTGGTCTGCTGGTAACATATTTGAGGACATATATGAAGATACCTGCAGTCCTCAGCATTTGGTCTCCCCACCAAAAAAAGCAGGAAAACAACACCTGACTAATAATCAGCTATCCTCCAGTAAAATGTAATTATTGGAAGAAGGAGAGCTTTGTCAGTTTGTGCATTTATGGCAACATAGCAACAGTAGAAAGAGTGTAATATAATACACAGAGGCAGTAAAGATGCAGCATATTTTATCCTGGTAACATCTGATCACTGTATACAAGTGGATGTTGATGAGCCTTGCTTCTTAGCATTTTTCATTTGGGTTTCCCTGAAAGACAAAGTTAATTGGTTAGTGCAGTGCAATTACTCGTCTCTGACATGATTACACAGGCCCCGCCGAGGGTCTTTCCTCTGTACAATCTCTTGCACGCACAAGTCATTCTCATCAGGAATACAGTGTCAGCTGAAGTGTAGGGATGAGGGGGGAGCGGCAGCTGGGCTCTGCCATGGAGGGCTCATTGCAGACACAGCTATGAGATGTGACGGTCTGCTACCCTTATGCGCGATTCTATCAACTGCACGTAGCATTGCACTACGAATTTAACAGCTCTCACGTAGATGACGAGGATGCCCTCTGGAGCCACCCAAACCTTACTGTGCTCCGATGTGCGGCTTCCCATACCGGCTCACATAGAGCACAGGCAGGGGAGACAGAGGGAGCGGACACTTGTAGGATAGTGACAGTAGGGAGCTGCCCATGGTGCTGAATGTCATGTACGGAGATCCATGGTGCTGAATGTCATGTACTGAGATCCATGGTGCTGAATGTCATGTACGGAGATCCATGGGGCTGAATGTCATGTACTGAGATCCATGGTGCTGAATGTCATGTACTGAGATCCACAGGGATGAATGTCATGTACTGAGATCCACGGTGCTGAATGTCATGTACTGAGATCCATGGGGCTGAATGTCATGTACTGAGATCCATGGGGCTGAATGTCATGTACTGAGATCCATGGGGCTGAATGTCATGTACTGAGATCCGTGGGGCTGAATGTCATGTACTGAGATCCATGGGGCTGAATGTCATGTACTGAGATCCTTGGGGCTGAATGTCATGTACTGAGATCCATTGGGCTGAATATCATGTACTGAGATCCGTGGGGCTGAATGTCATGTACCGAGATCCATGGGGCTGAATGTCATGTACTGAGATCCGTGGGGCTGAATGTCATGTACTGAGATCCATTGGGCTGAATATCATGTACTGAGATCCGTGGGGCTGAATGTCATGTACTGAGATCCACGGGGATGAATGTCATGTACTGAGATCCACGGTGCTGAATGTCATGTACTGAGATCCACGGGGCTGAATGTCATGTACTGAGATCCATGGTGCTGAATGTCATGTACTGAGATCCATGGGGCTGAATGTCATGTACTGAGATCCATGGGGCTGAATGTCATGTACTGAGATCCGTGGGGCTGAATGTCATGTACTGAGATCCGTGGGGCTGAATGTCATGTACTGAGATCCATGGGGCTGAATGTCATGTACTGAGATCCTTGGGGCTGAATGTCATGTACTGAGATCCATTGGGCTAAATATCATGTACTGAGATCCGTGGGGCTGAATGTCATGTACCGAGATCCATGGGGCTGAATGTCATGTACTGAGATCCGTGGGGCTGAATGTCATGTACTGAGATCCATTGGGCTGAATATCATGTACTGAGATCCGTGGGGCTGAATGTCATGTACTGAGATCCACGGGGATGAATGTCATGTACTGAGATCCACGGTGCTGAATGTCATGTACTGAGATCCACGGGGCTGAATGTCATGTACTGAGATCCATGGTGCTGAATGTCATGTACTGAGATCCATGGGGCTGAATGTCATGTACTGAGATCCATGGGGCTGAATGTCATGTACTGAGATCCGTGGGGCTGAATGTCATGTACTGAGATCCATTGGGCTGAATATCATGTACTGAGATCCATTGGGCTGAATATCATGTACTGAGATCCGTGGGGCTGAATGTCATGTACTGAGATCCATGGGGCTGAATGTCATGTACTGAGATCCGTGGGGCTGAATGTCATGTACTGAGATCCGTGGGGCTGAATGTCATGTACTGAGATCTATTGGGCTAAATATCATGTACTGAGATCCATGGGGCTGAATGTCATGTACTGAGATCCATGGGCTAAATGTCATGTACTGAGATCCATGGGGCTGAATGTCATGTGCTGAGATCCATGTTGCTGAATGTCATATACTGAGATCCATGGTGCTGAATGTCATGTACTGAGATCCATGGTGCTGAATGTCATGTACTGAGATCCATGGTGCTGAATGTCATGTACTGAGATCCATGGTGCTGAATGTCATGTACTGAGATCCATGGTGCTGAATGTCATGTACTGAGATCCGTGGGGCTGAATGTCATGTACTGAGATCTATTGGGCTGAATATCATGTACTGAGATCCATGGGGCTGAATGTCATGTACTGAGATCCATGGGCTAAATGTCATGTACTGAGATCCATGGGGCTGAATGTCATGTGCTGAGATCCATGTTGCTGAATGTCATATACTGAGATCCATGGTGCTGAATGTCATGTACTGAGATCCATGGGGCTGAATGTCATGTACTGAGATCCATGGTGCTGAATGTCATGTACTGAGATCCATGGTGCTGAATGTCATGTACTGAGATCCATGGTGCTGAATGTCATGTACTGAGATCCATGGTGCTGAATGTCGTACTGAGATCCATGGGGCTGAATGTCATGTACTGAGATCCATGGGGCTGAATGTCATGTGCTGAGATCCATGGTGCTGAATGTCATGTGCTGAGATCCATGGGGCTGAATGTCATGTACTGAGATCCATGGTGCTGAATGTCATGTACTGAGATCCATGGGGCTGAATGTCATGTGCTAAGATCCATGGTGCTGAATGTCATGTACTGAGATCCACGGGGCTGAATGTCATGTACTGAGATCCACGGGGCTGAATGTCATGTACTGAGATCCATGGGGCTGAATGTCATGTGCTGAGATCCATGGGGCTGAATTCTATGGGGCAACAATCTATGGGGCTGAATGTCATATACTGAGATCCATGGTGCTGAATGTCATATACTGAGATCCATGGTGCTGAATTCTATGGGGCAAAAATCTATGGGGCTGAATGTCATGTACTGAGATCCATGGGGCTGAATGTCATGTGCTGAGATCCATGGTGCTGAATGTCATGTGCTGAGATCCATGGTGCTGAATGTCATGTACTGAGATCCATGGTGCTGAATGTCGTACTGAGATCCATGGGGCTGAATGTCATGTACTGAGATCCATGGTGCTGAATGTCATGTGCTGAGATCCATTGGGCTGAATATCATGTACTGAGATCCGTGGGGCTGAATGTCATGTACTGAGATCCATGGGGCTGAATGTCATGTACTGAGATCCGTGGGGCTGAATGTCATGTACTGAGATCCATTGGGCTGAATATCATGTACTGAGATCCGTGGGGCTGAATGTCATGTACTGAGATCCATGGGGCTGAATGTCATGTGCTGAGATCCGTGGGGCTGAATGTCATGTACTGAGATCCGTGGGGCTGAATGTCATGTACTGAGATCTATTGGGCTAAATATCATGTACTGAGATCCATGGGGCTGAATGTCATGTACTGAGATCCATGGGCTAAATGTCATGTACTGAGATCCATGGGGCTGAATGTCATGTGCTGAGATCCATGTTGCTGAATGTCATATACTGAGATCCATGGTGCTGAATGTCATGTACTGAGATCCATGGTGCTGAATGTCATGTACTGAGATCCATGGTGCTGAATGTCATGTACTGAGATCCATGGTGCTGAATGTCATGTACTGAGATCCATGGTGCTGAATGTCATGTACTGAGATCCGTGGGGCTGAATGTCATGTACTGAGATCTATTGGGCTGAATATCATGTACTGAGATCCATGGGGCTGAATGTCATGTACTGAGATCCATGGGCTAAATGTCATGTACTGAGATCCATGGGGCTGAATGTCATGTGCTGAGATCCATGTTGCTGAATGTCATATACTGAGATCCATGGTGCTGAATGTCATGTACTGAGATCCATGGGGCTGAATGTCATGTACTGAGATCCATGGTGCTGAATGTCATGTACTGAGATCCATGGTGCTGAATGTCATGTACTGAGATCCATGGTGCTGAATGTCATGTACTGAGATCCATGGTGCTGAATGTCGTACTGAGATCCATGGTGCTGAATTCTATGGGGCAAAAATCTATGGGGCTGAATGTCATGTACTGAGATCCATGGGGCTGAATGTCATGTGCTGAGATCCATGGTGCTGAATGTCATGTGCTGAGATCCATGGTGCTGAATGTCATGTACTGAGATCCATGGTGCTGAATGTCGTACTGAGATCCATGGGGCTGAATGTCATGTACTGAGATCCATGGGGCTGAATGTCATGTACTGAGATCCATGGTGCTGAATGTCATGTGCTGAGATCCATGGTGCTGAATGTCATGCGCTGAGATCCATGGTGCTGAATTCTATGGGGCAAAAATATATGGGGCTGAATGTCATATACTGAGATCCATGGGGCTGAATTCTAAGGGGATGAAATCAATGGTGCTGAATGTCATGTACTGACATCCATGGTCCTGAATTCTATGGGGCTGAAATTCATGGCATGTTGTAGGTATAAACCCTTTGTTTAATCCTCATCAATGCCCTAACAGAATGATTTACTTGAGATTCCTTTCACACAAATGACAAATTAGGAAAGTTGAACCTTCTCCCTGATCCATCTGTTTTTCTGTTCTGGTAACATCTGTCTATTCACCTGGATGTGACATGCAGTGCAGTGTGATCCATCTAGTGCACAGATTACCCAGTGCAGTGTGTTAGGTCTATAAATATCATTCGGATGTAACCTCTTGTTACACAACGCACCTTCAAGCCCCCCTTCTCAAAAAATCCTCATATCCCCGGCTGCTTGTCTGCTTGGTATTTCCCATCCCCCAGCAGCTCTGTCTTCTACAGCTTCCCTTCCCCTGTGACTGGAGGTAGTTCTGAGCTCCTCTTTTAACCCATGCCTACCCAAGGGAGAGCCTCCCCCTGCCAGTACATTAGCGCAACAGATAGCTAGAACCTCTTTGTATGCCCTTTGGAGGGAAATCACCTTCACTTTCATTATTCGTTTTCCCTTTATGAATATTGAATGCGGATTTGACCAGCTAATCTTCAGACATATAGCAGCAGGTGTGAGTCAGCCTATAGAGGAAGTCATTTACTGTCAAAGCCGTATGAGATCTTGTGAACTTGTGGCTACGCTGCAGGATCAAAATAGAATATATCAAACTGTAAAATCACGCTTCTAGCCTTATTATACTGCAGAATTTTGCTTCACGAGTAGCATTTGGGAATCCGGCTGTTTTACAAATGTGTAGATTCTTTATTGCTCTCATTTTGACAAGGAAGCAGTTTTGTGTAAATTTAAATTGTGTGGATTTTTTTTTTGCTCATCTTTAGGGATCAACATAAATGTTGCAATCTGGTCTAAAATATCCAATTGGTATCAGACAGGCCCTTGGACTACATATCTGTTGGTTCATCAGAAGAGACTTACAATCAGATTGTAACATGTGGTGAGCTTAAGGCTGGCCATACACAGTTCAGCAGGAACCAGCCAAGATTGGAACCGTTAATGGGCTTGCTGAATGTACCAAGTTGATTAACAGATCAACTTGGGTACAACCAGCCTGCTGGATTCTCTTACAATTATTGCTAGCAGCTGCTATAGCCACTAGCGATAATCACGATCTAACGTGGCTAATCCGCGCTAACCCCACAAAAAAATGTAAATATATATAAAAATATATATTATACCAAAACTGTGATATATATGAAACTATGTATATAGTGAAACTGTAAATATTGACGGTGCTGCAACTAAAGAAAAACTGGAATATTCAGCTCACAAACATGTATAACCTAAGATTAGCTGCGCAACCAACTATGTGCAAACAAACATGTGCAATCTATATATCAACACATGTTAATTAGCCAAAAAAACAACAAGTGTTAAAATAAAAATAAACTGATAAAATGTCCATAATGAATGACATTCAATATATCTCAATTGGGAGTAAGTCCTTCAATAAGAAGGTAGATACGTCCTTCAATAAAAGGGAGATGCTCCTGTTTCCGTGTACTCCCACAGAACAGCCTAGGAACAATAAAAATACCAAATCTTACTGTAGGATCTCTATTACGGAGATCTTATGGGCATATACAGGAGGGATCATTCAGGCAGGGGTGCTGAAATCACACATCTATCCAGATCCTCTCCTCCGCCAGCCAAACCAAAGTGCTGCAATGCTCTCCGTAGGACCCGTGGTGTCAGGGGTACACTCGTTTAATAGAAGAAAGAGAAGAAACTTCGTAGCGTATGTTTAGAATCAAAGAGTTCCTGTATTACTTATGACAGGCAACTGACATCTTACAAAGTAATAGCAGAGAATTCAAAAACAGCCGCGGCTCAAGCCAGCCAGCTGATGCGCGGTGACGTCAGATCCTTTCGCTCCATCCGACGCTGCGTTTCTCCGTACTAGGCATCAACAGGGAAAGGAGGCTAGGTAGCAATAATCACTGTCCTCTGGCGGGGACGGCTTCCCCAAACTGCCCCTCTCAGGAGCAGACAATTGCTCTGCAGGAGAGATTCAAACGTGAGAACTTCCTTCCTGCAACCCGTGGTTTCAGGAAAGACATTTGCACCATGTATGGCCTGCCTAAGGGTTACCATACGTACAATCTTCGTGCAATAAACTTTAGATTTACCAAAACTATGTAATATCAAGAACTATCTAAACTATCCAATCAATTTGAATCCAATTAAACAGGTCATTGCAGTACATACTTCTAGGTAGTTCTAAAGGAGATTGTTGATGCCAGGTTCCAACATGTTTAGTGGGTTTAGCCTAGGTTCACCATATATGTTACAATCTAACCATACAATCTCTGTACAATCAACCTAAGATCTACCAAGACCATGTAATATTAGGGGCTATTGTCAAGCGTGAATCCTGAAGAAGCAAATGCAGCAAAACACATTGATTTCACACGCTTGTAATATCCATATGTCTCTATTAAGACCCTATGTCAGGGCTGGGCTCAGCCCTTCCTTCTCAGAGCTCTGTGATTAGCTGTCAGTTAATTACTAGTACTCTTCATTCCACAGTCTCACCTGGTCTTCATTTCCTGCTAGTCAGCTAGCTCTGCTAGCTATTTAAACTGCATGGATCAGATCTTCTGTGCCTTTGCCTTGGTCAACATATCCATAACTCTCTCTGCTGTGTTTTCCTGTGAAAGACTTTTGCTTGGCTGACTTCCCTTCTAGTTCCTGATCCTGTTTGCTGCACCCGACGTCGCTGATCTCTGGACTCCTGTTTCTCTGTCTTATTCTGGCTACCCGTCCTGGTTACTCTGGCTATGTTTTGACCATGTTTGCTCTGTTTATACCATTTTACCATTTTATTAAATAGTGTGATTTTTACTGCACTTCTGTCT
This sequence comes from Lithobates sylvaticus, assembly GCA_028564925.1. Lineage (NCBI taxonomy): Eukaryota > Metazoa > Chordata > Amphibia > Anura > Ranidae > Lithobates > Lithobates sylvaticus. The sequence goes on from CM053029.1 coordinate 498,218,845, forward strand.
CAGTCTAATTCATGGTTCCTGACAGTAGGCAAAGGCCATGAATTCAGAAGATGCAGGCAATCCACTTGTTGTTAATATTTTTTCCAGATAAATGAACAGGATCACTGCATGGATCAGTGTGCCATAGCTTTATGGACGCTCCTAAGTCGCACTGCTCACCTGGATCCTCCCACTGAGGATGTTCCGCTGCAACCTGTGTTGCATGCCATCCCTGCTGATGCTCCAGTCTCTGTGCAGGTACCGCCTCGAATATTACCTCTATAAGAGGTATGTCTAGTTCCGCTTCACTTCCCCAGTGATTTGGGTGCGATCCAGTTCAATGCAGAAGGTTTCTCAACCAGGTTGGGATATACTTTGAGATGCTGCCCCAGGCGTTTCCCACGGGTAGAAGCAAAGTAGGCTTTGTGATTTATTAGCTTTCTGAGAGAGCCTTGGCCTGGGAAAACCCTCTATGGGAGACACAAAATCCTGTTGTCCTGAGTTACCCTGAGTTTGTGGCTTCCTTTAAAGGGATATTTGACGTCCCCGCATACTGCACTTCTGCTGCCAAGAGCCTCATGTCCATTAAACAGAGTACGAGAACTGTTGCCGATTACGTCATTGAATTACGTACTCTGGCAGCAGAGGTTGCTTGGAACAATGAGGCCCTCATGGCTGCTTTTTCTCATGGTCTCTCGGATACCATCAAAGATGAGATAGCAGCCCGAGATATACCCACTGAGCTGGAGAGGTTGATCACGTTTGCCGTTCTCATTGACTCCAGACTCCAAGAGAGACCTTCCTTTAAGGAGCGCTTGTGAAAGCCTCCTGTACGTTTTGCTCTGAGCTTTGCAGTCTCACTCGTGCCTCCCTCACCTCCCATACCTCCTGGTACAGAGTCTGCCAGTGAGGTAGAACCCATGCAATTGGGCTTCATACATCTCTCTGCAGATGAAAGGGCCTTTAGGAGGAGGAAGAGATTGTGCCTTTATTGTGGCCAGGCAGGTCACTTCCTGAAGTCTTGTCCTACCTGTCCGGGAGAGCACTTGCACCTGAGGTCCAGTAGGGGACAGACCTTAGGTGGCATTGTTTCGTCCCCAGTCATCCAGAAGGATAAGCCCCTGGTTCCGATGACCCTTTCTTGGTCTGAGTCGTCCATCGAGATATAGGCTCTAATCGACTCTGGGGCTGCAGGCCTGTTCATTGATGGTGCCTTTGTGTCTAAACACCCGATTCTGCTGCAGCTTCGTGCCACTCCACTTGCCATTGAGGCTATTGATGGGAGACCTCTACAGCCTGCCCATGTGACTCATGAGACTGCTCAATTGACCATGGCACATAGGGGCTCTTCACCATGAGATAATCCACTTCCAAGTCATTTCCTCACCTCATTTCCCGGTGGTTATTGGTTATTCTTGGTTACAGAGGCACAACCCCTCTTTTGATTGGCTTCATGCTGAGGTTCTTTCCTGGTCACCACAATGCAGGAAGACATGTTTTCAGAAAGTGGCTAAGGTCTTGTGCACCTCTTCACCCTCCTCCCTGCCGGAGGAGTACTGCGAATTTAGCGATGTCTTTGACAAAGGTCAAGCCGGTAGTTTGCCTTCACACCGGTCAGATGATTGTGCAATTGACCTTCAACCTGGTGCCATACCCCCTCGTGGCCGACTTACCCTTTGTCTGTCGGAGGAAAAAGCCATAGTAGTATGTTGCAGATGCACTTTCTCAAAGGATTCATCCGTAAATCCTCATCTCCTGCTGGTGCTGGTTTCTTCTTTGTGAAAAAGAAGAGTGGTGAACTGAGACCTTGTATTGATTATAGGGGTCTCAATCGCTTCACGATTAAAAATGCTTATCTGATTCCATTGATTGTGGAGTTATTTCACCGCCTCAAGGGAGCAACGTTTTTTACGAAGCTTGATTTGAGAGGGGCATAAAATCTTGTGAGGATCAAGGAGGGCAACGAATGGAAAACTGTGTTTAATACCAGAACTGGCCATTATGAATACCTTGTAATGCTGTTTGGTCTTTGCAACGCTCTGGCAGTTTTCCAGGAATTAATCAACGATGTCCTCTGAGAATTGTTGCAGCTATGTGTGGTGGTTTATTTTTTGACGATATCCTCATATTTTCCAATTCCCTAGAGAATCACCACACAGATGTCTGTCGTGTACTTCAGAGGCTGAGAGATAATAACCTCTATTGTAAACTGGAGAAGTGCGAGTTTCATTGTGTACAGGTTAAATTCCTGGGTTATGTAATTTCCACTGCTGGTTTTTCGATGGTCCCAGAGAAACTCTCAGCAGTTCTACAGTGACCCTGACCCATGGATTTACGTCCATTGCAATGTTTTCTTGGCTTTACCAATTATTATTGAAAGTTTATTCGTAACTTCTCGTCTCTGATCAAATCCCTGACTGATATGACCAGAAAGGATGGTAACCCACAGAATTGGTCTCTGGATTCCATTAATGCCTTTGAGAGTCTCAAGGCTGCCTTTGTTTCTGCTCCTGTGTTGATACATCCTGATCCTACGGTACCTTTCATCCTTGAGGTTGATGCACCTGAGAGTGGAGTTGGTGCCCTGCTGTCTCAACATCCTACCTCTGAGAGCGCTATGCATCCTTGTGGCTACTTTTCCAAGAAATTGTCTCCTGCGGAATGCAATTATGAGATTGGGAACAGAGAGTTGTTAGCGGTCATTTTAGCCTTTAACCGCCTTAACCCCCGGAAGATTTTACCCCCTTCTTGACCAGAGCACTTTTTACAATTTGGCACTGCGTCGCGAGAGATAAGAAAACACTACAGATATGTGCTTAGGTCAAATTTCATGAATCGGGTTTACATCCACTTTAAGCTTTTCCCCCTCTGTTTTCACCTGGTGATCTGGCCAGTGACGCACCTCCTGCATTAGGGAGACACAACTCTAGAGGAATGAGCACAGGAGGCACAGCATAACTTAGCATTGTCAGTCTGGGGGGAAGGGGAGTGTTAAATGTATTAGCATATTTACATACACTAGCAAACTGAAGCCAAACTCCAGTTCACACTTTATAATCACTTACAGCAAACAGTTTTTTCCTTTTGGGATAAAGCTTTTACATGAATAAATAAAAGCTGATCATTTTACCCACCCCTGCCATTGTTAAATGGCTTGTCTCATCCATGTAAACTGATGCATTCTGCTGGAGAGCTTGAGCTTTTGAAAAACAAAAGACTTGCTGGCTGAATCAGCAGATAAAAATAGAAGAAAGAAAGCCTAAAAAATAAAATACATGTAGCAATCACATTTAGGAATTGGTAAGCTGCAATATAATTCAGTGCCTTAACCACTTCAGCCCCGGAAGAATTTACCCCCTTCCTGACCAGAGCCTTTTTTGAGATTCGGTACTGCGACGTGGCTCCCAGACAACATTTTTATCATGACTGCGACATTATGGCGGACACATCGGACATTTTTGACACATTTTTGGGACTATTGGCATTAATACAGCGATCAATGCTACAAAATTGCATTGATTACTGTAAAAATGTCACTGGCAGTGAAGGGGTTAACCACTAGGGGGTGGGGATGGGTTAAGTGTATCCTAGGGGTGTGTTTCTAACTGTCTGGGGGCGTGGCTTTGTGTGACACCACACTGATCGCTGCTCCCGATGACAGGGAGCAGACGATCAGTGTGCTGTCACTAGGCAGAACGGGGCGATGCTGTTTACATCAGCATCTCCCCGTTCTTCAGCTCCGTGACACGTGCGTGGGGTGCATTTGCATTCAGCCCCCTTTACTCTGATACCCCTAACTAAAATCTAGTGGAACCAATTGCCTTCAGAAGTCACCTAATTAGTAAATTTAGTCCACCTGTGTGTAATTTAATGTCAGTATAAATGCAGCTGAAGCCCTCAGAGGTTTGTTAGAGAACCTTAGTGAACATACAGCATCATGAAGGCCAAGCAACACAGCAGACAGGTCAGAGATAAAGTTGTGGAGAAGTTTAAAGCAGGGTTAGGTTATAAAAAAAAACATCCCAAGCTTTGAATATCTCACTAGAGCACTATTCAATCCATCATCCTAAAATGGAAAGAGTACAGCACAACTGCAAACCTACCAAGACATGGCCGTCCACCTAAATTGACAGGCCGGTCAAGGAGAGCCTTAATCAGAGAAGCAGCCAAGAGGCCCATGGTAACTCTGAAAGAGCTGCAAAGATCCACAGCTCAGGTGGGAGAATCTGTCCACAGGACAACTATTAGTTGTGCACTCCACAAATCTGGCCTCTATAGAAGAGTGGAAAGAAGAAAGTCATAAGAAGTCCCATTTGCAGTTTGCAAGAAGCCATGTGGGGGACACAGCAAACATGTGGAAGAAGGTGCTGTGGTCAGATGAGACCATAATTAAATTTTTTTGCCTAAAAGCAAAATGCTATGTGTAGCGGAAAACTAACACTGCACATCACCCATGCACACACTATCCCCACCGTGAAACATGGTGGTGGCAACATCATGTTGTTGGGATGCTTTTCTTCAGCAGGCACAGGGAAGCTGGTCAGAGTTGATGGTAAGATGAATGGAGCCACATACAGGGCAATCTTAGAAGAAAACATGTTAGAGTCTGCAAAAGACTTGAGACTGGGGCGGAGGTTCACCTTCCAGTCAAAATCCAGACCTAAATCCAATCTGTGGCAAGCAGGGGTGGCTGTCCATTAAGGGCACACAGGCACTGCCCCCCCCCCCCATGCATGCGTACGTCCGGCCCCCATGCAGGACACGGGATGCATGGATTCCGATTGGGGGGGTTTTGAAGCACCTGATTAGAGCCTGAGGCTCTAATAGGCTTCAAAATAGGGTGGGCTCGGGACGCAGAGCACTGCACTCTGAGCCCACCCAGGTGTGTTACAATAGCGAATTAAAAAAATTAGACCCATCACCCCATTGGCTGAAAGGGCAGGAGATCCTATTGGACGCCTATGAGGAGGGGAGGAGACAGACAGCGGAAGCCGCCGTGATGGTGGAGAGGACACTACCCACTGCCTGATGCTTTCCACCTGGATGGGGTAATTGCCGGACTAACCCACAGACAGCGGGAAGGGGGGAGATGCCGCCGACTGCCGGGGGGTGGTTGTTTGCTGCCCCCCCCCCAAAAAAACACCAGCTGCCACTGCTGGCAAGACTTGAAAATTGCTGTTCACAGATGCTCTCCATCCAATCTGACAGAGCTTGAGCTATTTTGCAAAGAAGAATGGGCAAAAATGTCACTCTCTAGATGTGCAAAGCTGGTAGGGACATCCCCAAAAAGACTTGCAGCTGTTATTGGAGTGAAAGGTTGTTCTACAAAGTATTGGCTCCGGGGGGCTGAATACAAATGTACACCACACTTTTTACCTATTTATTTGTAAAACATTTTGAAAACCATTTATCATTTTCCTTCCACTTCACAATTATGTGCCACTTTGTTTTGGTCTATCACATAAAATACCAATAAAATACATTTATGTTTTTTTATGGTAACGTGACAAAATGTGCAAATTTTCAAGAATACTTTTTCAAGGCACTGTAAATGTATGGGCAAAAACTTTTATTTACACTTAAAAAATTTGCTCCTTTGATATTTCGCAATGAAATCATGCCTAGACATATGTGAACCAAGCCTTAATCTCCACACTTTCCAAAAATAATAAAACAAAAAAAAAAGTTTAGGCTGTGCATACACTTTAAGCCCCTTTTCGCACTGAGGCAGTTTTCAGGCATTTTACATAGTAGATGAGGTTGAAAAAAGACACAAATCCATCAAGTCCAACCTATGTGTGTGATTATATGTCAGATGTCAGTATTACATTGTATATCCCTGTATGTTGCGGTCATTCGTGTGCTTATCTAATCGTTTTTTTAAACTATCGATGCTCCCCGCTGAGACTACCGCCTTACAGTAAAGAACCCTCTATGCAGTGTAAGGTTAAACCTCTCTTCTTCTAATTTTAATGAGTGGCCACGTGTCTTATTAAACTCCCTTCTGTGAAAATGTTTTATCCCTATTGTGGGGTCACCAGTATGGTATTTATAAATTGAAATCATATCCCCTCAAGCGTCTCTTCTCCAGAGTGAATAAGTTCAGTGCTCACAACCTTTCTTCATAACTAATATCCTCCCACGCTAGAAAAAGCCTCTAAATAACGCCTGAAAACCACCTCCCATTCATTGCAGTGTGACTTTTCACACTGGGGCGGTGCGCTTGCGGGACGTTAAAAAAAGCCCTGCAAGCAGCATCGTTGGGGCGGTTTGGGAGCGCTGTATACAGTGCTCCCAAAACGTCCTGCCCATTGAAATGAATGGGCAGCGCTTCCAAAGCGCCTGAAAAGTGCTTCGGAATCGCCGAAACACGGGCGCTTTTATCCCTTTCTTTGGGGTTAAAAGTGCCCCGCTAGCGGCCGAAAAGTGCAGCAAGAGCGCCGCAAAAATGAGCGGCACTTTAGCGATAATGGTCGGGCGCTGCAGTGTGAAAGTAGCCTAAATGAACACATGTTAGGTGCACCAATACATTTTACAAACTGTACAAGTCTGGATTGAAAACTTTTAATTTATAACGAACTTTAATATAATGTCACTGATTTGGTATTTTGGTTTGCTGTGACTCTTATTTTGAAAAAAAATCAGTAGGCGGAATTTTAACTTGTATTGATCTACAAAATGGAGGCAATAAATGTTTGGTTGTTGCCTATAGCTACCCATCTACTTCCAGCTGATGTAACTCCGGCTCCTTTCCACTATTCCCAGTGGGTAAAGTTGCACATTTTATACAGCCCAGCATGTGACAAGTTGTGCTGGCTGTCTCAGACAAACATATTCCATCTGTATTAGCTTAGGCATCATCTAGTTTTCATACATGTTATTTCAAAATATTTTTCTCCTTGTTCAAGTTGCAATATTTTGTGCCAAAGGGTATTCAGAAAACTAGGTCATCCAATTCAATCTAGTTTATCAAATACAGTTTCATCTGATAAAACCAGCTTTCAGCGACGCCTTCTCAGCAGCAGTAGTGGAAGCCTGTATTATAATGGAAAAACTGAATGATCCTACACTCGCTGCTTAGCAGACATCGCTGTGTTTTCACACTGAGTTGGGATTACGACCATTTAGCCAACTTCATCAGTTACCTAATTAAAGTCTCTGCTTCGGAAATCACAACAGGAAAGACTGTTCAGTAGCAATGACATGCTCTGTGACACCCACCAGATTTTGCTTTTAAAGAAACAGTAGTAACACTTGATGATTATAATTCAGAAAGCACAAGTCCTTAAAATGATTACACTGTTTAATTTACATTGTCCCTTCTGTTTCTGTATATGGATGATGGCACTGTAATTATTTTAATTTAAAAAATCGAAGCATCTAAGTTTTCCTAATCGATACACAGCTGTCACATGACCCAGCTCTTTCCCTGCCTATCTGAATGAAAACATAAGCAGGAGGAGCTTCTAGTCCTCTGCTGCTGGTCACATGTTCAAAAAAAAAGAAAAAAAAACAGCCTTTGAAATACCGAGTAAAAATAGATTTTTTAACAATAAAGTGTTTTAAATTGTCATACAAATATATATTTTTAAAATGAAATATTTATTATTTTTTGGCAATAACGGTCGGATTTCTGCCAGTCACAGGCTGTGTCACATCCCTCCAGCCTGTGTCTTAGACTGAAAGGAAGGTGAAGCCTCAATTAATGTAATATCCCGCCCCCATTGTGTTTAGCTGGTTATTGGGCAGGGAGGAGGAGGGAGTGGGCTGTCGTTTACCACTGTGTATACACCTACATGTGTGACTCTATAGTCACATGGGCTGCTCAGATGTCATAGGAAGGAAATGCTCAGCATAGAAACTCACTGGAAACTGAGCATGTGCAGAGTTGCCACCACAGCTGCAAAATCCCTAGCTGAATTGGGGACATGAACAGAAGGTGGAGATAGAGAACAGCAGGATCAAGCTGTTTTTTTTTGCAGAATACAGAAAATGAATCCCATACTGAGTGAGTATGAACAGCATGCAATACACCATTTATTTATAGTTTTTTATAATGTGGGTTTGGTGACACTTTAAAACCTGAATAGTTAAAAGACTGTGTTCACCTAAAAAAAATATATCCAAAATATGGTGCATCCCCATAGTGCAGCACATGTTGCCTGCTGATTTTATTTCTAGTAATTTACTAATGATACGATTGCATCATTGAGCTCAAACAAGGGTCTGGAGCTTACAGAATGAAGTCAGTAGGGCCAGTTCATATAGTGGTATGCAGAGGTCATTCTGATAACAATAAAAGAAGACTGGGATGTGCAGCAGTCATTTTTTTTTATATTGTGCTATATAACAGCAGGAATTCACATTGCCATACAAAAACTGTATAACATATAACATTACATATAAACATTTAATACATGACAAAGAAATCCTAGAGCGATGGTTATGCCAAAGAGAAAGCCCGCATCTAACCACTTCTGTCGCCTAGATGCAGAAAAATGCCCCCATGATGCAGTTGAAGTTTTCTTTGATGGAAAATCTAACAAAAAAAACTGTTTTGAACCTGAGAGGTCGATGGAAAGTGTGATACTGAATTTTTGACTTGCTTGTTAGTTGTGCTGTCACACAGCAATAGTCTGGATTTTGGTTGCACGCTTTTTCATTGCAAGGAAAGAAGGTAACAGTGTAAAATGGTAAAAATTATAATAATAAAACTGCTCATTTTACGAGAACATACTTCCTTAAAACAATAGGTCTTTCGAAAGCTATTTTAATCAATGGATAAATCAGTAATAATAATAATAAACATTTGTTTTTTTTTTGTACATTGAGCAAAGGGAAGCTCTCAAAACCTGAGAACTAGTTCTAATATAATTAGCTGTAAAATATTACATTTATGTAAACAAGTAGCAGACCTCCATCCATTCTCAAAGGATAACAGATTGTGGATTCCACAGAGAAATCACTGTCAGTCAACACGGCTTACTTAACACCTTATACCTTAATTGGTGATTGGTGATGCGTTTACAGAGATAACACATTGAGGTTGAATAAAGGTGATCATACATGGACCAGTTATCTTGTCAGATTCAGTCATTTAAAAAGCAATTTACTTATAAATTCCATATATCTTGGGTGAAAGTGATTCCAACTGCCAGCTGCTATCGCTTTTCAGCAATGAAATACTGAACTGCATGCATGGTAGATGCCGGTGTATGTGGTTATCTATCATCACACAACCACTTCCCAGGATTATCCTGAAATTTGTCTTGGGTGCCATATGTCTTTCATGTGCTGGTTGGGTAAATTATCTGGTACATGGACCAGGTCTACTATCAGGGCAATAAAGGCATTACTCTTGTAAAGGGACTGGGCATAAATCTTCTAAGTTGGAGCCATCTAAGCTTTAAACAACCTAATATGCAAGGGAAGGGCTACTGCTTAGACATAGGGATGTTTTTAGGCAGCAAATATAGTGAATGGGGCAGGACTTAGGCTGACATATATCTGTATATATATATATAAATGTTTCCACCAGCCACCACTGATATACAGTGTATATATATATATATATATATATATATATATATATATATATATATATATATACTGTATATCAGTGGTGGCTGGTGGAAAAAAAAATTGGGGGCCGTGGCAAACAGTATGCCACCCCCCCTCGGTCGGTCAGTAGCACTTGTCCCATCACCGGTGGCTGCCTCCCGTTCTCCTGCTCTCCATCACCGGCAACTTCCCATTCTCCTGCTCTCCACGGCAGTGACTTCTGTTTCCTCCCTCCTCCTCAGCGGCCAATCGGGTGTCTTCGCTTTTCGTCCAGTCAGAAAACGGGTCTCACTGATTGAGAATCAGTGTATCAACAGCAAATTTTAATTCGCTGTTGTAACACCTGGGTGGGTGGAATGCTCTGCGACCCGAGCCCACCCTATTTCGAAGTCTATTGGAGCCTCTGGCTCCAATCAGGTGCTTAAAAAAAAACTGCTATGCATGAATACTTCCATTACCATATAGGGGCGGCCCCTAATGAACGAGTCGCCCCTGATTTATAGATATAGATAGATAGATAGATAGATAGATATATAGATAGATTATATATATATCGATATATATATATATCAATATATCTATATATATTTCCTGCATTTCCCTGCTTTTTGGGGTGAATGGGTAGGGGTATGATGTACCCTATACCCATTCACATGGGGGTCGGGATCTGGGGGCGGGGGGCAACTTTTGTAGATGCTATAAATTTTAGGTAAACCAACCAATAAAAATATATAGCAGGATATAAATTTGCCAAAATTGATGAAGAAATTAGATTTTTTACATTTTTTTTGTTGGGGTATGTTTTATAGCAGAAAGTAAAAAAATATAAAAAAAATGTTTGGGTTTATAGTACAAAAAATTAAAACCGCAGAGGTGATCAAATAACACCAAAAGAAAGCTCTATTTGTGGGGAAAGGACAAACATTTTAATTGGGTACAGCTTCGTGCAATTATCAGTTAAAATAACGGAGTGCAAAAAAAATGGCGTGGTTAGAAAAGGGGTAAAACCTTCCAGAGCTCAAGTGGTTAACCAAAAAAACTGGAAAGTGATTGGTTTATATGTAGCTCTGCACCAGATTTTGCATTGTCCAGGTTTAGTAAATCAACCCCCATGCAGGGACTTGTATCTGGTCTCTGCACGGCTTTGCCTGGATGCAGCAGTGTGGTTTCCATAGGCGTGAACACAGGGTGTGCCAGGTGTGCCTGGCTACACCCTAATCACCCTGTGTGGTGCTGCTGATATTTCATCAAAGCCCCCGAACATTGCTCCTAAAAAAACAAATGTAAACAATAAAAATGTAAAAAACAATATTTAAAAAAAAAAAAAAAAATCTACTAACGTCATCCAGTGCCCTACTGACACCAATCTCAGCTCTACTGACACCGTCAGTATAACTACACAAGCACACACGCATATGTGTATGAACTGGATAATGGAACAGGCTGTGCACACCTATGGAGGCTTCACATTTGTTTGCAAATCTATGTAGCTCAGTTTTTAACCTAAAATGGTGAACCTGAGATATTAGATTTTTTATGCAGAATACTTGGAAAGTGTGTTGGGGAATTTTAGTTTTGTTCTGTGTATTGTGTTGCACATGTACACCTTTCCTTTTGCTAGTGATAAATTGATCTGAGTAGCTTTCATTTTTACTTTGTTGGTTTTAGTGCAGACACATACTCAAGAACTTCATAAATATAAGGGGTCTAAACAGGGGGAATCTGCACTACATGGGGTGATTAGGGTGTGCCCAGGCACACCTGGCACACCATGTGTGCACGCTTATGGGCTACATCTTAGGCATGCCTATTGCTCAATATGTTTCAAGTCTGGAATTCAGATATATTTGAGACCACACTTTGGGGCGCTGCCCTAACATGGCGAGAGATTTGTGCTTTAATTGGTATTAGGTCAGAGCACATCTAATATCTGTGTTGATGGATTGTTGTTTGCACCATAACTGCTTCTCTCCCTGCACAAGTAGGGAATGCAAAAGTGGGTCAGCTGCAGTCCAACTGCACCTATGAATGAACTCTGAACGGTCTCATCCTAAACTGATGTCAATTGAAAGCAAATTGCATTTTCCACAACCCCAACATTGTTGACACCATAGCCTTAACCCCCTTACCTCTAGAAAAAAACAACACATTTTCCCTTTATGATTTATCCCTAATTCTATCCTATTTATTATAAGCACACTCACAAATGACATTGTATAATATACACTTCCCCAGCCACTTTATTAGGTACACCTGTTCAATTGCTTGGTAACACAAATTGCTAATCAGCCAATCACATGCCAGAAACTCGATGCATTTAGGCATCTAGATCTGGTGAAGATGACTTTCTGGCGTTCTAACCCGGCATCAAAATGGGGAAGAAAGAGGATTGAAGTGACTTTGAATGTGGCATGGTTGTTGGTGCCAAACGGGCTGGTCAAAAACTGCTGATCTGCTGGGATTTTAAAACACAATCATCTCTAGGGTTTACAGAGGATGGTCCAAAAAAGAGAAAATATCCAGTAAGTGGCAGTTATGTGGACGAAAATGCTGTGTTGATGTCAGAGGAGAATGGGCAGACTGGTTTGAGACGATAAAAAGGCAACAGTAACTCAAATATTTACTCTTTACAACCAAGGTCTGCAGAATACCATCTCTGAATGCACAAAACATCGAACCTTGAAGCAGATACAGCTGCAGAAGACAACACTGAGTGCCACTCCTGTCAGCTACGAACAGGAAACGGGGGCTACAATTTGCACAGGCTCACTAAAACTGGACATTGGAAAAAATTTGCCTGGTCTGATGAGTCTCAATTTCAGCTGCGACATTCAGATGGTAGGGTCAAACAACATGAAAACATGGATCCATCCTGCCTTATATCAATGGTCCACGCTGGTGATGTAATGATGTGAGGGATATATTCTTTGCACACTTTGGGCCCCTTAGTACCAATTGAGCATGGTTTAAATGCCACAGACTACCTGAGTATTGTTGCTGACCATGTCCATCCCTTTATGACTACAGTGTACCCATCTTCTGATAAATACTTCCAGCAAGATAATGCACCATGTCACAAAGCTCAAATCATCGCAAACTGGTTTCTTGAACATGACAATGAGGTCACTGTACTCCAATGGCCTCCACAGTCACCAGATCTCAATCCAACAGAGAACCTTTGGGATGTGGTGGAACAGCAAATTTGCATCAGTTGATGAATCTTCAGCAACAGCGTGATGCTATCATGTACATATGGACCAAAATCTATGAGGAATGTTCAACATCTTGTCGAATCTATGCCACAAAGGCAGTTCTGAAGGAAAAAGGGGATCCAAACCGGTACTAGCAAGGGTTACCTAATAAAGTGGCCTGTGAATGTATAATGCATTAAATTCCTAATTATGAAAACAAACTAAAACAAAACTTTTAGACAACAAAGTGTTAAACCCTTTCAGTGGAAGTCCAGCACACAGGAACACAAGTTTTGTCAGACCTGCCAATCATCTGACTGGGGGCACTTCCATTGCTGCTTTTGCTATCATTGTCAGTGTCAGAAAAAAATTGTATACCTTTTTGGCTGTAGAAGCCTAATTGAAGTCAATAGCTCTTTGTATTAGGAAAATGTCCAGTTCTGATATGCAGGCATTCTTAAACGAATCATCAGGGTTCCAGCGAGTGTGTGGGGGTAGGCAAGATGTTTCCCATTACTCTTGCACTGAAGGGGTTTTCAACTTTTTTTTTTAAATTGAAAAACCCTTTTAATAAATACTTTCCATCTCATCCTGTATTAATGGCCCAATATCATGTACAAGCTCTTTACACATGGCTCTGACATTTCTGGCCTTGTTCCACAATGATTAATGTGATTTTTCATCTAAAGCTTTTATTCTTTGTATCCTTCACTTCCATCTCATAGCTTGTTATTTTTTAATGATAAAAAGTGAAAGTGAAGGACATCCTGCAACGGATAGTCTTGTACTGTTTGTACCTAATACCAGAACGCTCTTGCTTTATGCATGCATCATGGAAACAATGTAATCAGAGCTCTATTGCTTTATGGATGCATCATGGAAACAAAGTAAAGAAAGATTGTTGACCATACATTTCTTGCGGCATAAATATTTCCTATATGCTGTTGGGTAAAACTTTGAGTATGCACTTACAGTGTTTTCTTTCACTTACAGGTTTTACTGGGACCTCACTATGTTACTGCTTATGGTGGGAAATCTAATCATTATTCCAGTAGGCATCACTTTCTTTAAGGAGGAGAACACCCCAGCTTGGATTGTTTTTAATGTTGTCTCTGACACCTTTTTCCTTGTGGATCTGGTACTGAACTTTCGAACGGGCATAGTAGTAGAAGACAATACAGAAATTATTCTGGATCCACAACGCATCAAGATTCGCTATCTAAAAAGTTGGTTCCTTGTGGACTTTGTATCCTCCATTCCTGTGGACTATATATTTCTTATTGTAGAAACACGTATTGACTCAGAGGTTTATAAGACTGCCAGGGCCTTACGAATTGTCCGTTTCACTAAAGTGCTAAGTTTGCTACGTCTCTTAAGACTTTCTAGGCTCATCCGGTACATTCATCAATGGGAGGAGGTAGGTCTTCTGTTTTTGTCTGATTGCATTTTTTTAGTCTTACAGATCTTGCATACTTGTACAACAGATCATTGTGATTTTATATATTTTTTTAACAAGAAATGTGATTTTATATTTTTTAAATTCAATTATTATATATACACTTTGCTTCTGCAACACCTGGCAAGTTACATAACCCTTCTCAGATGGATTACATCATTCATCTGATCACTACCATTGTCATGTACACCTCAGTTTGGCTCTATCCGTTTCTTTAATTCTGAATATTTTTCTCTGTAGATTTTCCACATGACTTATGACCTGGCAAGTGCTGTAGTACGCATTGTTAATCTAATTGGCATGATGTTGCTGCTTTGCCACTGGGATGGCTGCTTGCAGTTTTTAGTGCCCATGTTGCAAGATTTTCCTGACAAATGCTGGGTATCGCTGAACCGCATGCAGGTAAGTCTAATAATATTTACTTGAGAAAAGTCAGTAGTAATGCTTTTACTTAGTATATTGTCTACATTTTATTAAATGTGATGGTTTAGGTCTGTCTGTGAAAATACATATCAGGAAGTGTTCCTCCTTCACTGGACTGTTTCCACTGTGAAGGGTAGTTAAAGCAGAAAAAGTTATCACAGCTGGTATTTTTAGGCTTCTGCCCAAATATCTGACATCCAAAGCAACACCAAGCTTTGCTACAGCGTTATAAAAAATAAAGCATATGAACACCCCAAACTTTTATGTTTACTTTTGAATAGTGTGGAAGGGTTTTATTTTTGCCTATGTCCCCACTAAGGAGATCCACCCTCTGTATTTGTCGTGGTGGTTGTCACTGAGGCAGGAATTGAAGGAAAATTCTAAATATTAAAGTTGTCACCAGAACAGGAAATAAAGGGAAATATTCCTACAATCAGCCTAAAACTATTAAACAGTGAAATTCCCCTTATTTTGAGAGGTTTCCTTTTGCTTCCTTTTGTGTCTCTGTGAAAGTGAAAGGAACCCCCCCCCCCCCCCCCCCCAGTAAGACATAGACAAAACAGTAAAAACAGTTTCAAACCATTCCATAGTCTAGGTGCAACTAGAGAAAAAGGTTTGGCTTTACATATACTAGCTAAAGTGTGATCATTCCAGAATGGGCATATTACAAATAAAGTAATAGATTGTTTTGCCACAAGTCATAGGATTTGGTAATGCTTCACGAAAAGTTGACTAGTATCCTGCAGGATAAATTAACTTGATTTTAGAAAAATTGGAACCCCTGAATAAGATATTTACATATTTACAATCAATCCTGGGGCTGTAAAGGAGAGTTGGGTGTCAAGTCAGGCAAAGCAACCTCTTACATTCTGCCATGTACTTCCCTCTCGCTCTTTCTTTTCCTCCTACTTTGTTTTCTTTTCTTTTCTCTCACTTTTTGTGTTATCTATACATCATGTTGACTTATTTTGCTCATGGATCACTGTCTGATCTCTGTGGGTAAAGGTTCCCTAACCATTGCCATGTGGAACATATCAACTGTTGGCACCATCCACCCAATGCTTTAACTAGGAATATTGTGACAGAGTACTTTTTGCACCTTTGTGAATGCCAACTGGATTGATTGTATTTTGTATGGCTGTTAGACTGTTTCATGCTCAACACATTCTCTTTCTCCTGACAATCTTTGTCGGATATGGTGAATACAGTTCAACCTTGACGGCAGGCAAATATGTGAAGGAGAAAAGTGAGGGGGGTATAAACGGTGGACAGTATGTGCAAGAGTGCAATGCAGATGAGATGATCAGAGGTTTAATGTGAATGCAAGGAATGCAGTGCGTGCCGGAGTGAAGCATAGACTGGAGGTTGGGGATAATGTTTGTATGCAGGAGCTGGAGCAGTGTGTGGGGGAGCATACATGGGCATATGTATGCAGAGTATCTGAAGCAGTGTGAAGGGGAGCCAGGACCAGGAGGGAAGTCTGCAGAGGAGTGTGTGTGGTGTACATTTTGTATGCAGAGTAGCTGTATGCAGGGCATATGTGGGGAGTGTGGAGGAGTAAAGGGCTGGAGCTGGATATGTAAGCAGAGGAGCCAGCGAGACATGAAGAGAAGGGTGCAAAGAGGCAGCAGCAGTGGTCAGATCAGAGGAATAACCCCCTCCACAGGGGAGAGGTTCCAGATAGACAAGTGTGAAGCACAGTGGCAGTATAGAGATGGTCAATACAGCTGCCAGTAGAAGTTTGTGCATAGGGAAATGAGTGCAGAGAACCAGCAGCAACGAGTGAACCCTGGGAGAACTGTGGGGTGTTTGATAAGGAGTGGGAGCTCAGATATGTGAAGAGGAGTCAGAACAGGCATGGGTAGGTGTGGTGTGTGAAGACGCACAGGAGCATACTTGAGAAGTTAGTACGTTTGTGCAGAGTAGACAGGACAGGGGTTTTTGTACACTGTACCAAGAATGGGAAAGGCAAAAACTGACAGAAACCAGGGGCTCCCCATCTTCTTCCAGAGAGACTGTGAGCAGCATTGGCAGGATTGGCACGGAGGGATCCTGGGAGGCAGAGAAGGAGGCTTGCAAATTAGAAATCCAAGGGGAAAGGATTCATGAAAGTAAGAGCATCATGATAGGATGTATTTGGGCAGTGGGGACACCAGGGGATCAGACAAGAATCAAAAATCTCTACTCTTGGCAGAATCACTCAATGGCAAAAGACTATGATGACCAAACAAAACTCTAACTTAGCTTTTATAGTATTAAAGAGTGTGTAAAGCCATAAACAGTTTTTTCTAATTTCAGTCAGAGTGGGAAGGATTAGAACTACTGTCAGGATTTTCATTGCTATCCAGGGCTCCGCTGGAGGGATTTACCCTCACTTCCTATTCAGCTGACAACTGTTTTACTAGATAGGAAATTAGGGAAAATCTGGAACAGGGACAAAGACAGAAATACAAATCCAAGAGGGGTTAAAGCCTTTCCCTACTCTACCAAAGAAAAAAAATGTATTTCTATGTTGCTGTCAGGGAGTACACTTCAGTTCCTCTGTGGTAAAATGTTGTCATCTGGACAGGAAGTGAGGGTAAATCCCTCTAATGGAGCTCTAGATAGCAGTGAAAAAAGGATAGGGGTTCTAAACCTTGTCAACGCTATCCAAAACCCCTTCACATTACAGTCCCCTCCCTTTATATCAGTCCCCTCAGTACCCCTCTTCGCATAACATTCCCCTCTCCCCTTTACATCAACCCCCCTTACCATTACAACCCCTTTTCTTACACAGCAGGTCTGGATGTATGACGGGAGCTGCCTAACCTTTCTTGTTAACAAGCAGGTGATTGGTGCTAGGACCAACCTGCATCCTTGGGGCACTTGGCAGAGGGCACCTGGACTGCTATGTGGCACAGTGGTTCAGATAGAACAGCCACACAGTCAGGGTCTGGACCATGGTCCACCATTTAACTGCCTTTGTATTTTTGCTATAACAGCAGTTCAGTTCCTGCAGCATCTGAGGGGAATAATTTTATTTTCATAATATGGGAAGCTTAATTCTTAACTCCAGTGGTGCAATGCCAAATAGTAATGAGGAGAAGACATCATATTACAAGGTGTCTCTGGTCTGGATAATTATTTGTATCACCTATAACTGTACTTTAAACCAACAAAAACCACATGAATGTCATATGCATAATACAGAACATATAGTGCTTCACTTGTCTGAACATATACAGTATATATGTGAAATGAAGATCAGCTTGTCTTTGTTCTTGGCGAGTTTGAGCACCTGTCTGTGACACTGGATACTGTTGGGTAGTCCTTGTTAATGTAACAGAAACCCTGGAGTAATGTTTCAAGATGAACATTTAAGCAGAATGTGGAAAAGAATTTTCAAAAGTTGGTACATTATGAATTAGAAATAGGACATTGTTACATCTGAATTTTTATGCCAAAGAAATATTATCATTTCATAAAAATAGAGTTTGACAATCAAGGAATGTTCATCAAAAGTTGTGATTTTGTTTCAAGTAGACTGGAATTCCAGACCATCATACTTTAATGTTGTCTTTTGTCTGATTTAGCTTTTCCTGTATATGTATGGAGATTTATTTTATAGTACAAAACCAATTTAATCATAGGACAGAGATACAAATATCCAGGCTCTACTGACCCAACCGCTTACAATTAGGCATATTCCCTAAGCCTGACCACATGTTTACATATACATACTTACCAAAACAGTCAGGGAAATTAAAAACTGTTACTTTGTTAGCACTAACTAAAGTGTATAGAGAGGTTAAAAATGAAATTTAGAAGATCATTTAGAAACCTGTTGATATAAATGACTTTAGTTTTGCTGTGCTTCACTTTGCAAATTTTGCTTCTCTATTCTACATTATATTTGTAAATTGTGTCACACGCTAAATCACAAAAACTATGAAAAAGTAGACAAGTTTGTTAAAAGGGTAACAGCAGAAAAAGGCAAAAAAGTAACTAAAAAACAATTAGACCACCTTGAGAAAATAACCTCCCCTAGCATATCTCCATGGAAAAGAATAGATTTGGTCTAAGGCTATCTGCAAAAAAAAAAAATTCTGGGTATTATTTGCAACTTTTGTATAAAAACAAGATATATATGACTACATAATACAGCTTTACAAATAAGCAAAGTGTTTAGAAACTATGGCAGCTATTTTAAAGGGTAAAATAGATGAAATTCTGTTTGGTTCTTTTTTTATATACTCAATGGTTTGTATGCCATGGGAATTTAAGAGTTTAATGTTTTCCAACCATTTGGTGTACTTTATTGAAAGACACCATCAGTGTTAATTTAGTCGACGAAAATATTTTCATCAGAATTTTTGGGCATGTTTTCAGTGACGAAAACTAAATGAAAAGCAATTAGAATTTTCATCAATAGACAAAAACTATGACGAATATCAATTCCAATATTCGTCAACAAACGAAAACGAAAAGAAAATGTGAGGGAGGGATGTTTACCTACGTGAACTTTCGCTTTCCTCAGAACTCCGCCTTTAAAGCCTGTGGGTGATTCCCCTCCCACCAAGCAAGGTAGCAACCGTAGCATGCTTAGTGGCGTGACGTGCTAGCACTGTACAGCATTTACAGGCCTCAGATGACCATCCAGAGTGCTGTGTGCATTACAGGCCTCCTCAGACCATCCAGAGTGCACTGTGTGCTATTACAGGCCTCCTCAGACCATCCAGAGAGCACTTTGTGCTATTATAGGCTTCCTCAGACCGTCTAGAGAGCACTGTGTGCTAATACAGGCTTCCTCCGACCGTCTAGAGAGCACTGTGTGCTAATACAGGCCTCCTCAGACTATCCAGAGTGCACTGTGTGCTATTATAGGCTTCCTCAGACCGTCTAGAGAGCACTGTGTGCTATTACAGGCCTCCTCAGACTATCCAGAGTGCACTGTGTGCTATTATAGGCTTCCTCAGACCGTCTAGAGAGCACTGTGTGCTAATACAGGCCTCCTCAGATGACCGTCCAGAGCATTGCGTGCATTACAGGCCTCCTCAGACCATCCAAGGAGCACTGTGTGCTATTGCAGGCCTCCTCAGATGACCATCCAGAGCATTGTGTGCATTACAGGCCTCTTCAGATGACCGTCCAGAGCATTGTGTGCATTACAGGCCTCAGACCGTCTAGAGCACTCACAGTGCATTACAGGTTCCCAAACCTTAATACCATAAATAATAACATGTTAGATTTTTACTCCAGGAGTATATAAGGAATTCTAGATAAATGCTTAAAGCGGGGTTCTTTTAATAATCGGACATTTACCTGTCCCAGGGTCCAGCAATGCGGGGGATCGAAGCCCCGCTCGTCTCCCCCTCCTCTCGGCAGCGGCGGCATTTTAACTGTGGGCGCCCGGCTGTGGCTTCACAGCCGGGCACCCACTGTGCATGCGCGAGCCACGCACTGTGACTGGCCACGCAATCATCTGGGACCTGTCACGTGTCCCAGATGATTGACAAGAGGGGGGAGAGGTGATCTCCATTCCTGCACCGAGGGAAGTGACATCAGGAGCCCAGGCGCCGAAGGAGGCAGATTAAGAGGGACCCCCCTAGCAACAGGCATTTAGAGGTCTTTTTTTTTTTTTTTTACGCACATTAATACATTTTTTTTTTTGGGGTGGAACTCCACTTTAAGGCTACTTTCACACTGGGCAGGCGGACGCTGGCGGTAAATCGGCACTACTCAGTTACCTGACACACTTTATCAGTTACCTGACAACTCTAGTTTATTAGATATGCAAGAAAGAAAATGGAACGGTTACTGTTTTTCTGCCATAGGCAGTTCTGATCAATAGCACATAACTTAACTTTTAAAGAGGTGATTTTAGTAAATCTAAACTCGACTTTTTCAAATGAAATCTCATCCAGTTATTGTGCATCATAAACAATTGTCATGGCTTTCATTAAAATGATGTGTTCGCCTTTTTTGCATCTCATCGCTCTGATCTCCTCCAGCCTCTTTCATCCATTTCCTGTTTACATGCACTTGCTCCAGTGTCAGCTGCAGATCATTGCTCTGGACTGGCTTCTTGATCCCGTCAACAGAAAAGCATGCGTGTGTAACATGTATCATACATCTGCTTGTTGTCTCCATCAGAGGTGCCTGTGACAGGGCAAACGCACACTTGGGAGACAGGGACAGAGAGCTGTCACCCTATAACAGGAAGAGTCTGAACAAGAACCAGATATCATTTGAATAAAAGCTGAAGATTTAACAAGATTGAAAACATTTTGGAATTACATTAGCATGGTAAAGCCTATATGAGATTTTAGTGATTGGGTTTAGATCTACTCTAGAGGGATTTTTTTTTATTTTTATTTTTTAAACAAAAATAACATTTTAAATTATTCATGCAATTCTTTTAATTTATTTCTAACAATTTGTCTTGGGAAGATCACTGAAACATCTGCCCTATTTTCATTAGTACATGTTTACGTCTGTTTTTCACTGCAGTTTAGTGTTGTGTAAAATGCACATAATGTCCTTTCTATTTTTGGGAAATGGGCTGTTTACCTTCAGTATTTGTGCCGTGATGCATTCAAGGGTGCGTTTTGAAAGTGCTGTATGCTGCAAACCTTAGCCTGGATGCCGCAATCAGCACTTGCTAGGATTCCTAATCACTACATCTTCAATGCAAAACTGGGAAAGAGCTCTGAATTTAAGATCACACAATGCTGTCATTTTTTAACAAAAATTGTCATGTTCATTTTCTGTGCTGGTCCTGATGAATGGCTTCAACCCGGTGTAGCTTTTTATGTAAATCATTTTATTTCCTGCCACACGAATGACAGAACAATTCGCCAAAAAATGCTACAGAAGGATTTTTTTGAACTGGATCATCCTTCTCTCACACATGTGTGATGCAGGAGAGCAATTCACATAAACGCTGTCCTGAGATGATATTGGTTCCATCAATTCAACACATAAAATACAGACAGCAGAGAATGGAATCGCCCTATAGAAGATGAAATTCATTGGACACTGTCATATTTTATTTCAGCTCCATCTTAGCAATATCATATATTATCTTTATGTGTCTACCTGTGATTTATTTTCTATTTTTGCTTATAGCATCCAAAACAGATAGGTTTAACTGGATTTGTTAGCATATACACTATATTGTCAAAAGTATTGGGATGCCTGCCTTTAGACCCTGTTCACACTGGGGAATTGCGCTTTGTAGGAGGGGAAAAAAAAAAGTCCTGCAAGCAGCATCTTTGGGGCGGATTGGGAGCACTGTATACATCATTCACAAAACGCCCCTTTGGTTGAATTGGCAGCGCTTTCAAAGCACCTTAACCACATCAATACTGTGCACTTTCGCCCCCTTCCTTCCCAGACCAATTTTCAGCTTTCAGCGCTCTCGCATTTTCAATGACAATTGCACGGTCATGCTACACTGTACCCAAAGTAAATTTTTATCATTTTGTTCGCACAAATAGAGCTTTCTTTTGGTGGTATTTATTCTCTACTCCGTTTTGATTTTTTTGCGATATAAGCGGAAATTTGGAAAAAAAACTATATTTTCTTCTTTCTATTTTAAAAGAAATACAATAAAATCTAATTTTGTCATAAATGTAAGCCAAAATGTATTCTGCTACATGTTTTTGGTAAAAAGTGTATAATAATTGGTCTGTGTGATCACGAACATATGAACGCAAATGATCATGTACAGATGCGCGCAGGTGATCATGGACATATGTGTGCAAATGATCATTTGGACATGTAATTTTACTGTTATATATGTGGGGAACATGTGTTTTGGGGATCATTACTATGTGGGGACATGTGTTTTGGGGACACTATTTTGGGGGCATGTGTGGGGACACTAGACTGGTGATCAGTGAGTAAAAAGCTGTAAAAAAAACAGCTCACACTCACTGATCACCAGCTGGCTGCAGAGATTTGCTCTCCTCACCAACAACTTCCGTGTGAGGAGAGGAGAGCAGATAGCCTAGCAACCGACTCTCTGTTTATATCACATGACGGCTGTGATTGGACACGGCCGTCATGTGATCAGGAGGGCCAATCACAGAGCCCTCCTGCCGATCTGAGATGCGTCGTGTCCGGGTGACACGAGCGCATCGGGATTGCGCCGCTACGTGGGAACGTGTGCGCGCGATCCCACTCCTTCTCAGGAACGTTCCTGAACGTCCACTCAGAAGGAGAGAGCGCCCACCCGGCTGTACATATGCAGTGGCTGGGTGGGAAGTGGTTAAAAGCACTTTGAAAGCGCTGCAAAACTGGAGTTTTTAGCCCCTTTTTTGGGATTAAAAGCACCCCGCTTAAACAGCAGTAAAGTGCCACTAAAACCAGTGTCGCTTTAGCTCCAACAGAGCCGCGGCCCCAGTGTGAAAGGGGTCTTACACGCACATGAACTTTAATGGCATCCCAGTCTTAGTCAGTAGGGTTCAATATTGAGTTGGTCCACCCTTTGCCGCTATAACAGCTTCAACGCTTCTAGGAAGACTGTCTACAAGGTTTAGGAGTGTGTCTATGGGAATGTTTCACTATTCTTCCAGAAGTGCATTTGTGAGGTCAGGCACTGATGATGGACGAGAAGGCCTGGCTCACAGTCTCCACTTGAATTCATCCTAAAGGTGTTCTATCGGGTTCAGGTCAGGACTCTATGCACCAGTCACGTTTCTTCACCCCAAATTCGCTCATCCATGTCTTTATGAACCTTGCTTTGTGCACTGGTACAAATCATTTGGTGGAGGGGAGGATTATGGCGAGGGGTTGTTCTTCAGGGGTTGGGCTTGGCCCCTCGTTTCCAGTGAAGGGAAGTCTAAAGCCCCATACACACTATCAGATTTTCTGCTGATTTTTCTCTTCAGATTTACCAAAACCATATAATATGAGGTCAAACCTTAGGCGTTTCAATTTGTATGCAATCAGGCAGGCCCTTTGCCCTACATGGTTTTGGTAAATCTGAAGACAAAAATCAGCAGAAAATCTGATAGTGTGTATGGGGCTTTAAGGCGTCAGCATACCAAGACACTTTGGACAATTTCATGCTCCCAACTTTGTAAGAACAGTTTGGGGATGGCCCTTCCCTGTTCCAACCTGACTGTACACCAGTGCACAAAACAAGGTCCATAAGGACATGGATGAGCGAGTTTGGGGTGGAGGAACTTGACTGGCCTGCACAGAGTCCTGATCTCAACCCGATAGAACACCTTTGGGATGAATTAGAGTGGAGACTGCGAGCCAAGCCTTTTCGTCCAACATCAGTGCCTGACCTCACAAATGACTTCTGGAAGAATGGTCAAACATCCTCATAGACACACTCCTAAACCTTGTGGACAGCCTTCCCATTAGAGTTAAAGCTGTTATAGCTGCAAAGGGTGGGCCAACTTAATATTGAACCCTACGAACTAAGACTGGGATGCCATTAAATGCATGTGTGTGTAAAGGCAGGTGTCCCAATACCTTTCACAATAAAGTGTATTTACATTAGTTTCTGCCCTTTCCCATATTATGTCAGCCTGTAAAAATTAAAGCGTTTTCATTCTTTTTCTTAAAATTACTAAGTAATGTTAAAAACTATTGTCTTAAATTTATTTTGGTGAGTGGAGTTGAGCTGTCTGGTTGTAAAATGAATCCATGGCTAGGTTATGTGTGGTTTGTATCAAGAATCTAAATCCACGGTCTTGCTTTTCCTTTTAGGCTTCATGTAATTTGTATAAAAATCTAAATCCTTATACGTACTAGTTTACAGCTCATGCAATTTGCACCAGAAAACGAAATCCTAAACTCAAATGAATGCTACTGTTAAGCCCTGCTGACTATGATAGCATAATCTCTTCAGATTAGCAGGGAAATGGACTCCTGTAGGTAGATGTCATAGTTAGACACAAGTGAAATCAAATTTGGGCATATTCCAGCAATACAGATAATGGACACTGAAACGTTTTGGAGTACGACTATTTTAGCTGTTCAAAGAAAAGATTTATAACTTTGATCATGTTCAACATTGTCTGTAACAAAATCACAGCAATAATTAACATTTTCCTTACTGAGCTAGCTGATGTTGCACAGGGTTTTAAGAAAAAAAAACAAAAAAAAACTAGCGCTTAAGTTCTCTTTAAAGCCTGTAATTATAACGGGAAAATATATTTTTTTATGTTGCAGAATGCCTCATGGGGAAAGCAGTACTCCTATGCCCTTTTCAAAGCCATGAGTCACATGTTGTGCATTGGGTATGGTCAGCAGGCACCAGTGGGTATGACGGATGTCTGGCTTACTATGCTAAGCATGATTGTTGGTGCCACTTGCTATGCCATGTTCATTGGCCACGCCACTGCGCTTATCCAGTCTTTAGATTCATCACGACGGCAGTATCAAGAAAAGGTAGGTGGGATTTGTTAAGTGGTGCATAAGTCTAAGGAGTTATATATGTAATAGTATTTTTTTTTCCCCATGATTTACTGTTAATGAAAATAAAAATTGTTATGGAAAAACATTGAATGCACGTAAATGAATAATGACTGACTAGGACAAGTTTATAGCATAATGCCCCGTACACACGATCGGACTTTCCGACAACAAAACCGTGGAATTTTGTTTGAAGGTTGT
The DNA here is from genome assembly GCA_028564925.1 of Lithobates sylvaticus. Lineage (NCBI taxonomy): Eukaryota > Metazoa > Chordata > Amphibia > Anura > Ranidae > Lithobates > Lithobates sylvaticus. The sequence goes on from CM053029.1 coordinate 498,244,069, forward strand.
TGGCTCCAACTTGTCTTGCATACACACGATCACACAAATGTTGGCCAACAATTACGAACGTAGTGACGTACAAGACGTACGGCGAGCTGATAAAAAGGAAATTCAATAGTCATGTATGTGCCACCCTTTGGGCTCCTTCTGCTAATGTTGTGTTTGGTAAGCATTGATTCCGAGCATGCGTGTTTGTACTTTGGACTTTCGGCCAACGGACTTGTGTACACACAATCGGAAAGTCCGACAACACACATTTGTTGGCGGAAAATTTGAGAACATGCTAGCCAACATTTGTTGGCGGAAAGTCCGCCAACAAATGTCCGATGGAGCATACACACGGTCGGACTCTCCACTAACAAGCTCACATCCAGCATTTGTTGTCAGAAAATCCGATCGTGTGTACGTGGCATTAGTCTGCACTGTGCCAGATATGTATTGTGAATACAACAGTTTTATAAAGTGTTAACTGTACTTACATATGGCATTGTGCTCACTTGTCTGCTGCTTGAAAGAACTAATTTCCAGATCCTGTACAGTTCTGCCATGCAGCCTCTGCAAAGCAGGAGTCTGAGGGATTTCACATTCACTCAATGTTGCTGAATTACAGCTCCAGGCATGGAAAGGCATTATTGCTTAGATGTGAGATACTGCTTAAGGTAGTTGATCTTTTTATCTTTTTTTTTTTTTTTAAAGCTGTAGTACTGTACTTCTAATATAGATATTTATAGCCAGTGGGTCTTTGCATTGCACCGGTGTCTATATGGGTCCACCATCACAGGAGCAAAGGACTACCTGGACTAAGAAAAGAAACACATGTACCACACGCCAACATTGCTATACAAATAGTTAGTGGTGCTGGCAGTTTCTACATAGACTCATCCAGCAACTCACATACACGTTTGATTGACTTGCATTACCTTCATACTTTTAAACAAGTTGGCCACCATTCTGCCTCCTAAGTGGGCCAGTGTACAAAGAGGATCTTATCCTTTTTGAAAATAGCAGCAGAGCCAACAGAAGTAGACACGTCTGCTCAGCAGGTTTTACCAGCATGCTCTCTCCAGCTTTCTTTTGGGGTTATTTAATCACCACTGGTTTTTTTATTTTTTGCTAAATAAACGAATAAAGACTGAAAATTATGTAAAAAATATATTTTTTATAGTTTGTTATAAAATTTTGCAAACCGTTTATTTTTCTCCTTCGCTGATGTGCGCTAATGAGGCTACACTAATAGGCATTGATGGGCACTGGTAGTCTGCTCTGATAAGTAACACTGATGAGGAGGCACTGATGAGCACCGATTGACAGCACTGGTGGGCACTGTTGGGACACTGATAATCAGTGCCCTTATTATCAGTGTACATGTCCCTTTTAGAGAACCGGTTATCGGCTCGCTTCTCCTCATGCCGTCAGCACGAGGAAAGGAGCGCCGATAACTAGCTTCTGTTTACATCTGTGATCAGCTGTGAACACAGCAGATCACATTGTAAAGAGACACTCTTTACCTCAATCTGTGATCAGCAGTGTCTGGAGGACACTGCTATCACAGAGTGCGCCGCCCACACCCCACAGCAGGCGCGATCACTGGATGCCGTCTAATGACAGCATCCCAAAACTAGCCAGCTGTAGCCACCATTCAGCTATAGCGTCGTCAGCAAGTGGTTAAATGGGTGTTGAGAGAAAACCAGTAGTTTCCATTGTTGACTGCGTTCCAAATATGGTAGGGGCCTGGCTGCCTCTGGCTATGAAACACTGACCTGAAACAAGTGCGTCAAATGGTTCACACTTCCGCCTAGCATTACTAGGGTCGTCAGCAGTGGCGCGACAAGATTATTCAGTGCCCAGGGCAAAAATGCAAAATTGTACCCCCTTCATTATGTGCGAGCTTATGAGGAGGAGGGGGAAAGAGAGCCCGCACTGCCTCCGGACTCTCTCCTCCTCTCCTTGCCACTTCCAGCACTGGGCTGACAGCAGTAGTGATGCCATTGTCAGCCTTATAGTACAAGGAACTTGTGGTGCCCCCATCCATACAATATGCAGTGTGGCAAGGGCAGTTGCCCCTTCTGCCCAATCTTTTCTCCCAGCCCTGGTCATCAGCTTGATTCCCAACAACGGCACTACCTGCCCAGAGTTTGCATGTTCTCACCATTTCCTCCCACACTCTAAAGACATGCTGGTAGGTAATTGGTTCCTATCTAAATTGGCCCTAGTATGTGTACAGTATGTGTCATTGTGAGTTAGGGGCCTAAGATTGGTAAGCTCCTTGAGGGCAGGGACTGATGTGAACATACAATATAGATGCGCTGTGTAAATTGTTGGCACTATATACAAATACCTGTAATAAATAAATCATACATTTCATAATCAGTGCCAGTGTCAAACTTCTCCTGTATAGGCTTCCTTTACATAGTGAGACTTACCAAGTGCTAGTTTAAGCTAATAGTAGTGCTCCCCACATTTTTGGAATCTTTTTGGTTTGCTGCAAGGATCAAAAAAATTATAATATTTAACCCAATAGGATATTACTTGTAAAGGTGACCGAATGCAGAGATCTCCGAGTCTCCCAGAGATAAAATAGGATAAGGAGTTATTCAACCAGTTGACATATAATTACTTTTTTTTTTTGTGAGTATTTCAGCTTTGGCTGAAGTGACTCTTTCAATGTGTTTTTTTTGTAAATGGTAACAGGAGCCTTTATCCTTAGTTGATCAACTTGGGTACAACCAGCCTGCGTGATTTTCTTGCGACTTTCGCTAGTGGCTGCTATAGTCAGTAATCAGTAATCAGTAACCAGCAGGGGCGGCTTCCCCAGCCACTCCGCCAGGAGAAGACAATAGCCCGGCAGGAGAGATTCCTGCATCAACACTGTCTGTGTTGATGAGGGAATCGAGTGAAGTTGCAGGAAAGAAATGGATTATGGTGTATGGCTGGCCTTAGCAATAGCATGCAATGCCAAGCTTCAGCAAGCAGCAGACTACTGGCATGCTTTACTCAAAAGATAAGATTATAATTCTACCACTTCACAAAATTCTGGTTCAGCCACATCTTGAGTATGCTGTCCAGTTCTGGTCTACAGTCCTTTGGAAGGATGTGCTGGAATTGGAGAGTCCAGAGAAGAGAAACTAAGCCGATAATGGGATTAAAGGACCACGGTTATCAGGAACGACTACAAACATTAAACTTATTCCCACTGGAGAAGAGACACTTAAGAGGAGATATGTTTTCAATTTCCAAATGTCTAAACTGTAATACTAGCGTAGGGTAGAAAACTATTCAGGCTCGGGTCACTTAAGACAACCTGTGGCCACTCAATGAAGTTGGACGAGAAGCAGTTTGACCTTAAACTGTGAGGGGGACTCTTTACTGTTAGAACAGTAAGGATGTGGACCTCCTTTCCACAGTTGGTGGTGTCAGTGGGGAGTGTCAGTAATTAAAAAAAAAAAACTCTTAGATGGGCATCTCAGCGAGTGCAATATACAGGGAAATGGTATTGACATAAACACACACCCACATAGGTAGAACTGGATGGACTGATGTCTTTATTTAACCTTATCAACTAGTTTGTAACTTTGTAGAATACAATCAGAGGAAACCCCACAACATGTTTAAGATGGAATGTTGACTGGTTATCAACCAATCAGAAATTATACATTATTCTTATAGCACTAAGTTGCTCATCTTTAAATAGTTATACATCTGATCCTTGATTGGTTACTGTGTATCATTGTTACCAATAGCTGCACATTATAGCTTAGTGCTGGTTAATAAAGCCAATAAACCTTCCCCTTTTAATGGCACTGAATGGATTAAATCATTGAAACTGTCTACGAATATCAAAGCTTCACTTTAACACATTTATAAACCTGGCATTCTGTTCTAGCTTTCATCAGCAGCTACCTAAAATAAATATGAGCGACTAATTGGAATCTAGGTTGCATGCTGTGACTGAGTCTTTACATGCTTTGAAAGCTCATTGACAAATTCAGAGTTTTGGTGTTTTAGAGGGGACTCTTGAATCCTAAATCTCATATACTTTGTTTTCCTTCTGTGTTCAGTACAAACAGGTGGAACAGTACATGTCATTTCATAAGTTACCAGCTGATATGCGTCAGAGGATCCATGACTATTATGAGCATCGCTATCAAGGAAAGATGTTTGATGAGGAGAGTATCCTTGGGGAGTTGAGTGAGCCTCTACGGGAGGTAAGATTGTAATACTTGTTCAGACATTTACTGCTCAGTATGTCTTCAAGGCATTGTTTAACAAAAAATAAATAAAAAATGAAAGATGGATATTAAGACATACAGGTGGAATAAGACACAGGACTTTGCATGGTTATGTTAAACTGGGGATGTGCTCCACATGCATGCTGTCTTCTAGCAGTGCACCATACCTACATGTTAAATTAATTTAGTTATAACTGCCATTAATGAAAAACATTGCAATGAACTCCAGCAGCATTTCACAAAAGCGACAATATATTTAAAGATAAACATAGGTTGATTTGCTAAAAAGCAAATAGGCTGTTTACACCGCCGGCTTTCACACTGGAGTGAATGGGGCCAGTTTTTTCAGGCGGTGTACAGGCGCTATTTTTAGCGCTGTACCGCCTGAAAACCGCCCCAGTGTGAAAGGGGCCTAACACTCTACTACCATAGGGAAGTAATCAAGATTTTTTTTTTTTTAACAACCCTAAACTACCACACTTTAGATCCATTCCAGACCCCAACATCTGGGCTAGATTTGGAATAGTAAAACTGCAGCAGATTATGCCTGCTGGGGCGTTGCTTCCTTTTCCTGAATTGCGGGATGCATTCCAACTCCTCTCGTGGATTCTGTTCCGCTAACTACAGCTGAAACATGCGGCACAAGCGCAATTCCACAGAGTGGTCACCATGATGCCACACGTAGTGGAAAGATTCCTCACCTGTCCTGTCCTCTCTATATCTCCACCTCATGTGCGGAGACTCAGATGGGGAATCTCTCCTATTTCGCTCCTGGAAGGCAGATATCCCCTCCTTGTCAGAGGAAGAATGGGACCTAGCATTACAACAATATATATCAACTGTGATTTCTTTGAAGGAAAGGTTCATCCAATTAAAATTCATAAATAGGGTCTATTACACCCCCCCTAAGGTTGGCCCGAATTTATCCCACACAATCGGAGACATGTCCTAAGTGCCAACAGGCGGTTGGAACATACTTCCATGTCATCTGGGACTGCCCGGACATGCAAGATTGCTGGAGGATGGTGGTATCTGATGTCAATACAGCTACTAACCTATCAGTGTCAATGGATCCCAAGGTGCTTCTTTTAGGTATTACAGACTCAGTGACATATTCTACACACACACAAAACTCTTACTGTTTTATCTGTGCTTCTATGCCAGAACTGGAAATTTGTGACTCCCCCTACAGCTGCCCAGTGGCGCATGCTGGTAGATTCTGTGTTGCCCATGTACAAACTCACATACATGGGTCGCAAATATCCACAGAAATTTGAAAAGGTGTGGAAATCATGGGTTGCTGCCAGGTCGCTCAATATCTAGATCCGGGCTCACTGATATGCGGGATGGTGGAGCCCCATTCTGGGACTTAACTATTTCTGGATTCTCTGCTATAGAACATGTTATGCTGATCACGCTTGCTCAGAGTGTGCCCTTGACAACCCCAATCCTCCTTTAAAACATCTATCTCTCTCTCCCTCCCATCCCCCGCACCCTTATGCCTTTTCCCCTCAATTGGACCTTGCCCCCTGGGGATGGAGATGACTATAATTGATACCCGATGAACTAGATGCATCCACGGCACCTCTTAGATCCTTACAGAACCCCTTTTCTTTTTTGGACCGCAACATAATTCGTGTTGTTTAATAAACCCTAATTCACCCTGCTCACTCTCTAGACCCCTTAATGTCCAGCAATATACCATTGTATGTATTTACTTCTGCTATCTCAATATCTCATATGCCTCATTACTGTATGTTCAAGTTATATTAATGCCTTGTCCACTAATAAAACTTTTCTGTTAAAAAAATAAAAATAAATGCAAAGGACATTGTGAACAACTTCCATGTAAGTTACCAAAAATCAAATCTTAGAAATAGCCCTCCTTTCTTTAAAGCAAACCTGTGGTTTTCCCATGTAGGGCAAAACAGGCTCACTTGATACCAACCTCATTTAAATTTTACATACCCACCTTACCTACATTTTCTGCTCTGTTTGGCCACTGGGAATGAAAATAAATATCCAGTACATATAGGTTTGGGAAACAGGTGCCTCATTCTTCTTCCTCATATGTGACAGGCTGCTTGGTTGTTGGCATCTTCATCACTCAAAGTTGCTGTCATGGATTATTCCCTTGGCGGGTAACATGGGTTCACCCAAGGCATGGAGTCACAGTGGCAACTTAGTCTTCACCAGAGCACCCCATAAGGTGTGATGGACTGGTGACCCTAGTGACCACCGAAGAGCATCACAGGAACAGAATGTCTACACTATGAAGACAGGGTGTGAGAAGTGTATGCAGGGTTGCCAACCAAATGTAAATTCATAAACATTCTTTATTATTCTAAAAATAAGTAATTTTTACATCCGTCTGTGAATGTCATTTATGGACATAAAATGCCTGTAATATTCAAGGATTTTTTCCAGGAGGAGTAACAGCAAGAGACTGGGAGTGAATTGGGCCCGTTTTTAAATAGAACTGGGGCAGGATAGGTGCCACAGCTGGCAACATAGTGAGCAAGCAAACGCATTTATCAAAACTGCTCCTCTAGTTCCAGCTGCAAACTTGCAGCTGGAGGAGAAATATCAAATGTCCCCCTCCTCTCTATATCCCTGCATTGATAGAAACGTGGCGCCTCTCGTTCTGAGGTAAGCTGTAGCTGCTCTTCTGCAACTTCAGTTCTCCATTTGTTACTGTCAAAGAGGGGGTGGGAGGAGAGCACTGTACGGGGAGAGGGGGGTGATTTGGTAGGAAAAGGTGTGTTATTTTTGGTGAGATCTGCACTTCTGAAACCTGCACCCTGTATGTAGCTCGCTCTTGAACTCTGCACATAGTGCACACCTGAACCCTGCGCTCTTGTATGTAGCACACTCCTGAACCTTGCACTCTCTACATAGTGCAAGCCTGAACCCTGCGATCCTGGTATTTGATACCCCTTTAAGACCCTCCCACTGTTAGTGAAGAAGGTGATACTGCTGCCTCTTGAATGCCTGTTTTTTTTCCAGCATAATGAGAATTTTGCATTGAAAAGACTGTGTCACAACTGCAAGCCAAGCATTTGGCTTGTGTCTGCATTGCAGTCCCATTGCGCTCAATAGGCGAATTCGACAGGTGGTGCCACCTTTGAAACTTGACTTGGCAAGTTAAAATTGCGCATCCTGAAGCCAAGCATTGAAGTCACGGCAATGTGTACTTACCCAAGCAGCTGCTATGTTCATTCAGAGGTAGTTGGTCAGGGGGTGGTTTGTTTAATAATCCTCTTTTAAGCCACTCCCACTATTAGACAGGCAAGAGAGTTGTTGGTATCCAGTCAAAGGTCGAGGCAGATGGCATACTGGAGAGTGGTCAGTATCCAGGCAGGGATCGGGTTAGGCAGCAGACAATAACAGGAATAAGCAGTGTCAGCAGTGGGAGCAGGAGACATAAGAAAATTCAAGCAATCTGAGTTAGCAACAGGCACTCACACAACTGACGATAGCCAAACAGCCATGATCCAGTATGCGTTTAAAACACACTGTGGGTGGACAGATGAACCCTGCCCCTGAATGTACAGAAGAGAATTCTGGAGGTACTGTATCTGTTGTCATGTGGAAACCAGAGAGAGTCCTCAGCCCTATGTAAGCCCCAAGTTGGAAAGCAATTGAGTGAGCCTGTTTCGATGCCATGAGTGGGCAAAGCACAGGTTCAACTTAATGGGGGATGTCTCAGGTGGTTCAAAGGGCATATGGACCAGAAAGAATACAAACTGAGGACCTTATTTATAAAGGCTGAAATTGAATATATTTTTCAAATAGAAAAATAGCAATTATTTTATAGCCTTGCTCTCTAATCACATTTCATTTTGAACTTATATAAATTAGAATTTTTTTTATGGGATAAGACAAAGCGTAACACAATGCACAGTCCATTTAAGTAGGCGCCATAGAGAATATGTCAATTTATGATTAAAAACGGTTTTGTGCTTACTTTGCATTTATACCCATTTGCCGTTATCACAGGAATACCTTTTTTTTTCTACCACTGATATTCCTGAATTGTGTTTCTCCCTTCATATCTGTACAATCATTCTAAACATATGCTACATGTAAAAAGCACACAAATGGCTTACGGGACATAAGTACTAATGCAACTTACCAACCACATCTTACACAAAGATAGAAGGGAGACACTTGGTGGTCATACATGGTACTAAAATATTTCTTGCTTACAAGCAGATCAGCTAACAGTGACAAGGAGCCAGACTTGTAAACCTGAATTTCCATTAGCTGCTATATGTTACTTCAGTTTGCTTCTTTTCCTTACTGTATAAGCACATTTGCCATATTTAAAAGGTCACAAAATCTTCCTTAGAGCTTGTGCAGATTGGCAGATGCAGGGTACTTTCAGGTGCACTCAGCTGGCATTTGAGCTGCATCTGACCTATTTTTTTTTCTTTTCCAAAACGTTTTTATTATATATTTTATACAGCATACATAGTATAGGCTTAGACATAGCATACAGTTAAAACATTCAGTAGTCAATATGGCTTATGATTGTATGGTTAAGTACGTGTGTAACATTAACTGAGTAGAATAGATTCTGTGTCATTTGAAAGATACGGAGGTAAACCTATGAAGCGGTCTACCTGTAAAACCACACTTCCCTGAAATAGCATGGATGGCTTCAATCGCTTTGTTGTTTGGAAGTGGACTTAAAGTGGAAGTAAACCCCCCTATCGGTTTCAGCCAAGGAAGCTGCCATCTTTGCCTCTGTTTAATCTTCAACTGCCACGGTGCTGTACATGTGATCCGTTATGACACCAGTCATTGGATGGTTTGACTGATTGGCTGTGCTCTCAACCAATGTGCAGTTCGCATTCCCGCCATGCCTTTTTTTTTTAAACTGTTAAATCGATGGGTTTACTTCCGCTTTAACTCTATTCTCCACTTACACTGAGTGTGAGTCTCTGCGACATCTATGGCCAATGTTATCGGTTCCGCTCCTTTTTCTACTTACTTGCTGTCTTATCCTACAGCTCTGGGAGGGTCATCTGACCTATTTCTACCTGTTTTTACCTTCTCATTGACTTGTATTTATAGAAAAGCAGTACACAGGTAAAATGTCCATATGCACAAGCCATAAGAAAGACTATTGCAGTAGAGCTGAAGTATGAAATGATTCATAACCAGCATCGTACTTCCCTGATTATCTTACATTTCACATTTTCCTTTTCTGGTATACCCCATTATGTATCTTCCAACACAGGGTGGTATTCAAATTGATATAGAAAAACACCCATCAGAACAAAAAGGTTGATAGGAAAATTGAGTTAAACATTACATTTCAGGTTTAAAGTGTTACTAAACCCAAAACAGTAAAATCAGACTGTATATGCAGTAAAGCATGCATGTTATACTCACTGTGGAATCTAAGGGGTTAATCCTCTTCATTGTGTATAAAAGGCTGTTTTATCCAGTCTTCTCTGTCCCTCCCCTTCTTCCACAGTCCCTAATCTATCTGCTGATAGAACAGGGTCTAGGGAACAAGCTGCCTGTGCTCAGTTTGGTTTGTTTTGCTAGGGATTTTTTTTTTACTTGGAAAGGGTGCATGTGATCAGCACAGGGCCAATCAGCACTGTCCAGAGGGTCAGGGGTCCTGCAGCCTCATAGGACAGTCAGAGCAGAACTACTCCTATAAGCTTTAACCAGACACTGATAGAAGTCACAAGGCTCTAACTGCTGATGAAAACAGGTATTTAGACGTTTATATTTACTAAAACGATTGCATTTCCATGTTCTGTGTTACTGTGGGAGAACAGATATAGTGAATGCAGGGTCCTGGGTTTAGTGACACTTTTACCATCTTTCTGTCACAAATGTGTAGAGCCATTGTTAGGGATTGTATCTTTTGAATATAACAAAGCATATATCGTTGTAAGTAAAATAAGAAATACACAATTTTTCTACCGATGGGGTGGGCACAAGTCAGGAGCTCGCTGTGCCTCCAGAATTGGAACTGTTCCTCTCTTGTTATCAGAAACATATTAGAGTACCTGTGATATCATTGAATTATGATTAATTAATTAATGATCAAGTTTTTCATGAATGTGCCCATTCTATGTTCATTGTCTAAAAATAGAACAAAAAAAATGTAGATTCCTAAAATTCCTTTTGTAGAATTGATGTTCTATTTGGTAAAGCATGGTATATAATTAGTCTCCCTGTTAGAGTTCACAGATAAATGATGTAAAGTTGACCTCATGTTTTCTTTCTCCTACAGGAGATTATAAACTTCAACTGTCGCAAGCTAGTGGCTTCTATGCCGCTATTTGCCAATGCGGACCCCAACTTTGTGACATCGATGCTTACAAAGCTGAAATTTGAGGTGTTTCAACCAGGAGACTATCTTATCAGAGAGGGAACCGTTGGCAAGAAAATGTTCTTTATACAGCATGGTGTTGTTAGTATTTTAAGCAAAGGCAGCAAAGAGACTAAACTTGCTGATGGATCTTACTTTGGAGGTAAATGTCTCTGGTCTATTAAATGTACCTATGTGCTTTGATATCCTAAATTTTGTATATTATTGCTTCTTGTGGACACACTGCACACTGTATGCAGAACTGTAATAACAGTTTTAATTATTGCCTGGAATTACCCTTAAATGAGGCAAAGGGCCATACGCAAAGTACACAATATAATAACCAATCAGCAGTTATCTTATCCAAGGATGGAAAGGCAACGATAAAAAGGGAAAAATTATTACCTTTAGTTTCTATGAAATATACAGTACATTTTCAATAAGTACATACCATATATACTCGAGGATAAGCCGACCCGAATATAAGCCAAGGCACCTAAGTTTACCACAAAAAACTGGGAAAACGTATTAACTTGAGTATAAGCCTAGGGTGAGAAATGCGCAGCTACTGCAAGTGGAAAAGGTGGTCAACAATGCCCATTTGTATGCCTCACTGTGCCCATTTGCAGCCATAGGTCCCCCGAACTTCAAAGGTTCCTAGATGCCCCCTAGCTGCAGCCAAAATTTGGGGTCTCTGGACCCAAAGGGTCCCGAAATTACATTGCTGCAGATGGACACAGTTGACCGACTTTGGGGCCCCCGTATCTTGAGGCCACTTGATGCTAGGAACCCCAAATTTACAGTAATACAGTGGAACCAGCAATACAAGTGGCCCCGAGATACGGGGCCCCAAAATCGGTTTCGGTGTCGAGCAACTTTCTGCAGCAGAGAATGACATTTTTGCATATTTTGTAGTGTTGGTTCCACTGGGTTTGCACACCAAATTTGGGGTTCCTAGCACCAAGTGACCCAGAGATACGGGGCACCAAAGTCGGTTCGGAAAATGTCATTCTCTGCTGCAGAAAAGTGATTGACTCGAGTATAAGCCATGGGGGGCATTTTCAGCACACAAAAAAATGTGCTGAAAAACTCGGCTTATACTCGAGTATATACGGTATTTTAAGTCATTGTTGTATTACTTTTTATGTGACCGTTTTGTTGTTACATTTTTTTAATTAGATCTCTCCCTCTCTCATATATATATATCTATATCATCTAGTAAATCAGGTCAGAGGATCTGTATTTCTTTGCAATCACTAATTGTTATCTTTTAAGTCTAAGGGCTCTTTCATACTGGCTGGAAAGGGGAACTTGGCAGGCAGGTTTGACCTCTGCCAGGTGACCCAAAAGTCAAACATCTCTAAGTTTGTGTACTAAACTGAATAACCACAATCAGTGGGCATGGCAGTGTGGCAAACCAGCTTACATATTGCAAGCACATCTTTATTTCCCGTCATTTCTTCAGCTGGAGAGAAAAAGCTATGCAGTTCTTCATCCAAAAAGAGTATGAATATAATTAAAAGGTGGCCATAGGCAGCCAAATATCTATATAGAAAAGGATATAGAAAAGGTCCACAAAATTCAAAGAACTAAAATCCGAAATAACTAATTATAATAAGTATTACTAACTATTAAAATATAGGTATTGTAATTTCCTTTTAAATTTGGCTGTTTATGAACGAAACAGATACGAATTTATCCGAAGTTACGAATTATCCAAAATAACAAATGCCACATCTAAACGAATGGAACGTAACGAATTAATAATAATAATAATAAAAACCTATTATTCATTTGTTACCCATTATTCATTTAGACGTGGCATTCATTATTTCGGATAATTCGTAACTTTGAATAAATTCGTATTCGTTTCGTTCATAAAACAGCCAAATTTAAAAGGAAATTCCAATACCTATAATTTAATAGTTAGTTATTAGTTATTATTTAGAATTTTTAAATTTACACATTTTTGAATACCGCATCTAAACGAATGGAACATAACGAATTTGAATTAGGGAAGTTACAAATTTATTCAAAATAAACAAACTTCGATCATAATAAATGACACAAAAAAACAAAAATTTATTTTTCGGTAGTGCACATGTAATAGATAGTAGAGAGATACCGCTTGGTCCTGCATCACATTACTGAAGCACTGGTACTTGTGATATTCTTCTATTTTGTGACATCAGAACATGCACAGGAATACTTTACCTCCTTCACCACCGTAGAGAGAATGACTAATGCCTTCTGACATGGAAAATCTCAAGCAAGTTGGATAATCTTTATGTTTTTACTATCTAGGAAGGTCTAAAAGGGCTCAGCTATTATAAATGATGCTCAAATCAGAAGCATTTCTTTCATTTTGCACCCTCTGATCTCAGCCACAGAGAGATACCAGACTGGTACTTGAATTGAGAGGAGAATTGTAAATCTTAACCCCTATTTGAACATAAAAGCAGGAAGCAAAGCCTACAAACAAAATTCAAAATATTGCTGCCCATTGGGTTTATATAATTGCAATACACATTGATAAAATGCTTTGCATTAATCTGATCATTTTCATATGTGTATCTAAAAGAAATGTAAAAGACTGCACGTTCCTGTTAAGATTGCCTGAGGGTGAATGATTCTAAATGGCAATTCATAACATGATAATGGGACTGGTTTTTAGTCAACAACAAGTGTAGCACCCTCCTAATTAGGTTGCTAGTAGGATTACAGCAAATTTCGTTTTGGCTCCTCTCTAGTCACTGCAAGGAAGTTGAATTGATTTTTGGCTGTTCTGGGTTCTGCTGTTTGCAGGCTCAACTACTTCCCCCCTGCTTTCTAGGGAGTTCTAGAATTTAGTGGGTTGGAAGAGGCAGACCCCGGACTTGCATATTTATACAGCCTCAGCCAATTCCTAGGAAGGAGAATGACCAGTAGGGGGGCTGATGTGTGCATAACAAGGCTGGGGCCTGGAACAGCAGGGTAATTTTCCTGATGGAGAAGACCCAGCCTGGAGGGCTGTGGTCCTCTGGGTCACTGAGCTGAAGTCCGTAGGAGGCCAACAAGGTCCCAGCTCAGGAGAGCTGAGGAACCTATTCATAAAGTTGCTGAGAGCAGTTTGGAAGAAGTTCACTGAGGATCTGGACTGGAGGCTAACTGTACATAATCTGACTACTACTGCAGGAAGGTACACAGGGCACACTGTAATTGCCAGAGTGAGAGACACCCTAGAGAATGTTCTTGCTCAACCTTTGGAGAGACTGTTACAAAGTTGCTGGCTTAGGATTGGAGCTTCCTGTACTGTATGTTCATCTACCACTGGTCACAAGGGGGGTTCACCCTGATGAGTTTAGTTTTGACCAGAGAGTGTCCTCTGTTTTACTTTGCACTCAATTTGGAGTATCCTAATATGATTATGAATTTAATCCCAATAGCTAATATCTTCTTTCTACCCCTACCAGAGATTTGTTTGCTGACACGAGGACGAAGAACTGCAAGTGTCAGAGCAGACACTTATTGTCGACTGTACTCTCTCAGTGTGGATAATTTCAATGAGGTTCTGGAGGAGTACCCAATGATGAGACGGGCATTTGAGAGTGTAGCACTAGACCGCTTGGACCGAATTGGTAAGGACTCAATGTTTTCTCTGTTAACATATACATTTTTTGTATAGAAAAATTCAGTCATATATCCCATTGCTTGATATGGTCATCTCTCCTTATGTGCTTTTCAAGGGACAAACATACTTCAGGGGGGAATATCTAACATTTTTGTGTGACATAAGAAACATATAATTTTAAAGATCACCTAACCTATACTGTTTTATTTGCCCAATAATAATAGTGTACCCCAGCCCATTTGGATCATCTTTCTGTCCCCCTCATTTTTCTGCTCTGGTTGGAAGAATCATCTGCTTATTATTTTTGAGACTCCTGTGATGAGAATTGGCTATAGTACTTATCATAATGATTTTGTCATACATTATGTAAAATACAGCAGGGAAGAGTGATGACCTCAGTTGTTAATAAAACTGATGGGGTGGTGACTTCTGGTGGGGCTATCTCAGAGAGAAATAAGACACCAACTGACTCAACTTGTCATCTACCAAAAAAACTGTAAATGTGGTGGTTGGTTGGAGTTGTCAAGAGAATTTTTGTGTTCTATGTATATAAAAAAAAAAGTATTATTTATTATTATAATTAGGGTTGTCCCGATACCGATACTAGTATCGGTATCGGGACCGATACTGAGCATTTGTGCGAGTACTTGTACTCGCACAAATGCGCCCGATGCTTAGCCCCGATACCTTGTCAGCGGCAGCGGGCGGCGGTGCGGAGGGCGGAGTCAGCGGGCGGCGGTGCGGAGGGCGGAGTCAGCGAGCGGAGGGCGGAGTCAGCGGGCGGAGCGGAGAGCAGATCAGTACACTACGGAGAGCCGAGCGGAGAGTGAGTACTCCGTGTCTTCGTGTTTCTGTGCAACTAGATAGGCGACCGGAGCCGTCACATTCAGTAATGCAAGTGACGCTCCGTGTTGCCGTTAAACCACGTGGCGTGTATTATCCCGACGCCCATCTTGGTACACCCTGCACTCACTCGGCCTCAATAAAGCAGCAGCGGACATCTTGTTACACCCAGCCCATATAGTTAGGGCTGGGTGTAACAAGATGTCCGCTGCTGCTTTATTGAGGCTGAGTGCTAGGTGTACCAAGATGGGCTTTTTCAGAGCAAAACTAAATCCTAAATCCACTGCCAGCCAGCCATAAATAAGTGCCCATGCAGCCAGCCATCAATGTGTGCCCCCCATCAATGTGTGCCCCCCATCAATGTGTGCCCCCCATCAATGCGTGCCCCCCATCAGTGCGTGCCCCCCATCAGTGCGTGCCCCCCCATCACATGACATTAAAAAAAAGTATCGGTAATCGGTATCGGCGAGTACTTGAAAAAAAGTATCGGTACTTGTACTCGGTCTTAAAAAAGTGGCATCGGGACAACCCTAATTATAATCAGTATTTCTTTAATGTTCACACCTGTGTCCTTGAATATGATCATGACTTATCGCTTTGTCTGACACAGATTCACACCTTATAACTGTCTTGAAGTCAGATTGTTCTGAGAACTCTGACTCCGTCCAATACTAAAATTCTGTTATCCTAGTCATTTACATTACAAAAGCCCCCATTAGAAGCTTTGTACAGATGAGCCCAATACTTTTACAGCTTGTGCAGAAAAGAGAAGCTGGACACAAGCCAATAAGTCTATGCTATAACTAATCTGGCTCCAGGAGCCTCTGTTACCTCAATACTATATGAAAGGTCAGCACTAAGATCACTTCTCTGCATCATCATTTCTTTCTTTCTTTCCTTTTTTCTCGCTTGGTTAACAGCCTAAAATAGATTTATCCACAAACCTACAATATTATATAAGACATAGGGTAGTCCAGGGATGATGCTAGAGTGCTAAAAGACCTGGGGGGCAAACTAGACACCTAGATTGAAATGTTGCACAGAGATTGTAGTATAGCAATAAAAAATAAGAATATTTCTGGCCCTTCATGTCTTCCCTCTCTTAATTCTCTTTTATTCCTAGACAGTCTTAAGTTCCTGTAATGGGAGTTGTAGCACGATATATATTAAATCATTTTTTAATAATCAAACTTTGTGCCATAAATAGAACATTGATAACACAGGTCAGCATACAACACATACAGTATTAACAGGTCATCATACAAAATATACAGTGATAACGTTTCTAAGGTCCAATTATACTTCACTCCTCAGTACTGAAGACTGGAGCACTGGAAGGGGAGGGGTACTTGTGGCAGTACCCATGTTCCATCTTGATGATATGGATGCTGCTTATTTTCTTGGCCCAATGACCCTGCTCTGATTTCTGTGAAGCTGTGATGTAGTGGATGCGGGGGAGAACAGTTAACCTAACATCTTTACTGAAACCAGTGCAAAATTTGGGTAAAAATAAGTGGGTCTTAGAAACGTTATTTTGAGGAAATAAAAAAAGCTATAAATTGAGTGGGATCTGGTGGAAGGATAACCAAGTGTGTTTTTTTTTCCGACCCGAGTTCCTAAACTCAGAAGGTCTTAAAGCAGTTCTTTACTCTGTTTGAAATAAATATTTTTTTAAAGTCACCAGCTACAAACACTGTAGCTGCTAACTTTTAATAAAACAACAAAGCCTGGGGAATGCCCAGGAAAAAATCCAAGCCTACTTACCACCAGCTAGCAGTAAACCAAATTAACCTGTCTAACAGTACGTTAAAAACAGGGGTTTAGTCCGCACGCATTTGCAAACGCATGTGTAAGCCACAGAGCCTCGTCACGGCACCCTGATATCTGTGGTCCTAACACTAAAATATGGAGTGTCCCCACAGTGGAGGCACATGCATTCTAATGGATAGATGAGGGCAGGTGGACTGAAGGGGAGCCACCCCTTCTTAAAGGTACAGGAGCACACCAAGCACCCAGCAGATTGCACAATGGCTGCAAAGGTGTTGGTGCGTTGCTGGACCAATACAAACACCAACGTGATAATGATACAAAAAACTCGCCACCACCCTCATCTATAGCTGGCTATAGCAGTAAGCAGCATTGGAAGGCTGAAACAGATAACAACAAAGCCTGGGGAATGCCCAGGAAAAAACCCAAGCCTACTTACCACCAGCTAGCAGTAAACCAAATTAACCTAACAGTACGTTAAAAACAGGGGTCCAGCGCCATCCTCATCAGAACCGGTTCTTCATCTGTGTACGTGTGCTCGGCACCAGCATGTGTACAATGGCAGCCGACTCCGATTCCTTGAGACTTCACTACCGGATGCCCACTGTAAATGTGCGAGCCGTGCTTGGCCTTATGGATGGTCCGCAGCCTTCTGGGACCTGTAATGTGTCCCAAAAGGTTGTGGGTGGGGGAGGAGAACTTCTGTTGGATCACCACGGTGATCAATTTAGAAGTGGGAGTGGTACCTGTCAAAACCAGAAGAGGTGGGGGGAGAAGGGCATAAAGAGGAACTTCCCCTTAAAGTAATAAAGTTTTTTTTTTTTTAGTTAAAAATAATGAAATTTTATACTTACCTGCTTTGTGCAGTGATTTTGCACAGAGCAACCAAGATCCTCCTTTTCTCTGGTCCCTCGTCGGCACTCCTGGCTCCTCCCTCCTGTTGAGTGCCCCCACAGCAAGCAGCTTGCTATGGGGGCACCCGTCCCGAAGCCACAGCTTCGTGTGTCCATTCAGACATGGAGCTGTGGCCTGGCCTAGCCTCACCCCCTTTCTCGGTTCATTGGCTGTCTGACTGACAGCAGCAGGAGCAAATGGCACCACGCTGCTGTCTTAGCTAATGAGGGGAGTCCGGGGGCAGCCGAGACACTGTTGCAACATCGCTGAATCCAGATGGGGCTCAGGTAGTTATAAGGGGGGCTGATGCACACAGAAGGTTTTTTATCCTAATGCATAGAAGGCATTAGGATAAAAAACCTTCTGCCTTTACAACCACTTTAGGTGTGAAGTTACACTTTAAGTAAAAGATAAACACAGAAGCCTTATCCACATTCTCTTATTTGTTAAATGAACTGCCCAAAAGAACTGTTATAGAAAAATAATTAATGGTTCTTTAGGTGTGAGAATATACAGCATATACTAGATACAAAAAAATTACAGCCAAATCTGAGCAAATATTGAGTTATGTTTGTCATACCTGGAATTTTGTGCAACAATTACTGCAAAAGGACACTGGGGGCTCTTAGTAGAAGACTCAAGGTAGATGCTCTGGGTGAAGGGCAACACTTGGAGTAGTCAGTATAAAATTATAATAGATTGCATTTGGCAGTAATTACAGTGCATCAGGAAAGTATTCATAGTGCTTCACTTTTTCCACATTTTGTTATGTTACAGCCTGATTCCAAAATGGATTACATTCATTATTTCCCTCAAAATTCTACAAACAATACCCCATAATGACAACGTGAAAGAAGTTTGTTTGAAATCTTTGCAAATTTATTAAAAAATTCAAATAAAAAAATAAATAAATTACATGTACATAGGTATTTACAGCCTTTGCTCAATATTTTGTTAAAGCACCCTTGGCATCAATTACAGCCTCAAGTCTTTTTGCGTATGATGCTACAAATTTGGCACACCTATTTTTGAGCAGTTTCTCCCATTCTTGTTTGCTGGACCTCTCAAGCTCCATCAGGTTGGATGGGGAGCGTCGGTGCACAGCCATTTTCAGATCTCTCCAGAGATGTTCATTCGGGTTCAAGTCTGGCCTCTGGCTGGGCCACTCAAGTTATCTTTGTTATCTTGACTGTATGTTTAGGGTCGTTGTCCTGTTGGAAGATGAACCTTCACCCCAGTCCGAGGTCCAGAGCGCTCTGGAGCAGGTTTTCAGCAAGCATGTCTCTGTACATTGCTGCATTTATCTTTCCTTCGATTCTCACTAGTCTCCCAGTTCCTGCTGCTGAAAAACATCCCCCCACCACTCTACCATACAGGCCTGATTAGTGGAGTGTTGCAGAAATGGTTGTTCTTCTGGAAGGTTCTCATCTCTCCACAGAGAAATGCTGGAGCTCTGTCAGAGTGACCATCTGGTTCTTACTCACCTCCCTGACTAAGGCACTTCTCCCCCGATCGCTCAGTTAGGCCAGAAGTCCCGCTCTAGGAAGAGTACTGGTGGTTCCAAACTTCTTCCATTCACTGATGGAGGCCACTCTGCTCATTGGGACCTTCAATACTGCAGACATTTTTCTGTACCCTTCCCCAGATCTGTCCCTTAATACAATTCTGTCTCAGAGGTCTACAGGCAATTCCTTGGACTTCATGGCTTGGTTTGTGCTCTGACATGCACTGTTAATTGTGGGACCTTATATAGACAGGTGTGTGTCTTTCCAAATCATTTCCAATCAACTGAATTTACCACAGGTGGACTCCAATCAAGTTGTAGAAACATCTCAAGGATGATCAGTGGAAATAGGATGCACCTGAGCTCAATCTTGAGTGCCATCACAAAGGCTATGAATATTTATGTACATGTGATTTTTTATTTTTCATTTTTTATTATTAATACATTTATAGATTTAGATTCCAAACAAACTTCTTTCATGTTGTCAATATGGGTTATTGTTTGTATAATGTTGAGGAAAATAATGAATTGAATCCATTTTGGCATAAGGCTGTAATAACAAAATGTGGAAAAATTAAAGCGCTGTAAATACTTTCCAGATGCACTGTACCTCCTACTGTGCCACCCCGCTAATTTATTCAAATCTTAGGCTTAAGCTTGGTGCACATTTACAGAGCTTCTTTGCTGTACCTTGAATATTTTTCCATCATCTACTAGTGTATTTATCGTTTTTTGCTAAACTTCATTTGTTCGTGGGTTGTTTAGCACCAGACATAGAAATGTAATAGTAATTGGTAAGAAAACAAGACTTTACAGCATCCCCTGAGATCACCGCTAGAAAACACTACTAAACTAGAAAAAAAGGAATATTGACTTACCTGTAAACTCCATATATTTGGAGTGAAGGACACAATACCTATAATTTATTGGCATGTAGCTTTAGGTGATTGGACATTGGTTAAGCTTTAGAGGACACTCCCCCTTGTAACCTCTCCTATAACCCTTCTCCACTCTGACTCCTCGGTTTTGTTAGCAAGCATTGGAGAGTAAACCAAGTAATAGAAGGCAGGGTGGCCTGTCTCCTGCCCTGTACTACAAGATATAGAATTTACAGATACATCAAAATTGCTCTCATTCTAAAGAATATGTAGAATACATGTGCCTGTTGTACCATGTACTTGTATTGCTTCCTTAGTGTGAAATACCTGGTTTTCCTGCCAGTCTCCCTGCTTTCCCATTTCAAACTGACCATGCTAGGCATAAGAGCACGTCCATCTCAGTGTGGTCAGTTTTTTGGGGTGTGCTGGGAGAACAGCCTGTCTGTCCTCCAATAGCCATGACTTGGGTTGACACATCCACCTGCACAGTCATTCACTGGGAAGATCAGTAGACTGCGGTTTCTCCACCCCTAGCTCTCCAAGTCCCTTATGTAGAGCAGAACAGAGATTATGACTCAAAAATTGTGTGTGTGTATATGTATGTATGCGTGTGTATATATATATCTATATATATATATATAATGTTTTGCTTATCAACAAGTACTGCTGCCAAAAAACTTGCAGCCAAAACCTGCATCAGCAGATTAGATGTTTTTCTAGTAAGACTTTGAGAAAGTATTTTAGCACACCATAATGTAGGAGCTGCAAATGAAAGGGATTTACCACTCCTGCGCAGCCAGGCACACCAAATCTTCAGTCACACAGAATCAGTGAACAGTCCATAGCTTGTTTTTGTTATTTATTAAGGGGTTAATAACGTGGATAGGGATGGGAGGTTATGGGATACCCACTTGACTTGAACAAGATCTTCAGGGACAACTTCTTATTGACAGTATGTTATATACAGCTAGCTAGGGAAAAAAAAATTACTTAAGCACACCGCTGTCTTCAAGAGAGATTGGCTGCATGTGGCCTTTGTTAGCACCCACAGTGTTGACTCTCACTCATGCCTCCAGGAAGACCTCCTCCTGTGTGTTTTAGCAGGATTTTTTTCTAGCAGAATTTTTTTCTAGCACCCAAGCCCCGGCCCAGACTAGGGGGCACCCCTGAGGGCCACCGACTGCCCCCGCTAGCATGGCCCATGTCAATTAATGGAGTGGTCTCAGCCCCCTGCCGGCCCACTGCTGAAGATTGGCCAAGGCTCCATAAATATTTAAGAAAGCTCTTCCTAAACCCACACCCTCTAATTCTAGAAGATTCTCCAACCTTGTAGACCAGGGGGAAGCACCAGAGAACTGCCAGGATGAGTCGCCCAGCCCTGAACTTTAATAAACCCTGACCCAATTAAGACTCACCAGCTTAACTGTGAGTCAGAGTAAGCTTTGCCTACACTCACTTCTAGCACACACTAGAAGGTGCTACAGTATGAACAGACGCCCGGGGCTACTGAGGCTTGGTGCAGAAATGCCCAGGAAACTCCTACCAATCCAGTGGAATGGGAACGTAAAAGCAGGGGGGGGGTGTTCTCTTGCGATCAGATTTCTTATCCATCCTGCAATACAGAATTGAATATGTGATGACAGGACAATCGGATTCCTTTCGTTTTGAATGGAGCACTATCTTTGAGGTAAACTCTAATGGCTCTGACTACCGTCAGGAAATGTAGAGATTTATTTTGGATGCATAGGAGCAGGGAATAAGGACGGCAGGACAATGTACTCAGTGAGGTGGGATGCTGAAACCACCTTTGTGAGCAAGAATGACTTTGGGCATAAGACAGCCTTGTCATTGTAAAGTATGAGAAATGCTTCATTACAAGAAAGAGCCACCAGTTCAGAAACAAATCTTGCAGATGAGATTGTGCCCAAAAAGTCTACTTTGCATCAGAGATCCTCTAAGGGGGATATCCCTGGTAAGTTCAAATTATGTTTTTTCCAGGGCAGGGATTGCAAGGAAGCACAGGGTGCTGCGGGGCGGCTTTAATATGAGATACCCCTTAAATAAAAGTTACCTCAAGGAAGAGTGAAGCCAGATGCTTGTGAAAAAGAATGGACAGGGCAGCTTCGGATCCTTCCTGCGTCTCCTTCAAGTCGGCTTCCCCAAAGTCTCCTCCTTGGCGGCTTCCACTTTCATGAAAAAAAAATAAAAAAATTGGAATCCAGCGCATGTAGATTAGGGGCCCTGTGCATTGATTAAGGGGGTGGCGACACCTCTGTGCCCCATATGGACGGGCCGCCACTGCCTTTTAGAGAGCTTAAAGCTGAGTTCCACCCTAAAGTGAAACTTTACGCTCATCAGAACCCTCTCTCCCTCCGGTGCCACAGTTGGCACCTTTAAGGGGGAGGGGGGTGCAGATACAGGTATCTGCACCCACTTCCGGGAGTCACGCCCCTCGCGTCGCCCCCCCCCCCCCGCTGTCTCCTGGGAAACACACAGGTGCCAGGAGATAGCGGGGACCACTTACGACGCGTAGCGCGACTCGCGCATGCGCACTGGGGAACCGGGAAGTGAAGCCGCAATGCTTCACTTCCTGATTCCCTTAATGAGAATGGCGGCAGCAGCAGCAGCCGAGAACCGAGGGATTGCTAGGCTTCAGCATCGCTGGACCCTGGGACAGGTAAGTGTCCATTAAAAGTCAGCAGCTGCAGTATTTGTAGCTGCTGGCTTTTAATAATTTTTTTTTAGGTGGAATCCCTCTTTAAAGGTTGAGTTCTGCTTAAGGCCTGTTTGAAGGAAGGCCAGAATGCAAGGTGCAATTAAAGATCATCCTGGAAGAAGCTTTTCTTGCTTTTAAAAATATTAAGAATCACAGACTCAGAAACCCTTCTGTTATAAAAGACCTGAGTTTTAACAGCCATGCCATTAAAGCAAAAGACTTAGAAGCAGAATGGACTAGAGGGCCTTGAAATAACAGATCTGATCAGGGAGGAAGAAAGGGTTGGTTCGCTGGAAGCCTGAGTATGTCTTTAAAGTCCAGGCTTCACCTGTCACGGTGGACATACCTACATAGGAGGCCTCAGGGACTGGGTTCCATAGCGATGAACTATGTCCCCAGGCCTGTATAGCACCCTGCAGCTAACAAAGTGTTGCATCTTAGATAAACTTATAAAGAAAAAAATAAAAACTAGTTAAGCCAAAGGTGATTTTCTTTGTGAAGGAAAGGTCCATCGCCTTCGGACACTAGCACAAAACGAAAGACTTGCACAGTGGAATAGGGTTATAGTAGCCAAGAAGTGTTCCCTCTAAAGCTTTGCCAGTGCCCAAGCCCCTAAAGGCACATCTCAACCCATTGTGTATGAATACTCTGCCTGTGTCCTGTACTGTATAATTAAGATGAAATCAATGAGCCTTTGGTATAGAACTTATTGAAAAATGTGACCAGTAAGAGTTAAACAAGATATCAAGCAACAGTCAGGAACAAGGAGTTGTCAGTGTGTCTATATTTACTTTTAGTATAATGCAGCAAGCAGGAGATGTAAACCAGATAACTGGCAACTAGAGATCAGGGAGTATGAAGTAGTAGTCTTTGTACAATACAATGATTCTTTTGGACCTGCGCCCCACACATCCAAGTCCTGTCATGGCCAGACTGGGCAACTTAGGTTATTTCTGAATCATGGTATAGGCAACTTAACACCTCTTTAATGCCTGTTGCTAGGGAATCCCTCGTAATCTGCCTCTTTCGGCTCCTGATGTAACTTCCCTCGGCGCAGGAAGGGAGATCACCTCTGCCCCCTACCTCTAGGCAATCATCTGGGACACGTGACAGGTCCCAGATGATTGAATGGCCAGTCACAGCGCGTCTTGCGTATGCGCAGTGGGTGCCCACAGTTAAAATGCCAGCGCTGCCAAGTTGGGGGGGGGGGGAGATGAGCGGGGCTTCAATCCTCTGCATCGCTGGACCCTGGGACAGGCAAGTGTCCGATTATTAAAAGTCAGCAGCTGCAGTATGCGTAGCTGCTGACTTTTAATTTTTTTTTTTGTTATAGTTGTAAATTGCTCTTGTTGTCACCGCCCCCTGGTGGAAAATAAGGATATAGCAGCATTGCTTACAGAGTATGTGTGAGACGCGTCTTGTTCATAACAGTAACTTGCCAGAATCAGAGGATTAATCCTTATTTTTTCATTTAATTCACCAGCAGCACATTTAAGTCACTTTCAACATCATAGGCAGCAAATTAGAGTATAATTAGCTTCTGTATAATTTCAGAAATCATGACAAAGAGCTGTAGGGGGAATTTTTTCAGCCAAGTATTTTTATAATCCTCAGCAATTAATGGGGACCTGTACAAAGACAAATGTATACCACAAGCTCAGATTTAGTAGATTTCCATATTGAACCATCAGCGAAGAGAACAAGTGTAAGCCATGCAGCTCCTATATTTGTTGCTAGGTGTCCACAGATTTTACCTTCACCCTACCTTAACCTCTTTTAACCAAGAGGTCACCTGTAAAATAAAAAAAAATAAAAAAAAGGTATACTTCCCTCTGATGCTTCTTTGCCCTGCAGCCACTGCAAGTATTCTACACATCTCATTGTATAGAATACTTGCTTCCTCTCTGATAACTTGTTTCTAACTGCCTTGTACAACTCTACAGGCCGGGTTAGCTTTTTCACAGAAAGAAGATTATGAAAATAAAAAAAAGTTTGATACTTAGTTGGCCATTTGTTTTGATTGATTAACCAGATAAAAACCTAAAAAAAAAAAAAATGGGAATGATTTAGTTAATATGCAAGGTTTAAAAAAGGCAATTTATTCTTTAATATCTATATGCAATGGTAAATATAAATAGCCAGCTACATGGTTAGGGAACAAAATATCTAATTCGCTCTGAGAACAGAAGAGATATACTGTACTATTAGAGGTTGAATATGGTACATGTATACAGAGATTTTTATTTTATTTTTAAAGGAAAAAAAAAAAAGCAATCAAAAAGACCTAAAACATCAATTTGCAGATTTTCAGACAGGACTAATATTATGACAGGTAGCTTGATACTTATGCTGGCCATACACAAATTTTTCCTTCAAAAATGTTTGTTTTAATGTTCTTTTTCAAATCATTAGTGGGATTTAATTGAATCAACATTAGGTTTTCAACCACAGTGACGGCAAAATTTGAAGAAGCAGAATAGAAAACTTCTCGATCGAACAAAGTTTCAAACAGTGTGTGTGGTTTATTTTCAGAAATAACATTCATTTTAAAATTGAGTGTTAAAAGTGAAATTGTTGGACATTCAAATGCATACGAATATTCTCATCCAAAAATGAACGCGTGTATGGCTCCATAAGACATTTAGTAGCAGCATGATTTTTATTACCCGTCAAATGGGTTAAAAAAAAAAATGGGATTTAGTTTGTTCTGTGTTGAGTTCCTGTTACCTGGTTGGCTCTTGTGTTTAGCCTTGGGATTTTTCGTTGTCCCTGCCCTCATGTTTGGCACTGCTTTGGGACGTCCCTATGGTTCTGAATAATGAAGCGCTGTGTCCGTCAATGAACGAAAGAAAATGGGATTTTTGACTTACTGTAAAATCCATTTCTTTGAGTTCATTGACAGACACAGCGTTCCATTATTCAGAACCATAGGGTTATACTGCCCCCTACAGGAGTAGGACACGAGACAGAAAAAAAAAAAAAAAGACTTGGCTACGCCTATGGGCAGTCCTAGGTGGTATACACCCCCGCCTCTGCTATAGGCTTTCAGTTTAGTGACAAGTAGTATCAGAAGTATTAAAACTCCTTAGAGGGGTGGGTGCTGTGTCTGTCAATGAACTCAGAGAAATGGATTTTACAGTAAGTCAAAAATCCCATTTTCTCTTTCGTTCATTGACGGACACAGCGCTCCATTATTCAGAACCATAGGGACGTCCCAAAGCAGTGCCAAACATGAGGGCAGGGACAACGAAAAATCCCAAGGCTAAACACAAGAGCCAACCAGGTAACAGGAACTCAACACAGAACAAACTAGAGCCCAAACTGAACAATACCCCTTCAAGAGGGAATAGACCCTCTAAACAGCAGCCTGCAAAACCTTGCAGCCAAAAGAGGCAAACCCGCAGATGCCAACACATCCACTTCGTAGAACGTTGTGAAAGTGTACACCGACGACGAAGTGGCCGCCTTGCACACTCGCGCAACACCTGATGACAGAAGGTCCAAGAGCACTAAGCACCTGAGAAGAATGCGCTGTAACAGTGAAAGGTGGAACCCGATCCCCAACAGAATAGGCCAGAGTCATCTGTCTGATCCATCCAGAAATGGTTGCAGAAGAAGCAGATAGCCCCTTTCTTGGCCCATCCGTGATCACAGTGAGTCTGACCTCCAAAAAGACTCAGTGGCTGCCAAATACACCCGAATCCCCCAAACCACATCCAAGGCAGATAAGGCTCCAGCCACTCACACAGCTGGAGTCTGCGAACCTGGAAGGAAGACCGGGTGAAGATGGAAGCCTCGTCAGCAGTGACAGCTTGTCGCTGGAAGGGCTTTGTTCTGCTAAGTTTCACATAACGTTCTAGTATGCGATGCATACTAGCACATTATGGCTTTACTTTGTTTTGTTTTTTGCAACCTGCACACACACACGCACACTCACACAGCTGTTTACTACGGCTTTAACACTAGGTCTGCCTCATGAAAAAAGCCTTAGAAACTCCACCAGCCCAAAATGTACGTTGAATTAGGGTTAGTCTAATACATTCTATATTGTTTGTAAAGGCCTACTTAAATGTGCTTCTGATTAAACTGCGGATAAACTTTGATATTTTTATTTAAAGTCAAAATAAGATCAAAAAGTAAAAAAGTTTAATTGTGCCCCAGCAATGTCCTAGAAAATGTACCATTTTCCTGGAATTGCTCATAAAAAATAGCAGTTTACTTCCTGGTATGTGAGGTTGCCTAGACACCCCTGTTTTGTAGCCTCATAGCTGAATATCTGCAGTGTAAAGATCCTAGGCACTGCTGGTCTCAAGAGATTGAAATCATATGCACAAATAACATTAAAAACACTGCTTTTAGAGCCCTTTCAAACTGCTAGCATGGCTGCATTAGCAGTAAAGCACCGCTAGTTTGGGCGGCGCTTTGCCACTGCTATAGCGGCGCTTTTCAGCCGCTAGCGGGGGACTTTTAACCCCCCTAGCGGCCGAGGAAAGGGTTAGCAGCGCTTTGCAGGCGCTTCAGCAGCGCTGCCCATTGATTTCAATGGCACTCGGGCGTTCACACTGGGGAGGCATGAGAGGCGCTTCTCAGGCACTATTTTTAGTGCTAAAATGCCTGAAAAGCGCCTTTAGTGTAAAAGGGGTCTTAGAATCAGTTAGCATTTTTATTTTCTGCCTCTAAACACCCCTCTACGTTAGCCTATGTATTCAGGCACACAGTTATTTACAGGCAGAAAAATACCCCGGGCCAGCACAATCAGGACAAAACTCTAAAAACAGTTTAGCACTAGGCGCATTTAGCGCTTGAGTGTTCATTCATTCCAATGGCAAAAATAAATGTATATTCTGCCCAATGGAATGAATGCCCAAAAAAAAAAAAGTCCTGTGTGCATGGGTCCTTAATATTGTCACTACTGTGCTGCTCAGTGTTCTCCTTGCTGCAGGTTCTGACATGAGGAAGCAAAAGCCCCACCTTTACCAAAGTGGTTCCCTTCATATACAACATAAAGGCATGGTAGGTCATTAATGGGAAAAGACCAGTTGCAGGGAGACTACCATCAATACTACAGGGGATTAGTCTATTGCGCTCCACTTGCCTGTTCTGGGAAAAGCTTCAAAAGTAAATTTTCTCTTTAAGGAATGTAGAGTGAATACTGGTGGCTAATCTAAGGATCAAGAAATAGAAACTAAACTATCTAAAACGAACTAAAAAACTATCATATGGAATATTTACATAAACATTTTTGAAAACCGCAGTTTATCGAGGTAGCGGTGTGTATTTTAGGGAAATATTTTGCCTTGCAAGTCAGAAAATAATTATAAATGAATAAAAATGTAAACTTTTCATAAAAGCCTCAAACTGAAACCTATAATCATACCTCCCATCTTTAGATAAAA
The DNA here is from genome assembly GCA_028564925.1 of Lithobates sylvaticus. Lineage (NCBI taxonomy): Eukaryota > Metazoa > Chordata > Amphibia > Anura > Ranidae > Lithobates > Lithobates sylvaticus. Next base: position 498,272,234 of record CM053029.1, read on the forward strand.
AACAACTGACGGACACCTATTAGCAAAAGTATGTAGGTATAGGACAACACCCCCCTGCCACGTCTCCTTAAGTCCCCTATCACACTTATACGACTTGTCACATGATTTGAGACTGCAAAGTAGAATGACAAGTCGTTCCCCATTATTTTCAATGACAGCCATTCATATTAGTACGACTTCAAATCGTTCTGACTTCAAAGTAGTCCCTGCACTACTTTGGTCCGATTTTGATGCCACTTACACAGGCATTCCTTGAAATTGCGGTGAAGTCGCACAAGTGTGAAAGGGGCCAAAAGGAGAATAAAGCCTAGTACGCATGGGCTTAATGTTGGGCGTCAGCCAGTTAAAAAAAAAAACGAAATATCTTCATACTGGCTCTTGAAATTTACCAATGCAGCAATTTAGAGACTGGATGAATGGTTTAGCACTTTTTAAAAGATAAATGGTGCATTTTAAATGCACCTATATAGATCAGACCAAAATGGGAGGTACAAATGAGGAGGAAAGAGGAGCTAAGGGACTTTGTTCCAAATCAGGAACAGTTGGGAGTTATGCATGTAATTGGTGTTCTACTTATTGCATATGGGCAACTGAAAATGTTATTTTAATTTTTTAGGCAAAAAGAACTCTATCCTCTTGCATAAAGTCCAGCATGACCTTCGCTCCGGGGTGCTGAATTACCAGGAGAATGAAATCATTCAGCAGATTGTTCAGCACGACCGTGAAATGGCACAAGGACCACGCTGCTTCCAGCCTGAGGGAGACTCTGTACCAACGCCGCCTACTCCTGTAATATGGACGCCACTAGTCCAGGCCCCTTTACAGGCTGCAGCGGCCACCACATCAGTTGCTATACCTTTAACTCACCAGCGTCTGCCAGCCAATATCTTCCGACCCTCAACCTCTGCATTAGGTGTATCAGCACGTGGATTCCAACAGCTGCAGAGACAGCCTTTTTCTTCACGTTTAACAGCAGAGGGATCACTAAACCAGCAATCTTCTTTTCATGTACATCAGCTGGCAGGCTATTCAGCTGCAGCCTGTGTAAGTCCAAGACCACCCTCTACTGTGCCCCGTTTTGAAAGGGGCTCTACACAGCAGCGGCACCCCACCTCCTCAACTCCAGCTGCTTTTGACACCTCACAGTGGTCTCCAGGAGCAGGTTCTTCATCCAGTCAACCAAGACTATCACAATCTGATCAGCAACTCCCAGCTGTCTCTTCTGGACAATGTCATCGCCCAAGAGCCAATTTGTCAGGTCCCCCTTTACCTGGAGCTTCAGAGCCACTATGGGTATTACCACCTCCATTACAGAGATTAAACTCTTCTGCTAGTTCACCTACAGCACTCAGCCCAGGCCCAGTTCGAACCGCTCAGGTGTGTGGTTCTTCACGGTCGCTTCTCCTTCCTCAAACCGCTCCCATTTCCTCGCACCCCAGCAGTTGTATATCTCTACCCCTAAGCCGACTCAGGCAAGATGGTCGACCAATTTCTGTGTCCCAACCCTCCCTGCCTCAGCCAGCACCAGGCTCACCCCATTTTCCACAACAGTTTACTCCTGACTTTACCTTATTTCCCAGAGGGGGAAGCTCAGATCTAACAGGCCACACCACTTTGCCACAAAGGGGGTCTTCAGAATTTGTGTTCAAAGCAAGTGGTGCTACTGGAGAGGAACTGCCTTTCTACTCTAAATTAACTAGTAACCTATGACCTTCTTCATTGCTAGAGATCTGCAGAATGACATACACCAATTAATTAGGTACACATTTTCCAAGATTGTTAAAAAATAAAAATTGAATTAATGCAGTGCAAAAATTATAGAACATGGGTCAAATAGACACCCCCCCCCCCCCCCCAGCTAATATAGGAAGATTGCAATGCACAGTAGGTCAGTATTTCCACTGGACTTCATATGCCCTTTGCAGAGCAACATATACAATTTTTCTCCTTTTGCATTCTGTTAGAGCAACTGTAGACAAAGGAGCTGTACATCTTTAGCCTCAAGATTTCCTGTGAGGCTCTTTCCCTAACTGGTATCAGTATTGTGACCCACATCTAGTTACCGGTCACTCATTTCCAAAACAGACAATTGCTAGTTAAAAATACAGCACATGCTTTTGCAGATCTTTTAGCAATGATTAAGGATAACAGGTGTATTGGCTGATCATACAATCCCTGACACATAGAAGCCAAATGTCCTCTAACAGGACAGGGCCGACCTGTCCCCTTGCAATAAGGCACCTGCTTTGTCTGTACATTTTGTCACCAATGTTCTGCGTTCAAGTGTTAATTATGTGCCGAAGACAGATGCACAAAGAGTTCCTCAGATGCAGAAAATAATGACCCTTCAATGTTGCCAGGGGGTCAAGAGCAATTTATTTAGAAAATTCTTTATGGGGTTATTTCTCTGGTAGTTGTCACTTGAGTTTGAAAGCACATGATATATTAGGATACACCTTTCATTGCACCCAGTGTGTGTTTGCGTGTGGTTAGCTAGAGGGACATTAAGGCAAGTACAGTTTGGCTTGCCTGCATAAGCAATATTATGTAACATTTATTGTCCTTGTGCCTTCACTTCCCCAATGGAGTCAGAAGAACAGGTATGACCCTTGGGGGGCCCCCATGCTGTCTGCTATGAAGAGGAGTCTGTAACATGGGGCATGCCATAACTGCAGCCTCATGCCGATTTCAGATTCTGCGCTTTCCTTGTTGCAATAAGGCACTGCCTTGGCATGGGTTGTGCAATGCAGACACTCGTATTGGAGAGTGCCTTATTGTTGCTGAATTTCAGATCAGCAGTGTGATATCCAGCTAGCATTATGCTTTATTCCTATGTGCACAGGAACCCTATATTTCACCAACAGAAGCGTCTCATTCAGGGAGCAAGCTGACTGAATAGACTTGCCATGCTGGAGCCATTACTTTGTTACATGAATATGGGAGGGTTCTGTTACACTCACCTTTCCTCTGCCAGAGGCGTGCTTGTACAGATTTGCAAAAATACTGTTTTATGGATTAGGAACCTATAAAATCAAAAAAAAAAAAAAAAAAGAAGAAGATGTAGGCAGCTAACAGGGATCCATTGTTTTTACTGACTGCTGGGCAAGCCATGGAGCCAACATATCCGGAAAAACAGTGTTACCTATATCCGCCCATTTTCATTTTCCTCCATAAACCACCATTATATGTGTAAATATCTCCACTCACTTTTATTTCACCCAATCAAGCATATATCTTTAACGAAACCCAGTGCTGAGGAAGCTGCCATTGCGGACTTCTGCACCTAGAAATAGCTCACTGGCTGTCATGCTGCTCCATTATTTTTCCAACACTAGTATACCAATTAGGAGTTTTTCACTTTTTTAACTGGTCTTCAGGTATGCTCCAGGTCAGTAATTTACAGTATTGAAACCACAAACAGCCATATAACTAGCACTTTCGGAAGGTGGTCCGTGATGACAGCCTGTGTATTGCTCTAAGTGCAGGGTTCTTTTAACTTTCTTCCTACTCACAGGTCCTGGTGCAATCACATGGTGCAAAGAGCAATTCACAAATCAGTTTTTAAATAAATATCAGCTATGCCATTGATTGCGAGTTAAGGTAGATGGGTGGCTGTAGTCTCCTCCCCTTATTGATATACTTTTTTTCTAAAGCGCCTATGCTCCTCATACAGTCCAAGCTTACAAAAATATGCTTGCAACTAATATTACAGTACACAACATACTCAGTGTGACCAAAAAAAAAAAAAAAAAGCAAAAAGATGGAAATAAAAAAAAGCCACCTGACAAAAATTGCTTAAGACGACACAAAATGTAAAAGCAGCTATTAATACAATCCTCAACTATGCAGATGTTTCAAGAAGAAAAAAAAAAAACTTTGGAAATTATCTTGAAAACCTTTATGAAGACATTTATTCAGTTTGTCCGGAATGTATTGCTGACTAGATGTTATTTGAAGATGATTTGATGAATGGGCATATACATTAGATTGGAGCGTATTATTTATGGAAAACTTCATTACATATCATTACTCTGCACCAGTATTAGATAGGCCTCATATTTCATGGTCTTCAATCACCAGTCTCCTGGTCAGCAACAAATCATCTCCTATATGCCCTATTGCACTTCTTACAAACTCATCTTCATGGAAAGCCAGTAAGAATCATCATGTAGGAATAAAATGGAGAGAGAGAACTCCTTGGTTCCATGTATTGCAAAAAAAAAAAAAAAAACATTGGTGATTTTTGCACCCTTCTGGCAGATGAGAAAGGCATCTGGCTTTTAAAAAATAAACAATTTATGTTAGTGATTAATACCATACACCGTTATAGACAGCAGGTAGCTATTTTCAAAGAAAAAAAATTATATACTTAAAAGGAAAGTCAATCACTTTGCGTATTTGCCAACAACCTCTTTGTTTTAAAGAGGCTTCAGTTTTGTTTCTTTTATAATTAAACATTAAAATATCAAAGAAAAATATTTAATATATATCTATACACAATTTCTGGATTTCAATAAATTTTCCTAAATAAAAAAAAAAAGGTGTGGACAGTGGTTAATTTTATAATGTGAATACATGGATATAGTATTCCACTTCATAAATAAGGTTTATTGCCAACAGAGTAAAGGCTGTAAGGCTATATACAGGTAAAATAACACTTCCAAAACCAAGTAAGGTTTGAATAACTTATGGTAAACAGGTCAGGTTTTAGTGCTGCCTGTGTCCTATCTGGCGAGAGTCAACCATTGTGTTTTAGAGGCACAGGAACTGAAGTAAGGGGAAATCTTCTGATGGAGACACTAATCTGGTTGCAACTATCTAAGAGGGGATACTTTTTACATTCTATTGCGGTTAAGGAAAACAACCCTGCTAAAAACACACAAAAAGGAATCGAAAAAATACTTTGGTTATAACCATTCCCTACTATATCTAAAAACAAAAAAAGTTTTGGCTTTACATGCCCTTTAAACATTTGAGCGATTAGGCAGATGATGCTTGCCCCCAAACGCAAGAACAAAACTTAATCACCTCCCCAATGACAGGGCTAAAAACGCAATTGCGATGGTCTAGAAGAAAATTTTACACCTGTGCAAACAAACCAGTTCCTACGTTAGCAAACTTAGTCAATGCCGATTGCTCATATACGAGAAACCAAACCCAATAAAGTTTACCTAACAATATGATTACAGCTAACCCTTTCTACAACCACATATAAATTAACACCGACTTTAAATTCCCAGCTTTATCCCAAAACATCTTAGACACGATAGAAACAAATCACTACCTTGAAGTCCTGAGGATAATCAAACCTCTCCAAGCATAAACACCTCCAGGCCCCCCGATAGCTTCTCAGCCTTGTATAAAAAGTTTTATTGATATTCTCACTCCCCATTAAACTTGGCCCTGGTTCACACCGCTGCTACTTGCGATAGTTGCATGACAAGTGAAATTCTTCAATTTCAATTAATGTGACTCAAGTCAGAGAGAGATTATATATATATATATATATATATATATATATATATATATATATATATATATATATATATATATATGTGTTCCTGCACTACTTTGATAGACTAATGTCACAAGGAAGTTGCACTGGAAATCACAAGACAATCAGGTCGCAGCAGTGTGAATCAACAGTGATTTCTTAACTACTTGCATACGCACCCAGTCCTGAAACCTCGCTCGTCAAGTCAATATCATGCTTCCAAAACAAAAAAAAAAGGACCCATTAGACCCTTGCAACTTCCAACCGTTCTTGCTACCAGTGTTAATTTTAGCAGCAAATTCGATTTAGTTTTAGTCTTAGGACTAAAATGGCATTTTAGTTTTAGTCCCATTTTAGTCTTCTGCAATCGTTTTAGTCGTATTTAGTCGACTAAATCTCCAGTACATTTCAGTCGACTAAAATGTCCTACGTTTTAGTCGACCAAAATCTTCAGTACATTTTAGTAATCTAAAATCTAATGGGTGTAATTAAATTGTAATTCATTAGTTAACATTTCTCTACAAATTTCCAAACTCCTATACTGCTAGAGTGAAAAATCTCATGTCATTATTTAAGGTATTGAGGTATGAACATGCCCCACAGACCGGTGTTAATTTTGAAGTCAAATTTCAATTTAGTTTTAGTCTGGACTAAAATGCCATTTTAGTTTTAGTCCCATTTTAGCCTTTTGACTAAAATGCCATTTTAGTTTGTCGTATTTTAGCCTTTTGACTAAAATGCCATTTTAGTTTGTCGTATTTTAGTTGACTAAAATGTTTGTCGTTTTAGTCAACAAAATTAACACAGCTTGCTACTAAACAAGGATTTAGGATTTAAACAATTCTAGCTAAAATTCTTAGTTAACACATTCTTACACACCCTAGTCACAAAGACCAGGTGGGCTTTGTTCCAAGTAGACAATCTAATACTCACAAAATAATTCATTTAATTCTGTTAATGCATCAAAGAGAAATTCTAGGCATGATACTCACTAGACTAAACATACAAGGTATTGGACTCCCTCATCTGGGAATACATGCATTATGCCCAGGGCAAATGGGGTTTTGACTCCCACTTTCTATTTTGGCTAAAAGCTTTGTACCACTGACCCTCAGCCACAGCATGCTTCTGCTCCAGCCAATCCATACGATTCCCGATTCACAGGAGGTACAGGTTAAAGTGATTGTAAAGTCTCGGTTTTTTTTCCCCTATAAAAACAAGCAGGTCATACTTGCCTGCTCTGCTGCAGTGGATTTGCACAGAGAAGCCCGTAGCCTCCTTCTCTGATCCCCCTTTAGTGCTCCTGGCCCCTCCCTTCTGTCGAGTGCCACCACAGCAAGCCGCTTGCTATGGGGGGCACCCAAGCCTAGTCCCAGCTCTGTGTGTCCATTCAGACACAGAGCCCCAACCCGCTCCCACCCCCTCTTTCACGATTGTCTAGCTGACTGACTGACAGCAGCTGCAGCTGCAGCATGCGTGGACATCGTTGGACAGAGGGATCTCGGGTAAGCTGCTGCACACAGAAGGCTTTTTTATATCTTAGAATGCATTAAGGTAAAAAAAAATAAACCAAAAAAAAAAATATGCTTCATCTGAGTTCTTCATGCAAATAAGGCACTGGCTTTCCACCATATTTCCCAATAAAGCTCTTACAAGGCAGATTTTGCTTATTGAACATATCTGCTATCATACGCCTCGCTCATCCTTTACGTTCCCAAATGGGAAAAAGACCATTGGTGCACTAAAAACAGAAGAGTGGCTACAAACATTTTCTACAATAGCCTCCTGTACTATTAAGGTAACCACAACTAAATCTGCATTCAAGATTGTTGCAAGATGATATATGGTGCCATCCTGACAAGCACATCTCCATCCATCTCTCCTTGCCATGTTCTTTTATGGCTATTCTACCTCAGGAGACATTCTACACATATGGTGACCTGCCCCATGTTCTCAAGCTCTTACACTAGATTTACTCTTATGTTATGATACGTTCCCTACAGAGCCTTGGTATATCATACTGCATTTTAAACCCCAAGGTCTTACCAAGTCCCAAATTAGCAACCTATGTTAACGGCAAAACAGACCACTGCAAAAACATGCAAGAAGCAAAGTTTGCTGATGGGTCAAAGCTTTTTTTTTTTTTTTAAATGAAAAGCTCGCTAGAGTTTTTAGAGACACAAATTCCTTAAGATATGGACTCTGTGGTTTGAGTATGCTCACCCTTCCGTGCCTATAGCAAGCTACACCTCTCTATAAGCACAAGGCCTCAAAGCCCTAGCTTGGGTGCCTTCGATGTCCTTAGTCTCCCTCCCAACCCCCTACCCTACTCTTCCTCAACTATCCTTATACCTCCCTGCTGCGGAAATCTCTTTACTTCTTTCCTTATTTCTACCTTGAAACCGACTTCACTATCCACCTGAGGATTTAGTAACCAACAAGGTACTGGCCAGAATATGTTGCTGTAGGTTGGCTACAGATCATCTTTATATCACTGGCCTACTACTGTGAATATTTATGGTCTTCTTGTAATGCGTACATACAGATTCATGGTATTGATGGCTATAGTCCTAGTGTTTATATAGTGTATATTCCATACCTACCAGTGTCCTCAAATTATCTGCATCCTGAACTACTTTTCACAATTCAAAAATCATATCTTTCAGAAGCACAAACTCCAGAATCATCTGCTTTGGCATCTGAGTCAATACTTAAAAGTTCTATCAGAATTGGAAAACACTACCTTCAAGTTCCTGAAATTTAACAGCTTCAGGAGATGATCAGTAAACTGGGACCAATAAAGTTTCATTTAATCCATTAAAAAAAAAATAAAAAAAAAATAAAAAAAAAGGAGGGGGGGACCAGAGTCAGGTTGAATGCAGCTCCATCCCTCCCCCAGGTACTGCCAGTCTCCTCTGCTTTTTTTTTTTTTTTTTTTTAATAAAAAACTGATCACACTAGACATAAGAGCACAGGCGTGGTCAGTGTTCTGGCTGTGCATATACTTTAAGGTCTAGAAAGCTAGGCCCCGTGAAAGGAACAGGTGAACTTACAGAAATTTATACCATATATGTGAACTTCAAAATGCGCTTTAAATGTTTGTTCGCAGCCAAATTGGGATAATACCTACTTAAATTATTAAGTGTTTCAATTCAAACTGCATACAATTAAAGCAGAACTCCACCCAAAGGGGGAGGCTCCGCTTGTCTGCCTCACCCCCCCCCCTTCCTTCCACATTTTGTACCTTTTGGGGGGGTATCTGGTTTTGACAGGTACCTGCTCCCACTTTGGAGGTTCCACACACACCGGCCCAGCCCATTCACAAAGTGCAGGAGGAAGCTGGCTGTGAAGGTGCAAGGCTTCACTGTCTGTTTCCTTTATTCAAGATGGCTGCGCCAGCGCCTGATAGCAGATTGAAAACTCAGTTCAGGTGAGGACACCGCTGGAATCCTGGAAAGGTAAGTGCCCCAATATTAAAAGTCAGCAGCTACAGTACTTGGGGCTGCTGACTGGAGCTCCTAAGAATAAAAATTGCAACAGACCTTTTTACATGTGCTTTTCTGAAATCTACAAAACTGAAGAAAAAAAAACCTATGTAAATGTTATGAAAGGGCTGGGGAGGTACAGTGTTTACCATAATTAACCCTGTTTTTACTGTACTGGCAGATCTTCAGCACCAGTTGTAAACTAGATATGTACATTAACCATTTATAGCAAAAGATACCAAGGCTTGGGTTCTGCATTTTATGCTAATGCATGTTCAGGTCATCTCTCCCTGAATAAGCACATTGCAAGTTATTCTGAACAATAAAAACTACCTCGAGTTCTATGTAGAATACTGGTTCAAAAAAACAATTCAAAAAGGTAAGAAATACTGTATAATTAAAAAAAATAAAAAATAAATGTAGGTATGCTGTGTAATTGGGAACACAGACATGGTGGGGGTTTCTCATTTGGCTGCAATGGTGAAAATACACATTACAGCAAAACTAAACCCTGCTTTCTTACCATTTAGATCTGCAGTTGCCACAGTGCTGCACATGTGATCAGCTATGGCACCAGCTGCTAAAGAGCATGAAAATTTGCTGTGGAATGGACATTTACAGTTATCAGAGGCATGCTATGAATGCAATGGTTTTGGGAGAAAAAAGTTAAACTGCTGGGTTTAATTACACTTTAAAATTTACCAAACTCTCAGGGGCCAATGCCTTTGGTTATGCTACAGAGCTGATCTTAGACAGCATATAAATAGGCAGCTTTTTGCATTTTTATAAAACTCTGAAGTACAAATGTGTGTTTTGACCCAGTCATATGGGCTATCCAACAGAACTAATCATGTTGTGTAGGCACAGTACCTTAACATGATGGCTACCTGCTCTTTCACTTCCACGCTACAGAGTAATTATGGTGCATTTTTCACAGTAGCAATAAGATGTGTAAAAAGCAATATAAACCATGGTCTAAACAGAAGAAAATGGAGTGACAAGAATTTAGCGTACTATTAGAATAGTTAAACTTATTTTTAGAACAGGCAGAAAAATTGGATTTTTACTTCGCAGCAAAAGCGGTTTCTTGGAGTACAGTATGGGACACAGGATCTTTAGTCATTACCATTGGGCGTGCAAAGCACTCCAACTGATGGGGTGGGAAACCATGCCAAAAAAAGTCAGAGCAGCTTGTACAACCCTTATGACCCAAACTGGCATCAGTGGCAGCCTGACCATTAACCCAGTAGAACATGTGTGTGAAAAGATCATGTGGTAGCCTTGCAAATGTGAGAAACTGATGCCCAGGAAGCTTTAACAGATCAGGTATAGTGCACCTTAGCAGGAATGGGAGGAATCCTATTCTTTAGAGCCAAAGCTTGAATGATCATTTGTCCGATCTACCTAGCAATGATGGCATGAGTAGCAGGGAGTAGTCTGCAGGAACCCACAGTAAGTACAAGGGAATCTAACAGGAGCAGTATACGAGTGCTAGATTCTCACAGGGAGTACCATGTCAAGACATTGGGGAGAAATTTCCCCTGGGATGTTTTGAAGCAGGACATAAGAAAAGAATGCCCAGATTGAGGTGGAAGGAAGAGATCATCCTCGAGAGGGAGGAGGCTTTAGGCCTTCAAGGCAGCCTTGTGCAACAATAGGAAAATAGATCTTTACGAAAACACCAATTTAGCAACAAGATAGTCCACCTTGTGAGGTCTAAGAAAGGAATATTCCTAATAGGCTTAGACTTCATGTACACATCAAATACAAAATGTAAAAAGTCAGTGCGAAACAAAAACATTCAAAAGCTCTTGTATGCCAGTCTGTATTTATGTTCATAAGATGAACTTATATAAAGTCCACAGCAGCATAATGCTCCAGACTGTGGAGTACTCCAGGGTAAATTCAGGTGCGAAAGGGTTAAGAGTCCGCAGCATAGCGCAAGACTTCTTGGGGGAACAGAGACGATCAACACATGCAAAAAAAAAAAAAGATACAGGCGCCTCCAAGTGTAAGCTATTTTAATTACAAAAAAGTAAAGCTCACGACACATTTCAGAGCATGCATACTAGGGAGTCTGAACTTTTTCAAGCGCTGTGGAGCGCCCTGGTAGTTCACTAATTGTTCCTGTCAAAAATAATAAATGCACATTTTTTTCATTGCAGAAAAATGTGCATTCTTTTTTTTCTAAAAGGGTAACTTATGCTTTAAGTTCCCATGGAGACATTTGTGAGCACACAAAGGGAGAGAGGTGTGTAACACCTTAAAGAAAAGACAACCACTGAGTAAGAGGGCAAGGTGTTGTGAAACAAAATGGCCGAGGTCGAGATTTGACTTTTGATGGTACCCAAAGCCAGATGCTGATCCAGACCAGATTGGAGCAAGGGCCAGAAGACTCGCACCAAACAAAAATAGGCCTTTCAGCCAAGTTATTAAAGCCAGTGACCAAGGATGGAGCACTGGCCCTTAGGACAGAAGATACGGGCTATTGTGCAGGGCCCATGGAGACTCTGCCAGGAGTGTATGTTCAAGTACCATGACCTCCTGTGCCAACAAGAATCATCAGAATGCATCCTAGTCCTGTGGAACTTTAAAGGGAGAATTTGGAGGGGTGTGTTTTGTAAATACACGTCATAACATGTTTTAATGTGCTATTGTACACTTATTTCCTTATGCTTTTTTTTTTTTATCAGTAGAGGAATCTGGAGGGGTGGAAAGGTGTAGTTCAGAGAGAACTGATCTCATAGTATCATCATGAGAGTATCCACTGTGAATGCACATGGGCTAGATTGTTAAATTTGGACACAAAAAGATCCACATCCAGTGACCCCCTCTTGTGGCAAAGGGCTTAAACTTAAAGGATATCTATAGGTACTTTTTTTTTTTATACACGTCATACTTACCTGCTCAATGCCATAGGTTTTGCACAGAGAGGCCCCGATCGTCCTCATGGGGTCCCTCCTGGCTCCTCCTTTTCAAGTGCCGTTGGAGAGCCGATCTCCCTAGGGGCACTCGTACGGGCACGCTCCAGTGTCCTGCTGCTGTGTCTAGTAACAAAGACAGCAGGACTAAGTACGGCTCCCCGGCTTCCGCGTCATTGATTTTTATTGACAGCAGTGGGAGCCAATAGCTGCGCTGCTATCAATCTTTCCAATCGGAACCAGAGACAACGGCTGGAGCTTGTGTGCTCGTCCTTGTAATTGGAAAGACTGGGTTCAGGCAAGTAAAGGGGGGCTGGGGCAGCTGCATCACAGGAGGTTTCTCACCTTAATGAATAGAATGCATTAGCCCAGGTTCACACTGAACATTGCATTAGCCTAGGAATGCATTAGCACAGGTTCAGCTAAACTCGCATAAATTTCACTCCCGCATGTCAATCCCGATTTCAGCCATGATTTCAGACACATCTGTGCATGTTTCTGCACAGATGTCAATGTAAATCGCAGCCCAAATCGGTGCCGCAAATTCAGTATTGCACCGATTAGGTCGGTGCCATTGCCGGCAATTGCTGCCGATTTGACATGTCAAATCGTACCAATGTGAACCAGGGCTTAAGGTGAAAAACCCTGAGGGAAATCATCCAGGAAACCCACAACATGAATTCCCCTGAACACAGGGCAGAGCCAAGACCTGGGCAAGAACTGTGGATAAATTCCATGGGCCTGTGGATAGAAGCAAGGCGCACTGGGGGGGAAGGGGGAGATGGAAATATGAAAGTTGGCACCTCAAGTGTCCAACGTAAGAGGCCTTGGAACTAGTCTTGGTTGGTTTGGAGTGCCAGGTCTTCTCCCAAAATGATGTTCCCAACTTAGACTGGCAGTCTTAGAGGGTTGAAAAGAAAATAACTTTTACTAACCTTAGGAGTTAAAGGCCAACTGGCAAGCCACCTTGAGAGAGAGAGAGAGAGAGAGAGAGAGAGAGAGAGAGAGAGAGAGAGAGAATGAGAATACCTACCCCCTGTGATCTCCTTGATGTACTTATCTAAGGGGGTATCAAAAAGGTGCTCAGTTTAAAAGTACAACTGTTAAAGACATGGAAGTTCAGATGACTAGAATTTAAGCCAAAGGCCTATGCGTTTGTATGGAAATAAGACCCGTCCTAGAGAATTGAGTCTGCCTAAGCCATTTTTTTTTTTTTTTTTTTTAAACAAGAAACTGCCTAAGCCATTTATGCAGTAATGTAAGGCCATCTATCTGTAAGGACTCAAGCTGGACTGTGGCCTGAAGAATCCATTAAGCTGGAAACAGGATCACAGGACACACTTAGTCCAGACAGCAAAAGTCTGAGATTGCCATAGAAGCAACTGCAGGCTGCATGACAGAGCCCACAAAGGAAAAGATGGCTTTAAAGAGGGCCTCTAAACTCTTATTTACCCAGTACTGGAAGACAGGATTACCTTCCATGTGGGCCGTGAGGGTCTTATCAAGCAATGGCAGAACCTACCACAGGAAGTGCCCATTTTCGCAGGAAACCTTCAATAGGATAGTGCTTTGCAAATTATTGTAGAGTAAAAACCTGCTCTGGGTAAGGCCAGTGCCCATATAGGCCAGGCTCCACTGAGATTAGAAGCAATCACCCAAGCATAGGCTACCAAGGCCCTGTGGGGATAAGTTACCACCACCGTTAAAGCTATGTGCTTAACCACTTCAGCCCCGGACCAATTGGCAGCCAAAGGACCAGGCCCCTTTTTGCGATTCGGCACTGCGTCGATTTAACTGACAATTGCGCGGTCGTGCGACGTGGCTCCAAAACAAAATTTACGTCCTTTTTTCCCCCACAAATAGAGCTTTCTTTTGGTGGTATTTGATCGCCCCTGCGGTTTTTATTTTTTGCGCTATAAACAAAAATAGAGCGCCAATTTTGAAAAAAATGCAATATTTTTTACTTTTTGCTATAAGAAATATCCCCAAAAAATATATAAATTTTTTTTTTTTTCTCAGTTTAGGCCGATACGTATCCGACATATTTTTGGTAAAAAAAAAAAAAAAAAATCGCAATTAGCGATTATTGATTGGTTTGCGCAAAAGTTATAGCGTTTACAAAATAGGGGATAGTTTTATAGCATTTTTATTAATATTTTTTTTTTTTACTAGTAATGGCGGCGATCAGCGATTTTTATTGTGACTGTGACATTATGGCGGACACATCGGACATTTTTGACACATTTTTGGGACCATTGTCATTTATACAGCAATCAATGCTATTTAAATGCATTGGTTCCTGTATAAATGACAGTTGTAGTGAAGGGGTTAACCACTAGGGGGAGGGGAGAGGGGTTATGGGCTGTGACGTGTGTGTTTTTTTTTTTACATTAGGGGGCGGGGCTGACGTCTGACGTCATTGATCGGCTTTCCCGATGACAGGGAACAGCCGATCAATGACAGGCAGAGTAGGAAGCGCGGGGAGAGGTTTGTTTACACATACCTCTCCCCGTTCTTCAGCTCCATAACCCGATCACGGGACACCAGCGGCGATCGGGTCCGCTGGTCCCGCGGCCGGGGTCACGGAGCTCCCGACCAGGTTGCGAGCGCGCCGCTGGCGGCACGCGACCCACAGGCAGGCACATGCACGATCACGTACAGGTACGTGATTTTGCCTGCCCGTGCCATTTTGCCGATGTATATCGGCGTTAGGCGGTCGGGAAGCGGTTAAGGAGGAACTGCAGTCTGCTCACATAATTTGTAATAAAAACATCTTTGCCATTCTGAAGCCTCCCTCCAACCACTTTGCATATTTTTTTTATATACTGTGATTCTGTACTTGCCAAATATGCTGCTCCCTCCACCAAGTCGGGCTGCAACCATTTTAACTGTGGGCAGCTGAAGCTGCTGCCTGTTCACTTCCTGCATTTACACAGACACAAAGAGGCACACATCCAGCTCTGCAGCTCTCATTGGCCCTCTTATGGCTCACCCCCTCCCTACTTGTCGAGAGAGAGAGGTGCAAGATATCATGAGCCTAGGCTTTTTACCAGAGGACAGAAGACAGACAGGAAATTGGCTGTATAAGCCATTTTACTGCCAGAAAAAAAGACGTTTCACTATCCAAAGTTTAAACAAGGGCAGAAGATTTTAAAGATGGAAAGTTGAAAAAATGACTGAAGGTCAGCTTTAACCTGAGCTAACAAGGCCACCTGATCATTTTTATTGTGCTTCTGGTCTGCCATGTACTGTAAATTTTGTCCCCACTGTGGTATTCACAACCTTTGCTGCTGTGGAGAGGAAGGATAAAGTCTTCTTTGCCAAGCACTGTCGGCAGCTGAGAACCAAGGCGAGATCGACGTGTTGAGAGGGCCAGGAGGTGTTGTCAGAAGGCAAGCCTAGAAAGAGGCAGGGTGCAACACAGTCTTAGTAACTGACTTCAGAAAAAGGTGGAGCAGGCACACAGAGCAGCAGTCCCCCAGAGGCATGCAGGTGCACTCGGGCATCGTAGAGAGTTCAAGCAGAGAGAGTAGTGCTGGTAACAGTGGTATACAGGCTGCGAAGCTGCACCAAATCTCAATTGAAACCTCTGCTCCCAGCCACAAGCCACGGCCACTGGAATTGTGGTTGCTGGAAGTAGCTCACACACCTCATGTGCTTGGGAGGTTGTAGCACCCTATACTTACCACTGAAGTATTTATGCACGTAGGATTAGATTGGGGTCAGACCATATCCTGACTTCACCCTTCACAACAGGCATACCCAGGGGCCTTAAGGTTCAGGGCTCTGACATGCAGGCCACAGCCCTGGATTTGTAAACCAACCTGTGCCAAATGCAGAACCTATAGCAGGATCTAGTGCACCCAGCAACATTACAAGCCGGCCTACTGAGACGGGGAAAAAAAAAAAACGGAGGCTAGCCAAGAGTGGGGGGGGGGGGGGTTAGGATAGCTGGATATAACCCATGGTAATGTCTAAAGATCCTGTGTCCCATACTGTACGAGAATTCAAACACAAATCCCCCTAAAAAGATACTTCTGAGTTGCAGGCACAAAGTCTAACCATCCAAATGAGATTATATATATATATATATATATATATATATATATATATATATATATATATATATATATATATATATATATATATATATATATATATATATATATATATATATATATATATAATCAAATGCCACAGGAAACATGAGCTACATGAGCTGAATGAACAATCGGAAGCAGCTTTGTACTAACTAGAAGATAACCTACATAACCTAACCTACAGAATCAATGAACGTTTTGATACATTTCAGGCTGCTGCTACAATAACGTAAATACAATGTAAATTAATTTTCTGCAATAAAACTATACCAAAGTATTAATACAGCACAGGTTCTCTGTTAACAAGCAACATTTGTATCAAACATAGTATTGAGAAGTTGAGTATCAAACAAAATGTGCCACAGATGTCATTCCCTTGTTTAATTTTTACATCTCATCCGTTTGGTGAATACTTTTATAGCAACTTGGAAGGAACCATATGTTATTTCACAAACCTGAATATAGCAAACCCCGTAAAGAAAGAAATCTTGAGATAATGTGAACGTAGACACTTTGGAGCCAATTTTAGTGTTACAATATAAGGAAAAATGTAGGCATCATAAAAAAGCATGAAAATCTATTTGATTGAATAAAAAAGTGTATTGAAATCCAATACCAAATAATAATCATGATGTTATAAAAAAAAAGTCACAATAAAAAGATACATTCTAAACACTACAGAGAAAGCAATAAAAAAACAAAAATAGAATGAATTTTCTGTACAGAAAAGACTGGGTGTGTTGGTGGATAGGACAATATACAGGAGGATGCAGAGGGTGATGAATCCATTTACAATAACAAGGAAGTCACAAGATGAAAAATGGACTAACGTGAAAGTGCTGAAGAACAGATTGGTTAAAAGAAGGCCAGCACATAGCCTCTTCAGGAAGCCACCAATACCATGTACAACTAGGCTTCTCCATGGCAGCAAACAAGGAAACCGTTGTGACTGATCAGCTCACGCAGCCTCATTACATGTAGTGCACAGGTCCAGGATCTCCCATCTGGCTGCAGTGGCCCAGTACAATTCCCTCTTAGGCCAGGATCATTGGAAATGGACGGAGATGTGGAGGGAACATCTAGCCAAAATTCTGGATTGGTGGTGTGTATAGGGGAGGGGGAGTAACACTGTTTTAAGTCTCACAGAGGCTGGAGGGGGAGTTGCTGCCAACAGATGTGATTCGCAGCCTGAAAACACTGCACAAAAAGCAACTGTTGCTGTGAAAGGAATTATTCCCATTGTGTGTCTCTTTGCTGTCTGGCTGGCCACATGGTAAGGCATAACACTGAGCCACAGCAACGGGGTGAAGGCCCATTAGAGGTGAAAAGAACAAAAACAATGGAAATACACAATATTCCTCCATAGTTTACATAAAAATCCTCTTCCGATATAAACCCCCCATAAAATCTTAGAAATCAGAGGAAATGATAAGGTACAGAATGCCAGGCTTCAGCCCTTGGTGGTTGCCTCAGCATACAAAGTCTGGGCTTCCGGCTCGTTTCTTGCCAGTACACTTCAAAGTGACCCTTTCTGGTGGGCTGTGCTGCCTCTGTCCATACGCTATCAGGTTTGCCTCTGGGGTGGGGTTGTGTTCTTTCATGCTGTGGTTATGGCATTCAGATCCTTCATCAGGCCTTCAAGGTGAGCCATCTCCTTGCTTAGTTCATCTGGTTCATAACTCTACAAAAAAAAAGGAAAAAAAAAAACAGATTGGCTTATTCAGTAAGGTAAACAGTGAAAGAACAGTAACTTTGCAACATTTACTATTTCCGCTATGATAAACTTAAAGAGGAACTCCAGTCTTCCCAAAAAAAAAAAAGTGAGCACCTACAATACTGTAGCCACTGACTTATAACCACTTCAATACCAAGCACTTTCACACTTTCAATGACAATTACGCTGTCATGCAACACTGAATCCATATGCAATTTTTTTTTTTTTCACACAAAAGGTGCTTTCTTTTGTTTGGCATTTAATCCCTTTTTTTTGTTTGCAAAAAAAAAAAAAAAAAAAAAAGCAAGGACTGAAAATTGAAGAAAAAATAAAAAATAATCAGAAATTCTGATCAATTCTGATGTACTCCTGTACTCTGATGTAAAACTGTAGACCCGAAAATGCCAGGACAATACAAATATCCCCCAAACAACCCCTTTTTGGAAAGTAGACAATCCAAGGTATTTAGTAAGAGGCATGACAGGTTTTTGAAGTTGTAAATATTTGGAAAAAAAGAACAACAAACTAACATGTTTCAACAACTTTCTTCACACTGTCACCAGTGCAGTACAGCATCATGACTGGTGTGGCAGCGATCAGAGGCACTGACTGGTGACAGTATGTAAAAAAAAAAAAAAAAAAATTAAAAATATATAAAAAAAAAAAAATTAAAAAAATTGAAGACATTTTTTATTTTTTTTTGGATACTTTGACAATAGTAACAATGTACTACTCTGGGGAGGTGATTCGTATTTAAATTTTTTTTTGCACACTATAGTGGTTTATAGCAATGAATATCACTGTTATAAACAACCATTTTTACTAAATGAAATCAATTCAGTGTTTACTATTGTGATCAGCTGTGACTGGCCACAGCTAATCACATGGGCTGTGATTGGCTCTGTCTGTACCATGTGATCACCGTGACCAATCCCAAAGATCAGCACAAAAGTACACAATGAATGCAGGCCGGTACACTGATCTGTCATCTGCTGTGTCCTGAGGAGCATTCTGGGGAGGACATTATATGAAATCCACCAAGAACAAGAGACCTCCTGCCCAATTTGACTATAGGCCAGGTTTGAACTTGTTCAATCTGCTTCGGGGTCCAGGCACCAGCATCTTGTCAAAACCAGGGACCCGCTCCCCCCTCACCCAAACAAGCGGAACCTCCCCTTTTGGATGAAGTTCCGCTAGGACTAGAAAGTATGGGTTTAAACTACTTTGACCATCACGCTGTTCATTATTTTATCAAGTCCAAATATGCTAATTACAATGTATACAAAATAGCCTTTCTTGGCGCAATGTACCAAAATATAACAAAAAATATAACAAAAAAAACTATAATATATCATTTTTATAATATTAAAAAAAAAAAATTATATGTACAATTATACTAGGGGCAGAACTTTGTATGGTTACATGCCTGATGCAGCGAGGCGCCAAAACTTTGCTTTTTGCAACTATGTGATTGCAGAATAAAGCTTCTTATGCTCGCACAAATCTCGCTTTTTATTGTACTGACACAGCCACCATTTTGCATCCAGCATCAGAAGCTATACACATAGGAGCAATCTGTACTGTATGATAAGCCAATATTGCTAAAATTATATTATTAACTACATAGTGTATCAGAATACAGTATTTTTTGCAAGAGTGGCTTCACATTCCATATAGATTTATTTTAATTTGCTTTTCTGCAAGACTAAGCAACAGATTCACTTTAATCTCCCCTTCCCAGCAGCACACAGTGCATTTGCTACCCCTCTGCTCTATTCAGCTGACAGGAGAACTAGATATTCCCCTATGCAAGCTACAAGTCATATCCTACACAGATAGGTAGAGGTTTGTCCTATGGTAAAATGGCCGCTGGACTCTGACAATATGGCTGCCAGATAACTCCATTTGGGACTTATTAAAGTGTGTGTATAATATATATTAGATAGATATAAAAACATGTATCTGATATGTAACAATCAGCACTCTTTAACCCCTGAAGATGCGCTAGAGCGTAAAACATATTGGATGGAGCTAAAGAGAGCTGAAGTTCTGCTAACGCATTGCATGTGGCAGCCATCTTTGAGAGTCTTTGAAAACTTGCTTTTTATACTGGTTTGTTGAGCCCAGTTTTTAAAATAAATACTACACCATATGAGCATTTCTGGCTCCTGCGGTGAGCACTTTTTACACAGCTGCACTACATATCTGCACTACATATCTGCTGGCCCTGGAAAGTGATGGCCTTACCGATACCTACTTCTTAGCTACTATCCTTAAAGGGACCGCTCCCAAGAACAAGATGCTCTGATCCATCCTTCTTGGGAAAATATCAAAATGCCTCTATGCTGCCTATAATTTAAGAAACCACATCTTCTGGTGAGTGAGGTGTGCTGGTGGTGGTTATCACTGTGGAGAACTGCAAAGTGGACTAGAGTCATCCTGATATATGTTTAAAAGGAGACGCATTCAAATTTTTTATAAGTTTCAAATGTACGGTTATTTTTTCGAATTGGTTACGTGATACATAGATGAACTGAAATATATATTATTTATACACTAATGCTTAATGTTATTTAAAAGGGACACAGATGCATTCGTTTTGCTTTTGAGTTGCATATATACCATTCACACATTATTGTCCCATGTCATTTAAAGGGACAGTAAACATTTAATCACTTGGAATCTTCACTAGATATATTTATGTTTTGCAGCATAAAGTTTTTTGATTTTATTTATTGTTGTACAGCACTGTTTTGACTATTTTACTGGAAAGGTTTGGTTTGCTGACCTTTTAGTGCTAGCTGCTCTTTTCTTTACTTTTGCCGCTAAGCACTGACTTTACATTTTTCACATAGCACTGCTGTCACATGAGAAGAGTCCATAGACCTGTGCAGGATGTTTGGCCTAGTATTCTCATCTCCTCATCCAAATCTGGAAACAAGTATTATTCTTTGCTCCCTGCAAAGAACAGAGCAGCTGGCAAACAAAACAAAGAAGTTTGTGCTGTGGGATATATAATGGTGTGGATTAAAGAAAACCTACTGACTTGCCCTACGTGGTATTTTCCTTTTGTATTTAATTTCCTCATCACCCATCTATGTGTACTAAAAACTTTACTAAATTACAAACAAGATACTTACACTCTCTGAGCCATCTAGCATTCTGCTGGTCTCTAGTGGTTCAGGGGCACTGGGCACAGTTACTGGAAGCGGAGGACGCACTCTCCCCAGGGTCCCTAGAGAAGCCGTTTTTACAGATAGTGATGACAGACCTATAACAATAAAAAATAATAAATAGTAATATAAAAAGATTTTGCACTGGAAAAAAAATTTCTTGGAAGTTCATTGAGGGATAAAATATTTTTAACCTTTGGGTTATATGGATGCCTGCATAAGGAAAGAACACTGGCAAACAAAAAGTAATAGACCTGCCCAGAATAACTCTTACTACCAGGATGCCTCAGTTTGCAGGAGCAGTACAGATAAATTGATCATAAACATAGGGGCAAGACAGAGCCAATGGACTCCGATAAAAGGTTTCTACGGTGAGTAGTTTCTTGTCCATTGAGAAATAAAGGAAGCCTCGCCTTCAAGATGCCCAAAAGCAGTCCAACTGAGTAATCAACACAAGAAAAAAAAGAGAACTGGGGACTGCCTGCAGATCGCAGAGCAGACTGAAGGGCCCTGTGACGAATGAAAATCATCAAATGAGGCATTTTTGATTTACATGATTGAACCAAGAGGAGAACATGTGAACTGAAGACCAGGGGCCACCTTGCAAATCTGGGAAACATTTGTCAGACAGAGAAAAACCCAAGCAGCACAAATCTAGTAGAGTGCATCTTGGCAGGAAAAGTAGGAACCAAACCTTTGAGACCATAAGGTGGAATGGTAGCCTGTCTGATCCACCTAGAGACTGGAACAAGAAGCTGGTGCACTGTTACCAGGGATGCCAAAAAGAAAAATCTGTCTTCCTGGAAGAAGCAGTGGCTGAGCGATAGGCACACAGAACAGCTCGAAAAATATCCAGACAATGGAGGTACATATTGCCTTTTGGTAAACTGGAGCCAGACAGATGGAAGAACGATGTCCTGGTTGAGGTCAAAAAGGTAGAAACTAGGTCTCAGCACTACCTTGTCCCTATGCAAAACAGGGCCGCCAGTTCAGACTAATCTAAAAGATGATGGCTACGAGAAATACTACCTTGCGAGCAAAAGGACAACAAGGAATGTCTCCAATGGGTTCAACTTGGCAGTTTATTTTTAGAATTGTAACTTGTATTAAAAAGTTGTACAATTGTACAGTAAGAGAAAACAATTCAATCAATACATATGATGTCAAATGTGTCCGAATTGAACAATGAATTAGAAAAATCAACATCTATTGGGGTCCAAATTGAAGTTTCTGAAGTGCAAAGAGAAATCGGATTTAGATCCTATGAAGTCACAGGGAAAGAAACAGGCAGCAGAACTACATGAACTCCCCTGTCCCAATTAGGGAGTGAGAAGCAGAAAGAAAGGGCAGAAACATGACCTTTCATAGTGCTGAGGGCCAAAGGTTGGTCCAGTCAACTGCAGAAAGGATCCCAAGGAGAAACGCTTAGGGTTGAAGTCCTGAGCCTCACATCAAGTGAAAAGCCTTCCATGTCTGATCAATAACCTTGCAGGAAGCAGAGCTATTACTATTTAACATAGTAGGAAATCAATAATTCTGTTTGTCAGGATCTGGACTTCAACAGCCATACTGTAAAAGCCAGCAACCATAAAACAGAATGGTAGACAGCAACCATAAAGTGAGATGGACAGAATATCCAGATGATCAGGTGTAGCCCAATGTGCACCTGCCAGGAGTCTTACTGTGTCCGTGTACCTCACCCTGCCTGGGCCAATCTGGAGCAATGAGGAACACCAGAATCCCCTCCATGTTGATCATGTGAAGCAGATAAAGAAGATTCAGAGGTGGAAAGGCATAAATCAGCGTGTACTGATCCCATAGAGTTACCAAAGCATTCACGGTTTCCACTAAATCCCTGTATCTGGAGATTGTTGTTGAACCTGGAGGTCAGGAAGTGCGCAACTGGCACCACCACCTGTTAAACAGGTTCTTTTTTAAACAGGGATGTTTTAAAACAGATGAGGTAAAGAATTTTGCAGTCTGTTTTTTATGCTTCTTCTGCTGAAGACAATAGGTACTCTTGCCACCACACCAGGAATAGCCTTAATAATGGTATCCACAGCAGATTTAAAGAAATGCCCCTAAAAAAAAAAAAAACACACGGATCAGATGCTTCTTATATGCGGGTTCCACAGTCTAACACTTAAACCAAAGTGCCCCCCACATGTGCACTAAGAGAAGACCCATGCAGATGGGTAGATGAGAAAACTCCAGCACCATATTACAATTATAGCTTAAAAAAAACTTTAACCAGCCTGGGTTTGGCAAAGACAAGATGGGGCCTCACCAGAAGGAACAGAATCTTTAAAGAGGGCTTTCAATCCATTTATCAGGTGGGTCCCTAAAGACAGGTGTATCCTCCAATGGTAGAATGGTCACTTTAAGGTGGGACAAGAACAAGTGCACTGGGAAAGTCTTTGTGGCTATAAAAAAAGGACCAAGACTGGGAAGTGCACCGATGGAAGCACCAGGCTGATCTTTTAGTTTTATGTACACTACAGCTTCTAAACTTGAGTTTAGAAGTTTTGTTGCCAAAGCTCCTAAACCCAACTCCATAAAAGCCTGTATGTCCATACACGCATAGGCTTTTACAAGAGTTTAGAAACTGCTGTGCTTAGGGTAGGTTCAAACCCCCCTCTCCTGAACGTGGAAGAATCGCGTTCAGGGAAGGGAAGTTTTGACCGCAAAACTTGGAAAAATTGCTGCAAAGTCACGGTAAAACTGCAGATTTTGCCTCCTACTGTGTTCCCTCGTGGCCAGCGGTCAACCTAGTCTCTGTACATGTGCCTTAAAACGAGGTGTGTGCTGTACCAATAAGAGCTGAAACGGTCTCCTAATTTGGAAACAATGGCATAAAACTGTGGCTCCTGAGCAGCAAGCTCTTCCGATTAAGAACTTGAGCCACTCAGAATCAGACAGTTCCCCCCGTGGCTCTTTGCAATGCAGGAGCAGCAGTGGGGAGAAGCTTCCTCAAAGATGTATGGTGGGAAAGAATGTGCATGGCATGCACAACACTACATTTAGCGGTTATAACTCCCACAGCAATAACCCCATCCATGATGGAAATGGTCAGGAAGAGAAGATTGTAAACCCTAAAGGCATCAAGCAACCAATGTACTCACTAGGCGAGTCTTCCAAGACACAGCTAAGCTAATGCAGCTTCTGTTACCAGAAAGGTGTCTGGAACGTGATTTATGGGGAACCTTGTACCTCAGGGGTCACTTCCACACTATCCTCAACATTCGATCCTGTGAGGTTCTGACATAGCACTCCATTAGCCAGTCTAAGGATAGCTGCACCAGAAATCTGCAATTGGAAAGACCAGCTCAACAGAGCATCCTGATTTTAGGAAAAAATAAAAAATAAAATTACTGAATAACTGTGCTAACAAAAATAGATTCGTCTTTTACACACTGGAGCTGAAGAAAATATGTAAATTCTCCAAGGATACTACAAAAAAAATAAAAAATTCAAGTGTGCTGGTAGAAGGGGTTCGCCTGGGCTGGTTTATAGCTTTTTTTCTTTATTTGCTGATGAAAAAAATACCTGTAGGCAGCAGAATAAACCGAAGGTGAAAGACTTGTGTCCCTCAATGGACAAGAAAAAAAAAAAAAAAAAAAAGAAGATTTTTGACTTGGCTGTAAATTCCTTAGCTTTGGCGTTCAGTACACAGGCTGGATATTCTTAGGATATAGGCTGGTATCTTCAGGTGATTGGACATGTATCTCTATAAACCTACTCCACTTTGTGAGACCTCTGGGGCTTTTTTCTAGCAAGCAATGAATACAGGAGGGGAGGGTGTCCTAAACAGCACTCCATCACATGCAATCTACAGGTGAGTCAAAGCTCCTTTAATCTTATTTGTACAGTACAGGACACATGCTGAATATTCATAGACCCTGGGATGTCCCTAAGCAATGAATGGAGAGCAACAGCAGCAAACAGAACTGGGCCAACAGGCCCAATAAACATTTGACTAATTGTTTGAGTTGGGTCAAACAGACCCAACAGTATACTACAGCAAGAACATTGCAGCTGAAAGCTGCATTGGTAGAAGCTTGGGTGTCCGCCTTGTAGAACTTGGAGAAGGTATGAACTGAAGACCAGGTGGTGGCCTTCTGAAAGCTGGGCAACAGAGATTTGATGTTGGAATGCTTGGGAACACCCACTGATCTGCTGGAGTAAGCATGAAAGTCCGAGGTGTCTCACCCTTTAGAGCAAAGGTCTTCAAACTATGGCCCTCCAGTTGTTCAGGAACTACAATTCCCATAATGCCTAGTCATGTCTGTGAATGTCAGAGTTTTACAATGCCTCATGGGATGTGTAGTTTCGTAACAGCTGGAGGGCCGTAGTTTGAGGATCCCTGCTTTAGAGTATAAGGCTCTTGAGGAGTGTTTAAACAATGTATGTATGTATGGGGAAAAAGTAATGTGTATACTGCTGCAAATTAACATCAATTAATGAAAAATGCCCAACTGTGATAATCAATCCAATAGCAATGCTTCCTATGTATGCAAGGAAGTGTGTTCTCCCAAGGAGAAGGACCTCTAACTAACCCCAAAAGGTATAGTTAACGCTCATCACAAAGGTCAACTGCGCATAACACCACTTTTACAACCCTGATGGCAACAAAATTCCTCCAGGCAAAAGAGGTCTTAAGCCCAATTAAACCATCATCTACTGCTGAATCTCCAAGAATGCCTTCTTGTACAAGCACAATTAATTGGATCCCACAGTTGTGTTCGCAAATAAAAAAATGTTTTATATATATATTTATTATTATTATTATTTTTTTTTTTTAGCAGAGACCCTAGATAATAAAATGGTGGTTGCTGCAATATTATACGCAACACTGTATTTGCGCAGTGACCTTTCAAATGCAATTTTTGGGAAAAATACACTAATTAACTGAATAAAAAACGAAAAACAGTAAAGTTACATTTTTTTGGTATAATGTGAAGGCTATTACGTCACGAGAATCGTGATCTTTTTTCAAAGGATAAAAAAAAAAAAAAAATTGAGATTCTCATTTTAGCCAGACTCGTGCAGCTGTAAAAATTGTAACAGCTTTAGGGAGCCCAAGAAAGTACAGCAAGCGCCAGGACAGTCTCCTACAGGTGATTCAACTGCGTGATCGGGGCACCAACAGCCAGTGGCGCCTGTGCGCCCCCTATGGACAGGCCGCCACTGCCACCAGTGCAGAGCTTGCTCAGGAATGGCAGCAGGCAGGTGAGCGCATCTGCACACACAGTGAGGGGAAAGACTTTTGGAAGATGGCCTGGTGTCAAGAAGGGCAGCAAAGAAGCCACTACTCTCCAGGAAAAACATCAGGGAGAGACGGATATTCTGCAAACGGTACAGGAATTGGACTGCTGAGGACTGGAGGAAAAGTAATTTTCTCTGATGAATCCACTTTCCGAATGTTTGGGGCATCCGAAAACAAACCTTGTCCGGAGAAGAAAATGTGAGCACTACCATCAGCCCTGTGTCATGCCAACAGTATAGCATCCTGAGACCATTCATGTGTGGGGTTGCTTCTCAGCCAAGAGTGAGCTCACTTACAATTTTGCCTAAGAACACAGCCATGAATAAAGAATGGTACAAAAATATGCTCCAAGAGCGACTTCTCCCAACCACCCAAGAACAGTTTGGTGATGAACAATGCCTTTTGCAGCATGATGGCACACCTTGTCATAAGGCAAAAGTGATAAACAAGTGGCTTTGGGAACAAAACATCAACATTTTTCGGTCCATGGCCAGGAAACTCCCTAGCACTTAATACCATTGAGAACTTATGGTCAATCCTCAAGAGGCAGATGAAAAAAAATAAAAAATTCTGACAAACTCCAAGCATTGATTATGCAACAATGGGTTGCCATCAGTCAGGATGTGGCACAGAAGTTGATTGACAGCATAGCAGGGTGAATTGCAGAGGTCTTGAAAAAGAAGGGTCAACACTACAAATATTGACTTTCTGCATAAACCTAATGCAATTGTCAGTAAAAGCCTTTGACACTTGTGAAACACTTGTAATTATACTTCAGTATACCATAGTGACATCTGACAAAACGGATCTAAAAACACTGAAGCAAAAGCGAAAAAATTAATATTTGTCACTCAAAACTTTCGGCCACGGCTGTACAGAAAGTCCACAGCACTGTAATGAAGATAAGCCACTCACAGCCATGAGTAAAAATCCCCCCACTCAGTAAATAGCCAGCTCTTACTCAGACTTGCAGGCTTCGCCCAACATGTTTCATCATTCGTAATGTCTTCAGGGGCACCATAAAAAAGGCAAACTGTAAAGCCTAGAATACACCAATTGACAGCTCAGATCGGAGCTGCTGTACTAACAATCCCATGTTAGTACAACCATCATCCTAGCTGATCTATTGCATTCTGACAGAGGGGCAGACCGCAATAGCTTCTGTCAAACCGGCTGCCACACACAGGCTAAATCTTGGCTGTTTTTTATTGAACCGGCCGATGTCGCCTGGAATTCAGCTCGTGTGTACTAGGTTTAAACAACGCCCCATCCCCCCCCCCCCCGACTCCTGGGGGGGGTGGGGGGGGCCTTTATTGTCAGGAGGGTTTTGTCTTCCAAGTCTTGCATTGAAATGAAGGACTGAGTTTTGACATTGAAGATAAAGTTTGAGGAAAGTAATGTGGCAGTCTTTATTGAGGTAGAAGCCCACGAGAAAGGGGATACAGAAACCTGTTGTGGGAAAACTACTTTTCCTACTGTGACATCTTTAAATTTGTCAAATGCCACACCAAGCAGACGTCTTTCTTAAAAGGGCATGTGTGTAAGGCAATGTTTGCAAGCAACTTTATCTGTTCAGGCTTTTAGCTAAAAGATTCTGTGCATATGTACAGAAACAAGAGGTATTCCGGAGATCTGTATCATTACTTATTTTAGGCAAACACAAAAAAAATCTACAAGTGCTCCACCAAGGTTTGGTCCTGGAGACAGGTTCCTGCTGTCTGTTCATTGCCCTAGTCCAATTAGCTGCAGACTGGAAATTGCAGCAATAGCCAGTTGCAGAGCTAGGCATGCAAAGTTAAAGCATTAAAAAAGTGCCTTAAATAGTCTCAGCAGAATCTTTAAACGGAGGAACGTCTTCTAACAGGCAAAGTAAAATGACTGAGACGATGGGGTCTATTACAGAAAAAGACCATTTTATTTGTGAACTCTCTCCACTGGATGCAGTTTGGCCATTATCAGAGAGATGAACATTTTTATAATTTTCCCATTCTATTTGCTCATGAATGGGGAATGTCTTTTTAGACTTATCAGGTCTCTTAGTACCCAAATGGGCATGATGAGATGGAGAATAGAGTATGGCAAAGTGGAGGCTTTTGTGCACAGAAAAAGTGGCATATCTATAGTGGCAAGCATACTGCATGAAGAGATAACATCTCACCCCCAGCCTCTCATACACCTGATATCTTTAATGCCCTCCACTAGAACTGCCTCTGCATCCTCTAGAGCAGGCATTTCACTTTCCATATCCAGCAGGGATTGAAAAGAAGCTTGACACTTTTGTGCTTTGGACAGTAATGGCTGTATTAAAGCCATTATTTGTCCAAGAAAGTCTGACATAATAGCTTGCAGAAATGTAGGCTTATAGGGGTATGCCCAAGGGGCTTGTCCAGTAAAACGTTGCCAGTGTCCAATCACCAGAAGGTATCAGGCTATAATCCATTGTCCTGTACTATTGAGATACACTGATCCGACATTTTATGACCACCCATCTAATATTGAGTAGGTCCCCCTTTGTTACCAAAACAGCCCTGACCCATAGAGGCATGGATGCCACTAATCCTCTGAAGGTATGCTGTTGTATATCTGGCACCAAGCCGTCAGCAGCAGATACTTTCAGTCCTGTAATTGCAAGGTGGGGCATGCATTGATCTGACTTGTTTTTCCAGCACATTCCAGAGATGCTCGACTGGATTGAGATCTGGAGGAGAATTGAGAGGCCAAAGTCAACACCTCCAACTGGTTGTTGTGTTACTGAAGTAATTTTTGCAGTGTGTCAGGGTGCATTATCCTGCCATCAGGGAATTCTGTTTCCGTGAAAGGGTGTACTTGGTCAGCAACAATGTTTAGGCAAGTGATACATGTCAAGTGACCGTCACATGAATGGCAGGACCCAAGGTTTCTCAGCAGAACATTGCCCAAAGCATAACACTGCCTCCTTCCTATAAGTGCATCCTGGTGCCAACTATTTCCCAGGTAAAACACACATGCACTCAGCTATCCACATGTTGTTAAAGAAAACACGATTCATTAGACCAGGCCACCTTCGTTCATTGCTCCATGGTCCAGTCATGATTGCTCACATGCCCCATTGTAGGCGCTTTTAGCTGTGGACATGAGTCAGCATTGGCACCCTGACCTTTCTGTGGCTACACAGCCTCATGCACCATAAACTATGACTCACATTTTCTGCTTTCAACATATCAACTTCAGGGACATATTTACTTGCTGCCTAATAGATCCTTGTGTATGTATACATGATATATGTATACCCATGACCTAAGACAGACAGGGAACATAAATGGATGACAGCAAAGGGGATGCCCACCTTGTTGTGCCAAAAGAGGAGAGCTTGGCAGTGGCTCAAATGCTGCTCCGGAGGCTGGAGCAGGAACAGCAGGAACTGCAAAGCTCTTCAGGGGATGGGTGGGTCTGATATGTGCTGTAGGAATGCTGGGTCCTGAATCTTCATCCAAGGAGCCGGGTAGAAAACTGCCTCCTGGAGGATCTGGGTCCTCCCCACCAGTCTGAGAAGAGGATGATGCTGCTGCTGCTACTACTACTGTGTCACAGCTGGGGGTATGTCGGACAGATTCTGTGGTGAGAAAAAAAATAATGGATCTTATTTTACCAATATGATCATGAAGCTAAAAAAATATATTTTTATCCAAAGACAAAAGTATTAAAGATGGTCCACATTAACATAGCCATGCAGTACATTCCAATTATTAAATGTAAAACAATCAAGACAGATACAACTGTGGTCCAGAATAAAATTACCACAAAAAAAAGACAGGGACATTCAGAATAATAAGGGATAAGGTGTTTACTTAATGCTATTAGCATTATATCTTAATTGAATTTCAATGTTCAATCAACATTGAGTCCAAGTAGTCTGCCCATGACCAGATCCGCCGGAGCAAGCCCAGAGACATCTAACCACGGAGCCCATAGTTTTTCAAATTTACCGATACAATCCATCCGCAAATGTATTACCAACTGTAGCAATTCCATAACTGAAGGAGGATCCTCCGATTTCCAACGTACCATTTTTAGCTTGCGGGCTAAGTATAAGGTTCTTACAAGAGCCTCTCTGGTGTGGGTCTCCCAGTCAAATTCATCAAGCATATTAAGCAAACCTGGTTTGGGATCTAAGGGAAGAGACACCTGAAATACCCTGTTTAGTGTATCCACAATGCCCTTCCAGTAGGAGTGTAATTTTGGGCATCTCCATAGTAAATTAATTAGATCCCCATGATCCTGTGTACATCTAGTACACATAAGCGCAGGTATAAGACCCATATTCTGGACTGCAGCCATCTCTTCTCTACATTAATTTGAAAAGGTCCAACTTATCTTGGAGGATATGTTTCATCTGTGTATCACCCAAGACTAGTCCATTCACTGGGTATATGTAAGGGTTTACAACAACTTTCAATATACAAATTTGCCAACATGTACTAAAAAAACAACAGCCATATAAACAAGATTGGACGGAATGCATCAAATAGTTTACTGAGCAGTAAGCATACCAATATGAATGGGGTGTTTATGCACACTGACTGGGGAGGGAGGAAGAGGCCACTACTGCATACAAGATATTGAAACATTTTAACACTAAACATAGAAAACATATTAAGGAAATAGGCCAACTGGCCACCAGTGATCTATATTCTGCTTTTAGGCACATAGTATTTTAGGTTTTAAGTGACCCTGTGGTGTGTGCTGATAGTCATTTCAGGAAGTCTTGACTGCTTATCCTGTTACCTTATTATGCGCTTCCATGTTTTCTACATTTTCCCATCAAAAACATCAGGGGCTGCAGGCACACTTTAGGTGGTCTAAAGTCAGGTTTTAAGGCCACAGTAGGAGAAATAGGTTGGACCTCCAGCAGACACGTTTTTCTGCTACAACTGCAGCAATGCTTTACATAGACATCCCAGATACCACCCATTGCTGATTTACCAACCCAGATTATTCCTATAGTTTGGGGAACGCTCTTAAGACAGCTTACATAAATGTTTGGTCGTTGATATACGCTATATATCTTACTATAGTAAGGAGGGATCTAGA
The DNA here is from genome assembly GCA_028564925.1 of Lithobates sylvaticus. Lineage (NCBI taxonomy): Eukaryota > Metazoa > Chordata > Amphibia > Anura > Ranidae > Lithobates > Lithobates sylvaticus. The sequence goes on from CM053029.1 coordinate 498,303,457, forward strand.
GTATTCAATGTAAAATTGAAATATATCTATCTATCCCCCTCTTTCAGTTTGCATACATTTTGTTGTTGCCATTTTACACTATATACAGATTGTACAGCCACTGGTCCCTTTTGTGTGCACAGCAGGCTTTTTCTCTACATTTAAAAGCTGTGCTGTTCTCACCTGCAGCCTGAGAAGTTCCACCCAGCACGTGCAGCATGAACCCAGGCACTGAGCGAAAATTAGAGTTATCGATGGAATGGATGGGATGAGCACTGACAACCGCTGAAAGACAGAATGGTGAATTATGGGACATGGAAATAATGGAGGTAACAAATGGCAGAAAACAATGCGTGTCCCATTTAAATAAGTGCAAAGTACTATATGAAGATGTGAAAAAGGAGGTGATTAGGCCTAAAACAATGGCAAGCTTGAGGTGGAAGGTAGTATGATGGGCTGGTTTGATTCACTGGAAAAATTACAGCTATAAAAGAAAAGTTAAGTTGACCAAAAATCTGATTCCAGCTATAATTTTTCTAATTGAAGTAATAAATGAAGCCTGCTCAATAAGGCCAAACAATAAATGTTATTGTAAAAGGATGCATGCAAGTAAAAGCCAGTGGTGGATTAAATTTCACGCTAGTTACATTAGACAAAAATAATAAATAAGGCTGGGTTCACAAATCTCAGCAGCAGCTTTGATGCGAATTGCACAGGAGCCCTGTGCGTCTTCTGGTCCATTTCAGGTCCAAATTCAGCCAAAAATTCGGGCTGAAATCGGACCTGAAACAGTGAATAGGGATGCACTTGACTCCTGCTGTGAGCCGGAGCGTGCTGCAGAGTGAACCCAGCCTTAATCACAGCTTCATGCTTCTCTTAAAAATCTTCTACATGTTTAACACAAGGCAACCAAAACAGTCTACCTCAGTGTTCCGCCACCCTTTTTTCACAGCATCCTTCAAAATTGTGCAAACTTTCGAGGCGCCCCCGTCTACACCCTGGTCCTTCATCACATCAGAAGCCCTCCTGTCACACAGCAGATCCCCCTTCCCTTCACATCCAAGTCATCAGTCTCTCTCTCTCCCTCCCCACATTAGAGTCCTCAGTTTCCATGGTGCTCACGTCTAGCCCAAACTGGACCATGAAAATGGCTGATGTAGCTTGGCACCCCTAAGCCGAGACAGTACCATGGTTGAGAAATGCTGGTTTACCTTTATTCCCCATACACAGTCTCAAAGCCCTCAGAAACAGGAATTTATGTCATAGTGTGAACCCCACTTTCACCAGAACTTACGCTGTGGAGGCTGAGAGTCAAAGGGCATCATTATTTTTGGTCTCATTCCTCGCCGTCCTGCAAGTGAGGATACAGAATCCTCTGATTCCAGACCTGTGAAGGAAGGTTGTGCAGTAACTGTTGGAATTTTACCCAAAATGAATCAACTGTGTTTAGTAGAGGTTCCCCATGCAGTCTAGTATAGCATGCATCTGACGTAAATATCTATGTGGCAATTTTTTCCATCAATATCTCCCCCACTGTAACTGTACTGCCATGAACAGAAAACATTCACAGTATGCATTCGCTGCTTTTCTCACCTCGGTATGAATTGCTGTGCTGGTGAATGCTGCCTTCTGTAGTGCTTTCCCCAGGTGTCAGGTCTTGTGGGGAACGGGGCAGACTGGTGTCTGTCAGCATAGGATTTGTTTCTGGAGACTTGTCCACTGGCTTTAGCTCTAGTCTTTCATGATGAATCCAAAGATCAGGAGGCTTCACATCCTTAGAGTTGGCTTTGTACTTATGGGACCCATTAACAGACTTGCACGCAGCTCTTTTCCTGATAGAAAACATACAGAAAATGTTAAACAATGAAATGATTAGAAGGAAAGGCATTGTTTTGCCAGAAGAATATGTATCCAGCAGGAGCATTGTAAAAAGCAGAAAGCATCAGAAGATGTTAAAAAAAATTAAATAAAATAAGTAATCTCTCGCACACTGCAAAACACTGCTGCTCCAATTACAAAGTGCACACATGAGGACTGTAACACAAACTAACCCCCTGCACATAAATACACCTGAATATTGCACCAACTCTCACCCCTCTGCTCCACCTCCACTCACAGTCCCCCACCACCACAGCCACTGCCTGATCCCTCCAAACACCTCCTTGTACATCAATTCCCTCCCCATGCACCTCCACTCCTCTGACAGCTCCCATCTTCATACCCTTTCCTGCTCCAGCTAGACTCCAACTCCTCTTATTTGACAGCTCATGGCATCACACCTTTCCTTTCTAGCACAGCTCTCCCCTGACTCCTCTACCCCTCTAATAGCTCTCATCGCCACAACGTTCCTTGCTCCAACACAGCAGGTCCTCTTTTGGCTTCTCCCTCTACAACTGCCTCTACAACTGCCTCGGCCACGCACTGAAATCTATCTTTCCCTCAACTACCTTCCCATCCCCTTCACTGTCATCCATCTATCCCAGGCCACCTGATATCCATCTCTCCCTCACCACTTTGCACCTCCTCTGTTATTCTTACATTATTTATTCTGATGTCCTATGACATCCTTCATTACCCAGCTGCTTTCCCTGTCCCTCTGATGACATCCATTCCTCCCTGGACATCTAACATCTATGGACCTCCAACCCCCTCAATCATCCCTACTGCTTACATGCATCTCTCCCTAGCCATCAGGTCCCATGTAATTTACATCCCTCCCCAACTGCTATAAAGCACTAGATCACCATCCCTCCCTAGATGTTGCACCTCTATGAACCTCTAATCCTCCCCAGCCACCTCACCCATCCCAACTGCTTACATCATCTCTCCCCTAGCCATCACATCCCATGTAACTTACATCCCTCCCCAGCTGCTATATTGCACTGGATCACCATTCTCTCCATGGATGTCTCAACTCTATAGACCACCAACCCTCCCCAGCCACCTCATCCATCCCTACTGCCAACATCCATTATCTGCAATTTACATCCCTCCCAAATTGTTATAAAGCACCAGATCACCATACTCAGGAATGCATTGCTGCTAGTAACTTTCCAGTGTTTGCATAGACTGGTTGGGTTTTCCTGGCTCTATTCACTAGGCAATGAACAAACATTTATGATTACGACAAGTATGGCAGTATGACGTGTAAACCATATACAATAAATGTTAGAAACTCACTTTTTATGGTGGGAGTTGGAGCGACGTGAGCAGATAGCAGCAATGACCACAGCCACTAGCACAGTTATAACTCCAAGGGAAACGATGATGGTTAAAAGCATGTTCTGATCCAGAGAGGTAGGGCTTCCATGAGGACTATTACTGCCTGCAAATGATGCATCAAAATTCAATATATATCGCTATCTCTATCAATATGTCTATATCTGATGGTTACCAGTTGATGGCAAGACTATTTGTACCCTATTTGACTACAGCAATTTCCTGATTCAGGAGATATCATAATTCTTTTTGTGCAAAACTGGCACATCTGTAAATTTCATATCTTGCAGTACAGAACAGGACAGGTAGAATACTCATAGACCCTGGATTATAGGCTGGTACCTTTGAGTGATTGGACACTTGCAAAGCTTTGCTGGACACACCCCCCCCCCCCCCCAGAGCATTTTCCTATAACCCTACCCCACTTCATGAGGCCCAAGCCTTTTAACAAGCAATACAGAGCAACACCGGAAATTAGGGGATGGTGTCCTATTCTCCAAGATATGGAATTTACAGTCAAGTCATAATTCCTCTAATCTTAATTGATCAGTACAAGATACAGGCTGGATTTTCACACCCTGGGACATCTCCAAGCAATGAATAAAAAGGATGGGCAGCAACAAATGCAGAGCTGTGCCAATATGCCCAGCAACAACAAGGGTCAAAAGGACAAAAAACTCAGACCGAACAGCATGCTGCAGCAAGCACCATGTGGATGAAAGCTACAGTCACAGAAGCTTGGACTTCCACCTGGTAAAAATTGGAGATGGTATGAACTGAAGACTAGGTGGAGGCCTTGCACATCTGGGCAACACAGCTTTGATATTGGAATGGCCAGGAAACAGTTACTGATCTGGTGGAGTGAGCAAGTAAGGGGTAAGAGGGGTAAGATGGCTGGAGGGGTAAGCTCTTGAAATTAGTTATCTTATTCACCTGACAATAGTGGATTTTGAAGCAGTATGTCCTTTGTGAGGCCCTGACAATTCAAAGAGTTTGTCTTTCAAGCTGTGGCTTTCATATGAACGGATTGCTTCTCATTGTACTGATGTCGGAGCTATCTCTTTGGGGTGCTCAGGATAAGAGCACAAAGAGGGACGGACTAGGTCTTCATTAGGGTGAATGTGAGATTCCACCTTTAGGCAGAAAGGTAGGCTTTGGGCACAAGACTTTGTCTTTCTGAAGGATCAGGGATGGATCCTTATAAGCGAGAACCATGTCAGAGACACATCTGACAAACTGCCACTGAGGAGACCACTTTCCAGGAACGATTATTCAAAGAAAGTTCCCTGATGGGTTGAAAGGTTGGTTTCTGCAGAGCAGAAAAAAAAAAAATATCCCAAGGAAGCAGGAAGTGCTGAAAGAGTGGTCTAATCTCAGAAACACTTTGTATAGAGGTTTTAACAGGGGAAAGAAGCAAGTTTTACTAACAAAATAGACATGTTAGACCTGTCCATTAGGAATACTTAAGACTAAATTCTGGTCAAGTCCGGATTGTAGGAAGGACAGAATAAGAGGCACAGAAATCTCTGGGATTAAAATGCCTGTAGGTAGGAGAACCACCGCTCCAGGATAATCCACACAACTGAGGTTTGCAGCTTCTCCTAAGATAGAGAGACCCAGGTGCAGGCACGGCACATACTAATGAAGATAGATTGAAAGACTCTGGACGGCCGCACTCCAAAATAGCTATGAGTAAGCACTCCTGGTAGTGTGAAACGCGTTAGGGATTTTTGCTTTGCTGTGACCCACATTTGTGTGATTTTGTTTCACAAATAAAAGGCATTGGAATTTATTTTGGAGTGCGGCGGTCCAGAGTCTTTCAATCTATCGTCATTAAAATGCCTGTGCTCACACCAGGCAAATAAGGATTTCCAGGTAAGGTAGTACATTTTTCTAAAGTGGCTTTGAGCAATGCGAGAGGACTTGAATGGAATTAGGCAAAGGGGACAGTCTCTAATGAGGCTACCATGTAGAGGCTTACTAAGGGATATATCTTTGATCTTCACATCCGAGCATGAGATTTTAGAAAGGATTTTGCTTTCTGGAAGAAAGACTTTTGCCTGGGCTGAGTCCAGAATGAGGCCTAAGTATTCAAGGTGAAAGGAATGCTGTAGAACAGACTTTTGAAAGACTATTACCCAACCAAAGGCCTGAAGCATTGGAATAGTCCTTTGCACATGTGCAAATAGTTGAAAGGAGAGGAGTCTTTCAGAAGGAGGTTATCTAGATACCCTGTTATCCGATTGCCTTGAATTCTTACAAGAGCAAGAGGAGATGCAAGTACCTTTTGTGAACCCGCTGGGTGTAGAGGATAGGCCAAATGTTAGTGACATATAGGAAATGATTTTTTTCCTACTGCGAAGTGCATCTTAATGAGATACAATGTACAGGAACAGGGACAATTTTAGACACGCACCCACACTCACTCTGGTTGAAATGGATGGACTGGTGTCTTTATTCTACTACTAGTGTCTTACTAACTACAAGACACCAGTTCAACCAGAGTGAGTGTTTATCTATAATTATCCCTATCCCTGTACATTGCGTCTCATTAAGATGCTCATCTATTATATTATTATTTAAGGTACCCATATAGCGCCATCTATTTACACAGCGCACACTCACATCGGTCCCTACCCTCAAGGAGCCCACAATCCAAGGTCCCCAACTCACATTCATATACTAGGACCGATTTAGGACAGAAGCCAATGAACCTACCAGCATGTCTTTGGGGTGTAGGAGGAAACCAGAGTACACGGAGGAAACCCACGCAAGCACAGGGAGAACATGCAAACTCCAGGCAGGTAGTGTCGTGGTTGGGATTCGAACCAGTGACCCTTTTTACTGCTAGGCGAGAGTGCTACCCACTACACTACTGATGCTAAGTATTTCCCTTGTTTCAGAGAGGCAATAACCAACCTTGCAACTTCCATGCGCAACTTTGGAACTTGAAGGTACTTGTTTAGAGATTTTTGGTCCAGAATAGGATGAATGCCCTTGAAAGTGTTGGCGTGCGGAAGGGGTTTGAGCAGAATTCTTTGAAACTGTCCTGTAGAGGAACCAAAATGACCACTCACTGGGACAAGAGATGAGAGAACTCTTCCTTTTGAAGAAGGGGGTTTGGAAACCTAATGTTGTGGACTAAATACTTTTTCTATTGTGACAGTTTATGAATTTGTCAAGTGCCTCAAAAAAAAAAAAAAAAAGAAGTCACCCTTTCCTTTAGAGGGCATACATGTGAGTTGACAACACAAAAAAAGAGTGAGCGTGTACAGTCTTCAAGTGCTCTGCCAAGGTTTAAACCCGAAAGGCAGGATCCTCTTGGTTGTTTAGTGTACTAGTCCAATTAGAGGCAGTGTGGAGATCAGGACATTAAAGGCAATGGCCAGTTCCTGAGCTGGGCCTGTGAAGTTAAAGAGCCTTTAAAGGCGTCTCAGATTTTCTGTCAACAGAATCTTTAAATGAAGACACATTTATAGGCATGGTAAAATTTCTAAGGCTACTTTCACACTGGAGCAGTGGGGGCGCTGGCGGTAAAGCGGCGCTATATTTAGGGCCGCTTTACCGGCGCATTGCGGCCGCTCGCGGGGTGGTTTTACCTCCCACGAGCGGCCGAAAAAGGGTCAATACCGCCCGCAAACCGCCGCTGCAGCGGCGTTTTGCGGGCGGGTTCGGTGCGCTGCCCCATTGTTTCCAATGGGAACGGGCGCTATAGGAGCGGTAAATATACCGCTCCTATAGCGAGCCAAAGATGCGGCTTGCAGGACATTTTCCAGCGTCCTGCAAGCGCACCGCTTCAGTGTGAAAGCCCTCGGGCTTTCACACTGAAGACACAGCAACAGCTGTTTCGGGTCGGTTTGCAGGCGCTATTATTAGCGCAATAGCGCCTGCAAACCGCCCCAGTGTGAAAGGGGCCTAAGACTAAGATGCCAGGGGTCTACTTCCACAGCAGACTTTTTTTTTTTACACTGAATAGTGTTCGGAAATGATTCTCAAAGACATTAAAATCTTTTCAGGGTTTACCTGTCAAAAAGTTCTTATTTTTGCTTCTGAATGGGGAATGTTTTTTTTTTTTGACTCTGCAGGTCTCTGAGCATCCAAGGGGGCATGGTGAGACGGAAAACAATCATGTGCAACAATGTTGAGGCTTTTGTGCACAGAAGTGAGCATATCTACATTGGTAAGCATATTGTGTGAAGCCATAACATCATATGTATGAGAGGCTGGGGGCAAGAAATTTCTCATGGCCTACTCTAAACACAGTCTCTGGGTTCTTTTCATTTTCCTCAATGTCTATAGCCTATAGAATAGGCATTTCACTTCCTGACACTGACAGACACTGCACTGAGCTGGGGCTTTGGATAGTGATGGCTATATTTAAAGTAGAAACAAAAAGGCCACATTTTTTATTTTATTTTTGATAGAATGGTGATTGATTAGAACACCTTTTAGTTTTTATTGCTGTCTGTGCCCCCATTAGGGAGATTCATCCTCTCCATTTGTCCTGTTTACCATAATCATCGAAAAAGGAAAGTAAAAGAGGGTTGCCCCCAGAAAAGTAATAGAGGGGACATTTTCCAATGAGAACACTAGTTCAGGTGACTTGGGGGGGGGGGGGGGGGGCCCAAGGGATTCCCCTAATTTGCAGAGATTTCCTCACTTCTTGTTTTGGCTACGCATTAAATGGTTGGATTTATCCACCAAGTTTGAAATGTTTAACATTGAACAACTAACTTTCAAACAGAATTGCTGATGAGGTTTTTCCCTTGTGAAATTACATTGCAAAGCACATGAAAAGAACAGAAACGTTATTCTTTTAAATAAATTAAAAATAATAAAAATTGGTGCAAAGAGAATCAGTTAGTACCATTAGGTTTTTGATTGAGAAAAACAAATTAGTGAACGACATGCATAGCCCTGTTAGACCTAAGCAGCTCAGATCACTTAAAACCGTGATTTATTCACTGTCATCAGTAAGCAATAATTCGCAAATACAACTGATCATCAGCACAGCCCTTGAACCTTTCCATGAAATCTTGTTAATGTCAAAAGGTATCATCAAAATTTCCACAGTCACTATAAAGCGGAAGGTTACAATGTACTATTAACAATTGAAGATCCAGAGTCCAATCTGGGTCAAGTTGGTCTTTCTTGTACTTGCATAGTTACCTGACCCATGCAACATCAGCCTACTCAAATGTAAAGCATAACAGTGTGAGCAAAAAAGGTTATGCAGTAGGCTGTTCTATTTTTTGTTGTTGTCATAGATACCTTTACATCATGAACTGTTTTTAAAACTTGACTCCAGGGAAAGGGAAAATGCTCCCTCCCAGTGGGACTGCCCATGCACTGGAAGTGTTAAATGCTCATCTAGGTCTGAGGGAACAGGAAAATCTGTGCCCGCAGCCTCTTCTCCCCCAATGCTCCAAAGGTAGACACTATTCCTCACATCCAATGCATAGCTATGAACACTTACATGGAATTAAATTTACATTTATTGAGAGCCTCCGCAGCAGTAAAGGATACAGGTGGGCAATTTGAAAGAAAAAACAGCACTTTAGATGCTGGTGACATGGTCTTTTTTTGCGTGACTCGGATTCATCTTTGACTGCGGCATTCAATATTTTGAATTTTCGCCCTTTTTTCAGGACTGAAAGTTAACTGGGGCAAATCCCCAATCCTCACCCTCAGGACACCATCACCCAATTGTAGGGTTCCCGCTAACTGTCCATTAATACAGGTGGACAGGATTAAATATCTGGGTCTATAGATCCAACTCTGTGTTGGAGTTTATTGCACTGAATGTAACTCCACTTTTGTCACAGCTAATAACTAGGTTACAGGCCTGGCAGAATCTGCCTTTAACTTAAATGAGGATGACATTTTTACCGCTCTATATATTTCGGAACTCGCCTGTTTGGATACCGAAATATATATTTAAGAGTATAGAACAGTTGGTTACAACTTTCCTGTGGCAGGGCGAAACTCCAGGATGCAACTTCAGGGCACATGAATAGGGAGGGCAGCAGAGGTGAGGGGGGGGGGTTCCAATCTTTGATCTCGGACAAGTGCTGGATCGCCTCTGCTGCTTTTCCTCCAATCTGGGACCAGAGAGGGCAAGTTAACCTGTAGCCCTCACACTGGAGACTTGTACACCATCATCATGGCATCCCAGGACGGTGGGTACCGGGTCCCCCCCAAGGGCAGAGCACATGTGTCCCCCGCTTTGGGGTCACTGGTGGCTTACAGAGAAGGATTGGGCCTCTGGCTGTTTGAGGAGGACCGGGGGACACCCTGCTCCCGTGGAGGACCGGGGGACACCCTGCTCCCGTGGAGGACCGGGGGACACCCTGCTCCCGTGGAGGACCGGGGGACACCCTGCTCCCGTGGAGGACCGGGGGACACCCTGCTCCCGTGGAGGACCGGGGGACACCCTGCTCCCGTGGAGGACCGGGGGACACCCTGCTCCCGTGGAGGACCGGGGGACACCCTGCTCCCGTGGAGGACCGGGGGACACCCTGCTCCCGTGGAGGACCGGGGGACACCCTGCTCCCGTGGAGGACCGGGGGACACCCTGCTCCCGTGGAGGACCGGGGGACACCCTGCTCCCGTGGAGGACCGGGGGACACCCTGCTCCCGTGGAGGACACCCTGCTCCCGTGGAGGACCGGGGGACACCCTGCTCCCGTGGAGGACCGGGGGACACCCTGCTCCCGTGGAGGACCGGGGGACACCCTGCTCCCGTGGAGGACCGGGGGACACCCTGCTCCCGTGGAGGACAGAGGGGACTTGGTAGCTGACTTTATCAAGCAATGCGAAGACAACAGTCTATGAGCAGTATTGACATTAGGGTGGGCTGTCATTGATTGGGTGACATCACTAGGAAAGATCGTGTTGGCCAAGTCTGTAAACATCTGATCAGCCTTGGCTTTTCAACTTAGATGAAAGGAAGCGATGGCAGGGTCAGATGACAAGAATGTGAATTAGAAGTGATGATTTCTGTGCCTGGGTGTTGCAATGAAGAGTAAACCTCAGGCTGCCCCCATGCTATATAAATGGCGATCTCATATCTGAATAGAGGGGGAGAATTTCACAACTTACGGAGACCCAACTGAGCGAGGCGTGGCTACAGGAGCAGCGCCTGAAAGTACAGTCCTTGATAGTTGTGTAAGGGGAGCACACAGAGGGTCAGTTCTGATAAGAGCGGTCACAGGAGGACCCCTCACACAAAAGACATGGCAGGCAGGGCGGTGAGGTTGGCACACACAGGGTGATCAGGTTCCTGTTCTTAAGGGAGGTGGGGTCCTGGTTCCCAGGGAAGATGGGGTCCCTAGGTGAGATGGGTTCCCCGTCCTCCTGGGGAGAGAAGGGTGGCACCCTCTCCTCCTCCAACCACCAGCTATTCCAATTATGGCCAACCCAGGGACCCTCGTGCCTTCTCTGCGCCGGCCACCCAGGGGCCCTCGGGCCCTCTCCGCCGGCCACCCAGGGGCCCCGCTCCTTCTCCCTAAGCCACCAGTGACCCCAAAGCGGGTCACACATGCGCTCTGCCCTCGGGGGACCCGTCCTGGGAAGCCATGATGAATTACTATGGTCGAGGCTCTAATAGGATGGGCTTGGGGCGCAGAGCAATGCGTACCGATCCCACCCTGTTGTGTTGTATAGCAAATTAATTTTTGCACCAACGTTCCTCCCTGCCAATCAGCTGGCAGGTCAGTGAGACCTAGTGAAGTGACAGCCGAGCCGGGGGACGCACCTGGCTGCATTTGGCGGTCACAAGTGGCCCGTCAAATGGGCGCCAGCCGCCACTATCACAGACACTGCTGTATAATTTTCCTTGACCTCCCATATATGTATTTTACAGGGCTGTGCACAGACAGATTTGTGCAAGCGGAGGCTTCATGTGTCAGGCTGTTTTCGTTCTTGAACAAATTGTACAGCCCTTTACATTATGTGCATCATATAGTGTGGATGCTCATATTGAGGAATTTCTTTTATGCAAAGGCTTGGCCCCTCCCACAGGTACAGCTCTATATTTTTCCTGGACCTGCCATTGATATACATGGGGCCCGCCCCCCTTCAGCACAGCAGGCTAGGAGCGGGGCTGGAGGCTGTTTTACTAGGTGGTGAAGCCAGTTTTTGCCCTTTCGTGAAGTTGTATGTACCATGTATATAGGTCATTGAACTGGTTTGTACTATTCATATGTTCAGTCTCAGGGTTATACAGAGAGTCCAGTGCTGAAGAATATTGTGTTTTTTTTAAGTTTTGTACCAAAAAAAAAAAAAAGTTAATTCAACCTTTTCAGTGCAGGGGTAGCCCAGAAGGGTCTCTGGAGTTGGCCTTTAAATAAGCATCTAGCCATTTTAATCCTACATGTCTTAAGCAATTGAAAGATAATTACCTCCCAGTGGCGTGGTTCCTAAATCTGGAGTGCGGCCTTTTCCTGATACACCTGACGCTGGAAGAGAGATGTTTTATCATAACTCTGACATCATATGAAGTTTAAATTGATGTATTAAAGAGGTTCTCCGCAAACACATTAAAATCTTAACACTTACTTGCATAGCGAGACTGTTCAGTGATTTACAATATTCAGCTTATTCCACATGAGAGTTGAAGGTTGCGTGAAGTCTCAGCCTTTATTATAGACTGGGAGCACCAAGAGAGACTGGTTGTTAGGGAAAGGCTCATAGAATGAATATGTATCTATGGCAGCGCCTCCTCTCCATCTCAGCAATGCAGATCTCTAATAAGAGCTGACACTTCAAACAATCCTCAGCTCTCATGTGGAAATTATTGAGCTGAGAGCTCTAAATCACTGAACAGCCCCCTCTGTCAGTTAAAAGTCCTTAACTATTCCTTGAAATAAGCATTAAAGGTACTAGGTCTAGCCACAGCCATACCAAGCCCCCTTTTAAAGTTAACATCACAGAGATTATTATTACCTTGGTTATTAGGCATGTAGGGTGTTGATTCTGCCACAGGAAGGCATAAGAAAATAAGTTTGACTGGTCAGTTAATCATTAAAAAAAGGAATTGGGTAAAAAAGGTAGCAAGTTAAATTATTAGGGAAGAAAATTAATAAGTTAGAACATCTTTTTAGATCAGACAATACAAGGGAAAGCAGCAGCATTTGTTTGGAGTAGTTGGCAATAAAATTAATCTCAAATGGTAAAGTGAATCTGTTATAAGTCTAATGCAGCAGTTGTCTTCAAGACTACATAGTGCTGAGTGCAAAATAAAACCACAGTTGTCAAGTTTCCACTCTCATTGCCAGAAAGGAGATCTGTAATTTACTGGTGACCCTTTCCTTTGTCCATTCAGAGCAGAGAGTCACTTGGCACATTATACAAGCAGTATATGTTGCTGAGGAGGACAAGTAATCCAATAACTTTACTCTGCATGGGCAAAGAAAAGGGGTACTTTAAAGGGGTTGTAAACCTTAGACATGAAATATGAGCAAAGCATATCCCTCTATAGTGTGTTGCAATTAAGAGCACCAAGTGTCATTTCTGTCTGCTGCTTCATTCCTTTGCTGTCAGAATGAATCCCTTCTGACAGAGAAAAATGGGGAAGGACCCTTCAGCAGATTGACAGCCTCAGCTCTGTTCCTGAGAGCTGTGTGGAGAGGGGTATGTCCCTTCCTCCCAATCAGCTCTCAGAGCTCTTCTCAATGAGTTCTGCACTGTGTGGTTTCAGCTCTCCGCTCCCTGTTTTCTGAGCTCTCACACAAGCTTTATAAATTCTGCACTTTGAAAGGATGTAGAGAAGACTGTAGGTAGACAGGTACAAGTTATGTAGGAGGATTTGTTTAATCCCTGTGAATCACCTGAGGGGGGTTTACAACTACTTTAAGTTACAACCTTATCTCCTAGAGGCTGCTGCTGTCTGACTTGAAAGCTGCATTCCACATCCAAGGTCATTACTTTGTACAGTGGGATACGGAATAGGGGCTTCAATGCCCTGGAATTGGTATGCATTGCTTCAACCCCTTTAAAGTTTACACTCTATCAATGGTATGTGTCGGTGACATACAACTACTGAAAGATAGAGTAACAAAATAGAACACAGTAGTAGATTCTGGTACAAGGCCTTCCGTGCAGCAAAGAAAGTTTTAGCTTCAGGAGACATAAATATGCATACAAGGCGTTTGTAATTTTATGGAGGGTAAATGTAAGGGGTTAGAGAGGGGGGTGTGAAGAAGTTTTTGGGTAGTGCATTGCCCTCTACACGAAAAACCATCAACACCAATCTTGATGGCACCGAAAACGAGTATTTACATAAAGAAGCCACCAAATTGAGGTCTGTGCTAAAACTGCAACTCGTATTTGCCAAAAAAAAAAAAAAGTCACACTGCATACTGATTCTCTGTATAGCAGGTGCACTAGCTTTATATTGTATATCCAGCACCGTGTGGGAATGTTTTGACACAATTCAACCTTTATATGTAAATTTTTGCTAAATATCACAAGGTGATCGTGCATGCAGGTGCTTTGGCCATACACTATTTTCATACACGCTGGAAAACACTTAGGCTAAATAAAGAGAAGCATAAACCAGCTTCAACTGAAAATAGATAGGCCAAGAAGGCATACCAAGGTTATTTTAACAAATTAGGGAAGGAAAGCTGGTGGGCTGAAGGAGCTTGCAAAGACATACTAAGTGTTTACATTTTTACTGGATTTTGGTTAGTGCAACACCTTCATTTTCTTATAAGTTAGTATACCTGGACCCAAGACTTATATCTTACAGGGCAGTCCTAGAACGTATGAATAAATGGAACCAACGGACTAACATCCACTAAAACAAGTAGGTGAGTAGTCTGGTATAGAGAGAGATGCATGTCAGAAGATATCACCTCCTCAATACTCTGAAGTTGATTTTTACAGCAGAAATGTTGACTAAGCTTTTAGCTGTAGATCAGATTTCATTCCAGTCCTCAATGAGGGAAAACATATTCCTTTATCAGAATTAGCCATATGTTGACAGTGAGAAGAACTTTGTGGATATAAAAAGATAATTTTGGTGGAATATCTGTTGATCTAGCATATCAAATTGTATGATGAAAAGATCACAGAGAAAGATTACTTTGGTTCTACACAATACAGGATTATAAGAAGGTCAGAACCAAACAGGATTAATGCTGAAATGTTTCAAGTTACAAAAAACCTTATGGGAGATTACATTAGGGATAGTTTACAGATGAATTTACGGAAAATTGGTCCATTCTTTAGCTCTGCTTACCTTTTGGTGTACGAAAGAGTACAGCTTCTGACATAGGACCCATTCCTTTAGAATTTCTTGCTTGGATCTTAAAGTAATATGGAGTATCTAGAGTCAGCTCTTGAATTTGGTGGGTCAGGCGATTTCCAACAACTGGCTCTATTACCCAGTCATGCAGCTCTGCCTGAACATCTGTGCTGTAATATATAATGTAGCCTATAGGACACAAAGTAAAAAACAATCATTTAGCTTTTGAAATGAATATAGAATGTTTCAACCAGCATACTTCATACACAAATGAGAAACAGCAATGACGTGCTTGCTGTTGCTTTATAAAGCCACATAAAGCACCCTTCTACATGTTATGTAAACCTAAACTGAAATAAGTTGTGTGTGCATGTTTATGAATGCCGTTTTAGAAATTCACTTACTCCATGCCACACTATAGAAAGAACAATGGCACCATTATTAAAGGATAAGTTCACCATTCTAAAAAATAAATAAATGCACATTTTTTATTTTTTTTGAGCCTGAAAAGCATTGCACCTGGAATCAGCAGCTTACGGCTCCTGTAGACTGTCTGAATAGCTGTCTGCCTGTACCTTGTATGGGCAGGCAGTTACTGAATGACAGGAAGAACCAATGAAGCACCCTGGTAGTTCATGGGGAAATGCAAGCCGTCAGCCACAAAGGATGTTGGTACTTAAAGTTTATTCATTCACAGAGCTCAACGCAGCCGTATGACAATGGGTACAGGGAGAAGATCCCCAGCCCGCTGTCACAATTAGAAGGGGGATCGGGGAGACGATGCAAGAGAGGGAACATGTTACATGTTCCAACCTAAAAATGGGTGAAACGTGTAACATGTTCCCAAAGGAGAACTTATCCTTTAATACAGTAGTACATCTCCCTGCTACAGAGATTAGGCAATAAAAGAGCAATAGTGCACCGATGAGGATGAGGGAATCGCTCTGCTTTCCCCTCTTAACACATTCCTGCTTTTAAAATGACTGACGGGACTGAGCAATACAATATACAGCCTGGTTAGCTCATACAATGGCCCTCCCCCTCTTAAAGCGCTTGTAAAAAAGGATGGTGTTCCTTTAAAGCATTTTATACAGCACAGTGCTTGTGCTGTGTCATTTGGCCCTTTGTATCGCCTAAAAAACCTGTCTGATCCTGCCCTCCCCCCTGCTGCTGAGGCCTGACACCATGGTCAGTTTACGTGTCGCCGTCATCTGCTGTGTCTGCTCCTCTCCTCCCTGGCTGACATCAGTTCTCAGCCCCTCCTACTGTATCTGTCAGACAGGGAGAAGAGAGCCAAGGAGTCACATAAGCGCCGGGAGACACTCTTGATACAAGATACAAATCTGCTTTTTTTTTTTTTTTTTTTTTTTTTTTTAATACAGGACAGTACAAGTGGCTTTACAACCACTTCAAGCAGCCCATACATGAATGGTTTTGTTTTCATTAAATCAGCGGGTTTAACAAAAAAATAAAAAAAAATTAACCAATTCCTTAATCCACACATCCAATGTGCATGGGGGAATCCTCCCTGCTGTGCTATTCTGCTGGCTAGGAGCCTTCCCTGTCGGCAGGATGCAATGATCAGTGTTGCTGGCAGCACTGATCCGGCAAAAACACAACACGCTATTCCACACATAGATCAAAATTCGGCTGCTCCATGCTGAACCAGACGACTTTAGCCTGAGTTTTGCTTTGAAAAATTACAGCAAACACAGGTGTGAAGTGCTTCAGCGGAATTTAAACCATATTTCAGGATAATTTTAATAACTGGCTTATAGGGAACCTTCTTACATTTCCATATGAAATTAACTGAATTGTGGCAATAAGAAAAGATTGGACTGTATACACTATATCCTGTGCATTCATTCTAGTTCCATCTTACTGAACAATTCGGTTCTCCTGGGTATATGCTGTGAATGTGAAAATTATTTATTTTCAAAGCATCAAAAAAAATATAAAAAATTGATGGAAAAAAGCCATAGTTAAAATAGTTAATTATTGCCATGTCACCTGTAATTTTGCCATTCGCTTCTGATGGAGGTTGCCAGTTCACAATAATAGTGCGTGGCTTGCCTTCTTTGCTCACGACAGTCACATCCTTAGGAGGCGAGGACGGCACTAGAAAATAAAGTATATTGATACTTTGCACAGAACTGGACAAAGTGCAATGATACCAGTTTTTTTTTTTTTTTTTTTTTTTTTTTTTCAAAAAGATACCTGATTCAAAGGTAGTGCCATGGGCAGTCATGCTCCATGTACTTGACCGTCGACCTTTAGTAACCATCACTGAGAACTCATAAAGGGTGTTTGACTTTAGACCACTAACCAAATAGCTGAGTGTTGTACTGTTTGCCATCTGAAAAGGTGGAAAAGTAACAAAAAAAGTACATAAATGTCAATCCTAATGTATCATTTATCATAGTTACATAGTGAGGTTGAATAAAGACACCAGCCCATCCAGTTCAACCCGAGAGTGGGTGCGTGTCTACAATTATCACTATATATTTAAAGTACCCATATAGTGCCGTCAATTTACGAAGCGCTCCACACATACATCGCACATTCACATCGGTCCCTACCCTCAAGGAGCCCACAATCCAAGGTCCCCAACTCACATTCATATACTAGGGCCAATTTTGGACAGAAGTCAAATTAACCTACCAGCATGTCTTTGGAGTGTGGGAGGAAACCGGAGTACCCCGAGGAAACCCACGCAGGCACAGGGAGAACATCCAAACTCCAGGCAGGGAGTGTCATGGTTGGGATTCGAACCAGCGACCCTTTTTACTGCTAGGCGAGAGTGCTACCCACTACACCACTGTGCCACCCCTACACCTCGTTTTCATATTCACAATGCTAGTTACAAATATATATACACACACACACACACACACACCTTCATCAGTCTCTCACCTTGTACTTTGTGTTAGCTGGAATGTTGGTCTTCCATCTTGCAGTATAATAACGTGCATCTGTAATCTTCTGGTTCTTAGGGAGAGAGTTGTCTGCCCAGGTTAGCCGTACTGTGTCACTGCTCAAAATGGTCGCCTGGACCCCCACAGGGGGCAACATGGGGCTGGGCTCTGGAACTGGGGTGTATGAGGCATGAACAACATAAACATCAACTTCAGAAGTGTCTATGTCACAAATTGTGAAAACACATGGGAAATTAATCATAAAAAAAAAAAAAAGGATGAAATGGATGGAAAAATATGGAATAGAAAACAATTATATGAAAAAACATGCAATAAATACATTACGTACAGGCAGCCCCAGGCATATGATAAAATAAATACAAATCAAAAAGGTAAAGGTTTAATAGTTAAAGTAAGAGAAGAAAGGGGAGAGAGAGAGAGAAAGAGAAGAGAAATTGTTAGTATTAGCAAACTACAAACATTACGAGATTTCTTTCCAATGCTTATATGTTCTCTTTGCCCTATAAATAAAGCAGAATGTATGAATTATGCAGGTTACCTGTGTGTTGTCGCGTTACAGCACTTTCATATAAAGGGATGCCTTCCCCCATATTGTTAAAAGCCTTCAGAGAGATGACATAGTGTGAACTAGGCTCTGCAAAGAGAAAATTCAAAAGTTAAAATTAAAATGATGTTAATGTTTTACTATTAAACAATGAGGGAAATCACAAAACACAAAAACTGCATTCAAAGAATAAGCCGGGAATTTTATTTGATTAGTACCATTTTATCAGCTCTTTGAACGTGTCTGGTACATCGAGTCTGAAGTGGCTATAAACAAGCTGATTACAGTTCTGTGTCTGCCTCTAGAATTCACTGTAGAGGTGATCTGGGTGGCTATAGAGCATCCCAAGTACCCCTTATTTAAACTTTACTGTACAGCACAATCAAATATCATTGCAATAAATGCTGAGCATTTTTCCTGTCGCAAGCCTTTTTAACAAAAAAAGGTGTTTACATCCGCCCCCCCCTTAATTCCATTAACATGACTTCACCGTAAAAAAAAAAAATTTACAAAAATTATAACTATAAACAGAATATGTAGGCATGGACTTTGTGTCAAAAAATAAACCGAGTGCCATAAAAAAAAATAAACCGAGTGCCATAAAAAAAAATCTATTACACAACACTAAAAATTACTTTTAACACGCAAAGATTCCGATTACAGTTTGCATGTGGACTCAACACGTTTCGGGAATCCTTTAGGAGCACATGTGACAGAATCCATACACTCGAAGCCACTCCTAATCTTTAATAGAGTAATATCAGCCAGTAGGATAGACTGGAATTCATAGTATGTATGTTGCCCATAGAGGTGCAAATGAGTAAGCCAAGGTACAGTCAGTAAACGGTAAATGGTGTTGTACACAATCTTAATAGAAGGACCGACTTTCCAATGGGGAACCACCCAGACCCAATGTGAGTAAGTCACCATAAAGACAGCATGGTAGTCAAAGTAGTCAAGGCACATATATTCCAAACAGGGTGTTCTTGACAAGTATCTGAGAAAAACTCAGCTCACAGGCTGGATTTAGGTGAATGGAATTTGCATCTAAGAAACAGGACAGTGTCTAGGTTTTTCTCCTGCGATTACACAATATACAACTTATTTCACAGTAGGCATTAAACAAAGTCTCATTTTTGGTTTAAAGCTTTCTGAACTGGTTTTCATAATTACCACAACTATATTGTTTATTAAAATATGCTTTTTTTTTTCTTGATAAAAAGGGTGAGTGCTTTGCTCCCACCTAACAAATGTAATTAAATGACTACATGAAGACTTCTCAGTATCAAACACTACAATCCTTAGGCCTCTTGCACACAATACTCCTGTTTGAGCATCTACTTTTTCACATGCATGCGCGGTAGCTTGTTCTCACGTTGACAATGCCAAGGAGAAAATATGTGCGAATTTGCACGCAAATGCGTGCATTTGACATAAATTACAGACCGAAAATTATGATTTTCAATTTATTTATTTTTTACTGAAAAATACACAGCGCTTGTTTATGCGCCTGTGTGCATTGGCGCATTAGAACTACTGGGCTGTATATTAGCCCAATGAAAAAAAAATAAGCTGTGCTGAGCTTTTTCAAGCAAGAGGCCTTAGCCCTCCAAAAAATTTAAAATTAAATCTCATCAGAGAACTGTACAGAAAGCAAATGTACTACATGGTTGGTACTTAAAGCGGTTCTGCACTCTGAAAAAAATTTTTTTTTTAAGGATGTAATATAAAGTGTGCTTACCTTTATTAGGGGACTCACCTGTTCCATCTTCCATCTCGATCGCCGCCGGTTTTCGTCCGATGAAGTTCCTCGTCTTCTTCTTTAGTGCTGGGGGCCATCTTGCCTGTGGGCATGTGAAACACCCACAGGGACTTTAGATGGCCCACCATGCACTGCCGTTACTCGCGCGTGCGCAGTAACGGCTCATCTGCCGAGATCTCACGAGATTTCGGCAGATGCGGCCGAAATCTCGGGAGATTTCGGAAGATGTGGCCGAAATCTCGCGAGATTTCGGAAGATGCCCGCACTGGCTCCTGGGATCAATGACACCAGATCCCAGGAGACAGTGCGGCGTGACGACGATCGACGCAAGACCCCGCCCGCCGCCGCAGAGGGAGAAGACCGGAAGTCTTCAATTACAAGGTAAGTAAAAAAAAAAAAAAAAAAAAACATTTCATTTAGTACTCTTTGCCTGATTTGGAAGGCAAAGAGATTTACTAAATGAAATGGGTGTAGAACCGCTTTAATTTTTTTAGTAAGTTCATTAGATGCATAAAAAAATTTAATAAATTGTCCACATGATGGCACTGTTATAACAAAGATCAATTTCAGACTGGTTTCTCAATGCTGCTACAAAAAGTGGTCACAAACTTAAATAGGCTTCTCTCTGGCCAAACCTTTCTTACGAGTAGTGCAAAAAAAGGACTGCTGAAGTCTTGAATCCACCTTCCAGGGAAAGGGTGTCCTGCATCACTTCCCTCTGACCCAGCACACCCTACTGAATACCAGTCATGCACCCTATGTACTGGTGGCAGGGAGAAAACCCTGATAACTTCCTCCTCTACGTACGTAAAGAGAAGCTCCAGTCGAACCATAAAATATGTAATAAATTAAAGTCAGCAGCTACAAATCCTGTAGCTACTGACTTTTAATAAAGTACCCTTACACACCCCTGGATTGAGCGATGTCCTCACCAAAGCCGATTCTTAAATCGGCTTCAGGTGCAGGCATCGTCACTTAGGGAACCCAGAAGTGAAGCCTTGCTGCTTTACAGCTGGCTTTCAACTGTGCGTCCTGCAGTCTTCTGGGACCTCATTTACACTCAGATCGCTGTGGAGATCTGACCAGAAGTGGGGGAGCAGGTACCGGTTCAAAATCAGGTGCCCGCTCTTCCCCCCAAAAATTCATGTGCCAAATGTAAAAGGCGGGGGGGGGGAGAGGAAAAGCAGAACTTCCCCTTTTGGGTAAAGTTACAATTTAATAACACAGCTGCGCAAGGATACGATCCTGCAGCGGAATCATCATTGCCACCCTGCAGGAGAAGGGCCTATGAACTACCAGGATCACTGGGGGTTTAACTAATAATTATAAAAAAATAATTATAAAAAAAAAAAATGCTTCGGAGGTGGCACTTAGAATATTCCTTTTGGCTATAGTGGTACTTTAAGCATGAGGGGTGAGCTCATGATGCCCTAGCCTAGCTACACTGTGTGTGGAAGCCACAAAACATGCAAGATAAATATACAAGAAACGCAACATGATACTTTACCCAGATTTTCAATGGTGTAGTAACGCTGTTTATGGTCAACACGAACTGTCTGAGCATGAGGACTTCCAAGTCCATATCCAATAGCATAACCACGGACAACTACTTGATGCTGATTTTCTGGGGGTGTCCAGCTAACAACAATGTTGGTCACCAAAGGACGCACATGAAGCGAGCTTGGCATATCAGGAACACGTGATTCTGAGGGGGCGAAAACACAATAATTGAACATTCTAAAGCAAACTTTCAACACAACAGGTATACACCAATACAGAATGAATCACACAAAGTAAAAAAAAAAAAAAAATATATATATATATATATATATATATATATATTTTATTTTTAAGGAGTCTGCAGAGCATTGCACCTGCGATCAAATCATGGGTGCCGTCTCAGGCTCCTTTAGACTCACAGGATAGCTGTCTGCCAATATCTCGTACAGTCAGGCAGATCCCCAAGAGCAGGAAGATCGATGGACTATGAGAGCCCTCACTGGCACCCTCGCACTGAGAACTAAAAGCTGTCATCTGCAATGGCTGGCGGTACTTGTAGGCATGAATGATGCGGCAGTGTGGGGGCGAAGGTGAAGATATTTGCCAGCACACCATGGAACGACACAAAGTGTTCAAACGGGTAATTTATTGCATGATCACAACACAAGGATAGTGCAACGTTTCGGAGCCACGCAGGGCCCCTTCGTCAGGCATGTGATGACGAAGGGGCCCTGACGAAGGGGCGTGGCTCCGAAACGTTGCACTATCCTTGTGTTTTGATCATGCAATAAATTACCCGATTGGATGCCATTTGTGTCGTTCCATGGTGTGCTGGCAAATATCTTCACCGTGACTTTAACCAGTATCCAGCTGGTTGTTGCTGCAGCACCCAAATCCATGAGCACATCCAGGAACGTGTGCGATGGGAATATGAAGTACTAAGTGTGGGGGAGAAGCCCCGCACAGATGATCCATTTTCAAATCATGACAGCGGGTGCGGGGAGAAGGTCCTTTGCCTGCTGTCACAGGGAGGAGGGGTATGAAGCTGCAGATGCTGTAACAGGTTACATGGTTCCACCCTAAAAACAGGTAGAACATGTAACATGCTCCAAAGGTGAACGCATCATTTAAAATCAGAAATTAATGTGCTAGATTTACACAGACATAAAAGCTCCTCTGCATTCCCGATACTCCTCGGGGTGTCAAGGCTAGTTAAAAAGGCTGTCATCCTACTTTACACGTTACATCAAATTGTATGAACTCTCACGCCAACCCCCTTTTAAGGAGAACAAACACAGAAAACTACTATTTGCATGCTATTCCTTTTGAAAGTAACCACTCTGCAAACAAGTTCTCTCACCGTCAAGATCATTTTCGAATGTGTCTGCAGCAGCCCAGTCAGTGGCTGGTCCACTCCCATTTACAGTCATGGCTACAACCCGAAAACTGTATTCTGTGTTCTTATCTAGTCCTGGAGATAGAAGCATTCGTCAGTGTCGGAGGCATCACAAGAAAACAGGGATGGTGCAGAGAGGCGACAGCACTCACCAGTAATAAGTTGTGAGAGCTGGTTGTCTACCAGGATCTCAATAGTTTCAGTTTTTCTTGCAGTCTTGCGGTAACGCAACTTATAACCTACAATCTGTCCATTCTGAGTTCCCAGAGGAGGGGATTGCCACTGCACCAAGATGCTCTAAGAATTTAAAAAGTAAACCACTTTAAAAAAATACCATGGGCCATCAAATGCCAAACTGTAAAATCTACAAAGATGGACATAGTCTTGCTATATTCAACTGGCAGACTTTTCAACATAATTTACAAAATGTTGGGCTATTGGCACACCTCAAGCGTTATTTGATACATATTAAACAAATGATTAATCAGTAAAATGCTTTACATTCTTTTATCTATTCACCACTAACCATTCTGGTAGATACTGTAAGTAGGTATAAATGGTTACAATACATATACACATGAAAGATGTTCTAAACAGAACTTACAGGTTTATGGGTATAGAGCGAACCCATCATACAGAATTGTTATACATGAAACAATCATAAGAAGCAGGCACTAAAGAAAATGTCTGAGCATTTCAAGACCATGAGAGTGAACCAACGCAGGGGTTACCTGTGAGCTGCGCACTTCCAGGGTCAGGTTTTGAGGAGCAGCACTGGGTACTAGAATATAGGCAAATGACAAGGAAAATTCAGCACTCATGAGCAAAACTACAGAGTAGAAGTGCACAAAGAAAAGAGGAGTGTGAATCACAAGTAAAGAAAATATGTAACACAAACCATCGGAAAGAGTCCTGATAATGACATCCTGCGTTGACACTCCTGGCCCATGTTTGTTAATCGCCACAACTCGGAATGTATATTCTGTGTATTTCTTCAGTCCAGTGACAGTATATGAGAGTCCCCCCACATCAATATCCTGCAAGTTTAAAAGGGGAATGGTAAAAACGAAGAACCATGGAGTAGTCAAGCATTAAATGGGAATTAAAAAATATTTTACTCTAAAACAGTCTCTCACAACAGGGGTTGCTAGGGGTGCCTTTATCGAGCAGCAATTTATGCCTCTGACATAAGTTACCACTGACACCAATGATCTTTTCAGCTATCTGTAAGGGGGCATTCTTTCCACCGACCAGCAATGTACGGAGCATTCTCCAAAATGGCCGCCAATGTAATGAGGTGTAGTCTAAAAAAACGAATAGGCTACCAAGTGAATATAATAAAACCGTGCAAATTAAGCTGTGTGCAAAAATCTGATTGAGGCAGTGATAGATCAATTACAGAGAGGGCAGCCAATCCCTTATAGTGTCACCACATATATAAAACTCAAAAATGCCGATATAGGACGGCACTCAATCTAGTGAGGTAAATGTAAAAATCCCTTATTACATAAATTAGCGGAACATCAATATAAAAAAAAAAAAAAAACCTTAGTTAGACTTACCGGTGACGGTATTTCTACGAGCCTTTCAGGACAGCACCTTGGAGAGAGCGCAGCTCCGCCTTTACCCAGGAAACACTGCGTGACAACGCCCCTTTTTAAGATCAGCTGCTTCCACCATGCCTTCAGTTGTTATCGAGAAATCCTCCGACATGCTGGAAAATATAAGCAGACAGTTACCATGCCCTATAATTATACATTATACATCATAACCTAGGGAGGGAAGTAGGCTGCTGTCCTGAAAGGCTCGTAGAAATACCGTCACCGGTAAGTCTAACTAAGGTTTTCTCTCTTCGCCTTTCAGGACAGCACCTTGGAGAGGATAATCAAGAAACTTACTTCAGGGTGGGACCACTGCCTGCAAAACCTTTCTCCCGAAGGATTGGTCTGAGGCTGAGAGCAGATCCATGCGGCAATGCTTTATAAAAGTTTGAGAAACTGGACCATATGGCAGCCTTACAAATTTGCTCAGGCGATGCTCCGGCCTTTTCTGTCCATGATGCCGCTACTGCTCTGGTCGAATGGGGCAAGATTCCTTCTGGAGGCTCCAAACCTAGAGAGGCGTATGCTCCTTTAATAACTTGCTTTAGCCATCCTCCAAGGATGTTTTTGGAAGCTTTACATCCCTTGTGAGCGCCCTCCATCAGAACAAAGGGTGAGGATGATTTTCTAAAGTCCCTTGTTATCTCCAGATACTTAGGAAGATCTCTCCTGACATCCAGGGTATGGAAGGCTTCTTCTCCTGGCCCCGACGGTGAGGGTCAAAATGTAGGGAGAATAAACTCCTGTGCCCGGTGAAAATGCAGGGCTCACCTTCAGTAGAAAGGCTGGATCTGTTTTTAGAACTACCCTATCTGGTAAGCATCTCATGAAGGGCTCCTTAATTGATAGAGCTTGTAACTCGCTGCCTCTACAGGCTGATGTTACTGCCACCAACAACACAGTTTTAAACGTTAAAAACTTAAGTGATGATCCTTCTATGGGTTCAAACGGAAGCTTTGTTAGCCCTTGAAGAACCAAAGATAAATCCCATTTGGAAAAAATAACCACAGATCTAGGCTTTACTTTAGCCATAGCTCTGAAAAAACGAATTATCAGGGGCTCCCTTACCAGGGTTCTTTCAAAAAACCTAATAAAGCCGCTACCTGCGTCTTGAGCGTACTAGCTACTAGGCCTTTCTCCAATCCTTCTTGAGGGAATTCTATAACTGAAATTGTACTAGACAAACTAAAGTCCTTCCTGGAACACCATGTATTATATACTTTCCAGACCTTAAAATAAATGTCTGTCACCTTCTTCCTACTTGCAAGAAGGATAGAGACGAGTTTTGTTGAGTTGATTTGTTCTTCAGAAACCAAGCTGCCGGGTTGAGAAACGTTGGATCTGGATGAAAAAACTTGCCCTGACTCAGTAGATCTGACCTGTTAGGTAACTTCCAAGGAGGTTTTACTGAGAGGTTCATTAGGGTTGCAAACCATGGTCTCTTTGGCCAATAAGGAGCTGTCAGAATTAGTTCCGTGGATTTCAGTCTGAATTTGGCTAATACCCTTGGAATCAGTGAAAATGGGGGAAAAGCGTAGGACAGATAGAAACCCTATCTGTGGGCCAGAGCATCTATCCCCAGAGCTTGATCTGTTCTCTGGGGGGAGAAGAACACTGGAATTTTTGCATTTTCTTGTTTTGTCACCAGGTCCACCTGAGGACAACCCCACCTCTTGGCTATTGTCTCGAATAGATCCTGATTCAGAGACCACTCTGCTGCTCTTAATTTTTCTCCTGCTGAGGAGACCTGCCAAGGCGTTTTCCGTCCCTTTTAAGTGGAACTGCCGATAGGGAGACCAAATTGTTCTCTGCCCATCTCAGTATTTGGCAGGTTAACTCCAACAAAGTTCTGCTTTTTGTGCCACCCTGTTTTGTTAGGTATAACACTGCAGTCATATTGTCCGACCAAATCTGGACATGCTGACTTCTTAGAAGTTCCTGGAAGGACAGAAGACTCAGATGAAATAGCCTTAAACTCTCTCCAGTTTAATGACCTACTCGCTTCTGGCTTGGACCAACCCCCCTGGAATAGTTTGTTCTTCCAGGTGGGCTCCCCCCCCCTGCGCTGGCATCTGTAGTCAGCCTTTGGGTTACTGGGAAGGACCAGTGGAGACCTTTTGAGATGTTTCTCTGGTTCCTCCATCACCAGAGTCATCTTTTTGCTCTTACCCCTATGACGAACTTTCCCTCCAGAGATTTCTGGAAAGACCAATTTGTCAACATGTCCGCCTGCAGCGGACGAGCATGCAGTCTGGCCCGCTGTACTGCGGGGATTGCTGCTGTCAGTAGACCCAGAGCCGACATGGCTTGCCATACTGAGAACCTTGAATTGGACTGAAGTGCCTTCAGAGCTGTTTCTATTCTTTCTTGGGGTAGACCCATCTTCCGATCCAGTGAGTCTATTTCGTACCCCAGAAACCTTACTCTTTGGGCAGGCTTTACGTTGGACTTCTGAATATTGAGAAGCCAACCCAAGCCTCTTATATGTGCTTGAGTCACTTGAAGATTGACTTCCACCTGACTTTTTGAGTCGGCGAAAAATAGCAGATCGCCCAAGTAGAGCACTATTGGGATCCCTTTCAGTTTCAGGGGTTCCAATGCTTCTGCCATCACTTTCGTGAATACTCTGGGTGAGAAGGAGAGACGGAATGGCAGGGCTCTGAACTGTAGATGCCAGATCTCCCCCTTTCCCAGATTGACTGCTAGGCGCAGAAATTTCTGGGACTAGGGTGCTATTGGGATATGGAGCTATGCATCTCTCCAATCGATGGAGGCCATGTGACACCTGGGGGTCAGCAAGTTCTTCACCGAAAAAATCGTGTCCATCCTGAATTTTTTGTACTTTATGGACCGATTCAACAGCTTTAAGTTGAGGATCAGGCAGAATTTTCCCGATGGTTTCTTTACCCAGAATATATGGGACTAAAACCCCTTTTCCTTCTTGCCCCTCTGGGACCTGAGAGATGACATTCTGTTGCATCAGCTCTTAAAGAAGGGACTTCATAACCAGAGCCTTCTCCTGATCCCTCGGCAAGTTTGTTATGAAGAACCGATTTGGGGGGTCTTCTAAAAACTCTAGATGGTAACCCTGCTGGATTATCCCTAGAATAAATGGACTTCTTGTTGTTTCTTCCCAACTAAACCAGAAGTCCTGAAGCCTCCCGCCTACTGGGAGCTGGTCATTTCCTCTCTGAGGATTCCAATTTTCTTTGTTTGGTCCTTTTTCTGAGGAAAAGCTTCCTTTTTGTCTGCTGTCCTATCAAGTACAGCCTTCTAATTCTGGACCAAACAACAAATCCCCTGAAAAGGGAATTTCACACAGTTTCGCTTTAGAGGCTGAACCCCCTGACCAGGTTTTAAGCCAGAGGGCTCTCCCTGCGGAATTGACCAGTGCTGATGACCTGGCAGACATTTTGATGGACTCTGCCTAGGCATCAGTCATAAATTTGACGGCTTTTAATAGAGTAGGGAAGGACTCTAATAATTCTTTCCTGGAGGTACCTGCCACCACCTGATTTTTGAGTTGGTTTGACCAGCATTCCAAATTTCTGGCCACCACTGTGGCTGCCATTGCAGGTTTCAGATTGGCTAAAGAAGAGTCCATGCTTTCTTCAGTAGCCCATCTGCTTTTTTGTCCATAGCGACTTTGAGAATTCCCCTATCCTCAAAGGCTAAGCCCGTCTTTCTGTACACTTGAGGGAAGGCAGTATCTATCCAAACACACTCCCCTTCTCCTCAAAAGGGAACCTCCTTTTAAGGGCTTTAGCGAAGGACTGTCCATTCTCTGTCCTTCCACTCCTTTAATGGAGTCTGTTAACACTTTGTGTACAGGAAAGACTATGCTTGACCTCCTCCAGCCCCTGGTACATTTTGTCATGTACTGACAGCTGAATTTTTTCTTCCTGGATCTCCAGTGTAGTATAAATTGCCTTGAGTAAATCATCAACTTCCTCAAGTGACAGTTTATATCTAGAAGCCTTGGCTTCTACATCCTCTTCCTCAACATCATAATCAAACGTTGAGGGAGGAATACTTTCCCTTTCTTCCTCAGACTCACTTTCAACTTGCACAGAAGTGGACGGAGGGAGACTGGATTGAGAACTCTGTTCTTGGCTGGAACTCTGACCACGTTTTTTCACAAGGGAGCGTACTGTCCCTAGGGCCTCTGCTATTTCTTTTCTCACTGAAGACAGGAGTTCCTTGCACCCCTGTGAGGACTCCTCCTTCACTAAACCCGCAATGCAAGATCTGCACAGGGGTTTAGGCCAAGAGTCCCTTAAAGGATTTTTACATGAGGGGCATTTTCTTGAAGTTCTCTCTGACTTAGCAGTAGCTTTCTGACACAACAGAAATAAAAGAACCCGCAGGTCCTCTTTAACTGCAGCCACTAAAGAGTACAACAAATAGACCCCAACGCCAAACACCCTAAGTGCCCAGAGTCTCAATCCCTGCTGAACTGCTAATGGACCTTTACACCAAAGCAGACAGCTGCAGGTTTAACTTAATACATGAACAAAAAAACACCCAGTGATGTAAAGGAAAGAGGTCCCTCTGTACCTCTCCTACCTGGGACTGGCCGGGAGCCTGGGCGCCTGCATCCGCCATAGCTGCTGAAGATTCGTCCTCCATTTCGATCGTAGCAGCCGCCGTCCGCGCGCCTTGAATGGCTTTCCGACCGTGCCAAACAAACGGAAGTCCCGGCCAGAGGACCTGCCCCTTCCTCCTGCGTTCCAGCAGCTGGAACCAATTGCTGCTACGCCCTGCCGGAGGCCTCCACCCACCGAAACTGGCGTCCCCCGCCGTCCGGGATTCGGCGCCGCCATGCTGAGGCCTGGCATGGAACGCTCGTTTCTGAGCACAACCGCGGCCCCCCGAACGCACGGGCGATCAACCTCCGGCAGTCCATTACTCCTGTGAGCCGACGAAGGAAGGGAACACCGGAACACCTAACCCATCGTTCGGGAAGGTGCTGGGCTGGTCTTTGCGAACGTAAGCATGAGGCACTGCCAAAACCCTCGTTTTTTCCTTAAAGAGAGCGCAGCACCCCTGGTTCCCCAGCAGTGTTCCACCATGGCGGAGGAAACACTAAAACTGAAGGCATGGTGGAAGCAGCTGATCTTAAAAAGGGGCGTTGTCACGCAGTGTTTCCTGGGTAAAGGCGGAGCTGCGCTCTCTCCAAGGTGCTGTCCTGAAAGGCGAAGAGAGAAAAAAAAAAAGCAAACATAATATGCAGTGCAAGTAGAATCTGAAAAGAAAATGCACATACAAAAATTCATTGAAATCAAACTGAATAACCTCCACAGAGATAATTGAAAAAAGTCCAATGTGAAGAAGGTAAACACTATAAAATCCATCTATATATACATAGTGATGTGATCCAGTGATAATCCAAATAGTGAAAAGCCAGTATTCTATCCCAAGGATGATCCACCACTGTACAACTGCCGCTCACCTAAAGAAAATAATAATTGAATGTGCTTCAATGGAGTCAACCAAATCCTCGTAAGGTGAATGTTACTCCATACCAGATGATTCCCAGCTCATACATGGAATAAAAGTAAGGATCTTCATAGTTTAGTATTTTTAAAAGACAATTTTATTATTAAGACAATGTAGGCACTTACAGTAAAAATAGAAGCAATGCGTGCAGTAGATCGTGACCAAGGGGTCACACGATGATGGCAGCATAAACTAAAACAAACTTCCGGTCTCGGCCGTGACATCACCTGGCTCCTCTGACGAGTTGAGTCACTGACACGCAACTTTCTTAAGGGCCCTTGAGAAAATTATGTGTCAGTGACGCCACTTCCCGAATCATCTGGTATGGAGTAACATTCACCTTATGAGGATATTAGGTTTGATTTTTTGTTTATCGTTTTGCATTGATGTTGTTCCACTATTGTTTTATGTAATAAGGGATTTTTACTAGATTGAGCGCCATCCTATTTATAGGTATTTTTCACCAGTATAATGGAACTCTTCTCCACAGCCCACCAACTTAAGGGTCCTCCTCCACTGACCACCTATATAAAGGGGAATTACACTAACCACTAGTGTAAATGGGGCATTCACGGACCCCCCCCCATTGTAAAGGACACTTTTCCACTGACCATCAATTTGAAATACTACTACAAATTTCATGAACTGAGTTTTTGTCCGGCAATTTGTATACATTTATAAATTAATGAAAAATAACTTTATAGTGAATAGCAGCAAAGGGTATCAAAGGTATCAAAGGTATACCACATTCCTTCTAACCTAATTACTCTATCTAAATCTTTGTGCAAA
Organism: Lithobates sylvaticus; assembly: GCA_028564925.1. Lineage (NCBI taxonomy): Eukaryota > Metazoa > Chordata > Amphibia > Anura > Ranidae > Lithobates > Lithobates sylvaticus. Next base: position 498,333,932 of record CM053029.1, read on the forward strand.
CGCTAAGGTACTGTGCTGCAGCTATAATAAGCAAGGATACCCAGAGACCTCAACAGTTCCTCTGTTAGGAAGGTTGAGAAGGGCAGTTCTGAGATCTGTTACTCTTCTGTACGAAACATTACAAAAGGTCCCATTATGCGATTTACCTACCTGCTCATTTCCTGCACCTTTTTCCATGTAGTAGAGTTTGTAGTTTTGTATTTCCCCATTTCCAGACAGTGGAGTTTCCCAGCTGACACTGACAGAAGTTGGGGAGGTGGATGTGGCTCTTAAATTTGGTGCAGGACCTGGAACTTGAACTGTAAAAAAAAAAAAAAAAAGAAGGATGCAGATAACCACAGCTTCACACGTGAATTATGCATTTCAAACAATACTAATTTAATGCTGTTAATTCTTATGTCAAGGTTGGAAGACAGTATTCCTAAATTAAGAGTAATCATACTTAAATTTTATGCATGCTCTAAAATTATCCGAAAATCTCATCCAGTATAATATAAATTATTCTGTAACATATCTTTAATATACAGAATAATCACAGACATGATTGTTTTACATTACTAGTTTTTTCGAAGACTTGGAGAGAAGGCCACCATACAGGGGTATCTCATCTACTGTGTGAACACACATCCATATCTACAAGAAAATGTAAAGCTCAATTCCAGGCAAAAAAATTATTCACATGTGCTGTGGGCTCAATGGCTCTTTTTTCCTAGGGGTGAGCACAAAGTTAATATTCACCTGATCCACTGATCCTCAGGAGAACAGCGCTCTCCCATGGTCCAGCAGTTATTCCTGTCTATGGAGAATGCTTTGAGTGTGCCGACGTCAGGAACAGTCCATTTTCAAGACCGCTGGAACATGGGGGTCCTGAACCAGTCTTGTGCGGGGAGGATTGATGGATCAGGCAAGCAAATCTCCGCTGTCCTCTCCCCTAGAATAAAGCTTTCAAGTGAGTCACTGGCTCTCTGCTCTGCCCCTCCAGCATTTACTGGAGCACCAGGCTGTGGAGGGGATGAGAACTGCTCGCTGAGAGGCTGGGCCAGCTGCCGGTACAGGCACAGGCACCTAGGTGGATCATGACATTAAAGTCAGGATCTCTCCAGAGCCTGGATTGGCTCAGTGACATCAGCCAACGAGTTTTGGGGAAGAGATGCAGCATACGAATAAAGATGCATCCATGAAGGTAGGCGACTGATTGTTATTTTGAAATCCCACTCGTCTCTTAATGCTGGATTTCATGGCTACAAAATCAAGACATTCCACCTGTTCGTAATACAATATATTATGATGTAATATACCTAGATCTAACATACTGGCTCTTTGGTAAGTATTTAAGAAATGCTCTTGCAATAACTGCTTGAGGACAAAAGAAAACCTCTGTTTGTGATGCATATATCAGTCCTCAAAAAAAAGAGAACTTATTGGTCGGACCTTAGAGGCAGAGGAGACACTTGGTAATATAAAATTATGCAAATTATATGTGCACACAAAAAAAAAAAAAAAAAAAAAAAAAAAAAAGAGACCCCCCCCCCCCCCCCTGCTATGGGAGCACTTTTGGCTGCAGTGGTGCACTCGTAAATTGCGTTAAGATTTGGGCTTTGTCTGCTGCTGGAGGATATGTCTGTTATATTTTGAGCTGTGCACTTAGTTGGCCCTGTTTTTCCGTTTTGTTTGATCTTAGGTTGGCGGCATCTGAAGGGGATGTTTCACTGAACCCCCCCGTTTCTTCCCCTCAATATGGGCAGGTGACTATCGATTAACGTTTCGGCCTTATGTCAGTTGATGCTCTTTTGGGACAAAGGTTTATTGTAATATGTACAGCTTATCAGATGACATATACCTTTGCACTTTGGGGGGGGGGGGGGGGGGGGGGGGGGCACTCATCTGTGAACCATATTGTTTCATCTATGCAATTACCTCCCTCTTGCTCCTTTTTTCACAAGTAGCCTACGTCCTGGGGGGCTGGTGAACTACAAGAGGTTTTTCACCTCAATGCATAAATATTGTATCTACAGCTATCAGGTGCATGGTGGTATTTCATGTCAGAGACTACAGAGTGTCTATGGTTTTCATTCCGACATAACTTGACTAGAAAAACCACAGTAGAATAGTTAGCTCAACAAGAAGCAGATGTAATGTGTAATGTGCAAATATGGCTGGCCTCCTCCAAATATATAATCACAAGACATTAGAGGCAATGCGTGTTAAACATGATTAAACACGATTTAAAATAATTTAATTTTACTTGAACTCTTAGACAAAAAAATAAAAAAAATAAGAAACCCAATTTTAAAAAACAAACAAACATCAGGCAGATACTAAAATATATATGAAACCATCAACCAATAAGGCGGCTTTCACACTTTTGCGACTTGTGGGACAGATTCCCCAGTCCCTTTCTCTGCAGCCTCAGCTGCACTGGAGATGGACAGGAGAAAAAGGCTCCTCTCCATTCATAAACTGAAGCATTGTAAACAGTTCATGATGCTCAGTTATGAGTGGACAGTCTCAGTAATCACTGACACTGCGTACAGGGGGGAACCAAATGCGCAAACCACCAAGGAAAGATCAATATAAAGAAACAATATACAACTAAATATGAATAGCTGCCGCAGCCACCATTAAAGTGTTCACACACCAAAAATAGATGAAAAAAATATAAGAAATGTGGCGCTGGCCAATTACAGACACTGTCAAATGTAATAAATACCAATAAGATTAGATTATATAAGATAAAACAATATTAAAATTAGTGATATACTTATATATAGAATTACTTCAATGAGTAAAAATATAAAAAATATAGGGCGCTTGAACAATGGATTAAAAGATATAAAGAAAAAATCTTAAATGAGAATATATAGAATTACTATAAAAAATGTGGCGCTTTAATCCGGACCCAGAAACCAATCCTAAGGGGGAGGGAAGCTCCAAAGAACGGTTCCACAGAAGCGTCTGCTAGTTACTGTCAAAATTCCAACATGTATAGCAACAACGTACCAAACCGTGCTATATTAATGCATAAGAGATAGATCAGACTGATCAATCCAAAGTGAGGCGGTGCAACAATAAATAAATGAATAAATCCATAAATATTGAATAAATAACAATAAATAAATAATAAAGCGTATAAATAAATACACCCAACCAATGCGTAAATCAATAAATAAGTACCGTGAATAGTACGTAAATATATACGTACTAAAAGATGTGCAAAATGCAAATAGGTGAAAGAAAGTATTCAATTAGTGCAAGAAATAGCAAAAAACATGCAACCAAATATTGTGAAAAAATCAATCAAAAAAAAAATTTTTTTTTATATATATATATATATATATATATATATATATATATATATATATATATATATATATATATATATATATATATATATATATATATATATATATATATATATATATATATAAAAAATGTATGAAAGTCCAAATAACTGTGTAAATAGACATCCAGTGCACTCTAAATTGCTGTGCTAAAATAAAGTGTCCAGTGCAATCCAAATTGGTACGTTGCTATACATGTTGGAATTTTGACAGTAACTAGCAGACGCTTCTGTGGAACCATTCTTTGGAGCTTCCTCCCCCTTAGGATTGGTTTCTGGGTCCGGATTAAAGTGCCACATTTTTTATAGTAATTCTATATATTTATTCTCATTTAAGATTTTTTCTTTATATCTTTTAATCCATTGTTCAAGCGCCCTATATTTTTTATATTTTTACTCACTGAAGTAATTCTATATACAAGTATATCACTAATTTTAATATTGTTTTATCTTATATAATCTAATCTTATTGGTATTTATTACATTTGACAGTGTCTGTAATTGGCCAGCGCCACATTTCTTATATTTTTTTAATCACTGACACTGTTCATTCGGAAAAGAAATAAGCCGGTAAATGAAAGATTTACCGACTCCTTTCTCCGCTCTTCATCCTGACAGATCGAGGACAAAGGGGGGGGGGGGGAGGAGCACGGAGGGGGACCAGAGAAGGATACAGGGACAGTCAGGGGTGATCGGTGTGGCAGTGGGGGGAGTTACCAGCACCGACCCGCCTGTATATATTTCAATAAAGCAGCTAAAAGCTGTGGGAGGGAGGAAGGGGAGGAGGGAGTCGGCTGCTTTTTGAAACCTAAACAGGAAGATCGGTGCTTGCAACTCACCCACCTATCACACCTGCCTGCCCAGGTATCGGATCAAGCATCCGAGCAAATGCTTGGAATCGGCACCAATACTAGTATCGGTGCACCCTAATGGCTACCATAAAAATATGTCTATAAAGCAGGCATCTCAAATTTCTAAAAGTGCCAATGGTGTCAGTGGATGGAATGTTGCCCAAAAGAACCAGAAAAAAAAAGGCAAGCTTAGGGCCACATCTGCAGTTTGGAGCCTAGTGCCTAGATTTTTAATTAGTTCAAAGTGGGTGCTCTGAAGTACAGAAAGCACTAAGTTGAGATCCCAAGGTGACACACAAGGTCAAATGGGGGGGGGGGGGGGGGGGGGCTATATGAGCGACCCCCTAAAGAAAAGCAGGTGGTTTCTGAAAAGCAGAAAATTGTGGCTTAAGGGTACTCAAGGCCAGACGCCAGTCAAGACCAGACTGAAGAACCGCAAAAAAAGTGGGTTCAACCTCTTGTCTTTCACCAGATTTATCATCACACATGAAAGGCTTAATTTTCCTTAAGTTCAACAGCATGCCTGTGCAACAGCTGATCGCGAGACAGGCTTCTTTTAGGGAGCTGTACACCACTTGGCCAAAAGTCGGCTGGTTCCCGTCGCAACCGACAATTTTTGGCCCGTGTGTATCCAGCATAAGCTTTTAGCCACAAAATCATGTGCATATAAACAGATACAAGGAACATTCTAGAGGCTAGGCAAATTACATTCTCTAGAGCATCTACAAAAAAAAAAGGCTAAGGGAATCAGCTGTACTTAATTGTTCTTGGAAAGCAGCGTCCACGAATACAGGTTCCTAGTCTCCATTCATTTGTCTTGTCCAGTAAGCAATAGTCTGGCAAACAGACATGTTGGCACCCCATATAGGATAGCACTGGCCAGAAGAGACTCATAAAACATCTTTAGCATAATCTGACAGATGTTAAGAGACTTCAGCCTCCTCCTCCTGATCCTTTCTTTACAGAACCTTCAGTGTTTTAACGCCCATCCAGTTTATCATTCATATGTACCCTCAGATTCTGACAATTCTCTTCTACATAAACATCAACTCCTTGGACGGAGACAGGGGTCCACGGATGCCTCCCGCCTTCTCAAATCCACAATTGGTAACTTTTTCTTAGTCACATTTTGAAGCAGATAATTATCCTCACACTATGGTACAAACTTCTCCACCACAGTCCTATACTCAAGCCTCTTCACCATCACCACACTACCACAGAGTCATCAGAAAACTTCTTAAGAGTGCAAGACTATCTGGTAGTTGAAGTCAGTGGTATAGACAATGAAGTGAAAGGGAGAGAGAGAGAACTATCACCTGTGGGGCCCCATAATTGCTATTCTACAATCCAGGACATCAACCTGTATTCTCTGTTAGATTCTCCCAAAGGTGAGTCAGCTTGATGGTATCAAAAGCACTGAAATGGTTAAAAAAAAAAAAAAACACATGACCCTTACATGGTTCACCAGTTTATGCAGATGTGCATACATGCAGTTTAGCATGAATATGATATTGTCCTCATCTCCCAATCTAGGCTGGTAGGCAAACTGTAGCGGGTCTAAGAACAGAGTACAAACAAAAAAAAACCCAAGGCTTCTATGGCCAGCCACAGTCGTGTAGTATGTAAAGCTAAGAAACGGCCTAAGGGCTGCAAATAATTATGTGCATACATATCTTACCCTCATGTTGAGTCTCCACCTTCAGAGGGGGAGAACTTTCGCCAGGTCCGTGGTTATTTTGAGCCACAACTCGAAAATAATAGACAGTTTCTGGCAGTAGGTTCTGAATGGTGACCTGCAACTCCCCTGGGCGGCTGGTGTTCTCCACACGTTCTCTGTATTAATTAGATATCAACACATGGATAAATGAACCACACAATTGAATAAGTAAAAAATAAAAAAAAAATGCATATTATAGTAAATTGTGGGTAGAGAAACCCCAGGTAACAGGTAGCTAATATAACCTAAAATTTACAACCCCGGAAAGATTTACCCCCTAATGATCAGGCCATTTTTGCGATTCGGCACTGCGTCATTTTAACTGACAATAGCGCAGTCGTGCGATGCTGAACCCAAATAAAATTTATGCCCTTTTTCCCCACAAATAGAGCTTTATTTTGGTGGTATTTGATCACCTCTGCGGTTTTTATTGTGTTGTGCTATAAAACAAAAAAAAGAACATTTTGAAAAAATAAAATAAAAAAATATAAGTATTTCTTACTTTCTGCTATAATAAAATAAAAAAATATTAAAATGTAAGAAATTGAATTTCTTCAATTTAGGCCAATATGTATTCTTAAAATAAATCCTAAGAATATATTGATTGGTAAAGAACATGCAAAATGTAAGATTTCATATTCCTGATATGTGCCTGCTGTAACATGTACTTGTATGAAAAAGTATCCCGTTCTCTTTGTATTGCTTCCTTTGTGTAAAATCCCTGATGTTCTTGTCAGTCACTCAGCTTTCCTATTAAAAACTGACTACACGAAGCATGAGAGCACATTGTGGTCAGTTCTCTAGCTGTGCTGAGAACGCAGCCTGCTCTCCTCCAATGATCAGACTTGTGCTGACATGCACCCCCCTCACAGTCATTCACTGGGAAGATAGTGTGCTGCTGCTTATTCGGAGCTCTTTATGCAGCTGAGAACCGAGGTTATGCAATCACTTATAAACAAGGGGACAATAGGCGTTTATCATTTTTTATACACAAATGGTTTGACTTTCATTTCGATTTTAACCCGAATAGGTTTTACAAGGTGGGGTTTAAATTTACTTTAAAGACTGTACGTCACCTAAACATTAAGAAGCTTGCTCAGCTGCTGAAAAAAAAAAGCATTGTTAAGAAGCAACTAACTTTTTCATCTAAGTTCTGGATAGATTAGGTGGGATTAGTCTCAGTGATCCCACGGGAAGTGAGAGAATCACTGACGGCAATTAAAAAAATTCTAACCTTTTTTGATCCTACCAAAAGCTTAAAAAAAGGTTTTATGTTGTAGGCGGTGTGAGAGGTGGACCTTTAATTGCTGTGTTTGGATACAGAATGGTCAGACAACTACAGGGAAACAGGTGGTGACATTCTGGTATAAAAAAAAAAGTAGAAGGGAATGTAGAACGTGAATCACAAGAACTGCACAAAAAAAGCTATACTACTGTTAGTTTTTCTTAAGGTGGTTTTAAACCTCAGACATAAAATATGAACAAAGCATGTTCCTATCTAGTGTGTACTTGTCTCAATTAGGAGCACTAAGTGCCATTTCAGTCAGCTGATTTGTTCCTCTGCTATATGTATGAGTCACTTCTAACAAGTTTTCCTGACAGAAAAAATGATGACTGGGAGGGACCTCCAGCTGATTGACAGTCCCGACTCTGTTCCTGTGTGAATGGGGTGTGTCCCTTCCCTCTAATCAGCTCCCAGAACTCTCCTCACTGTGTTCTGTAGAGTAACTTCAGCTCTCCGCCCCCTTTTCTGATCGCTCAGACAAATCTTAAAATTTAACACTTGTACAGGGATGTAGAGAAGAAAAAGCTTCAGATAAACAGGTACAACATATGTAGGAGGATTTGTTTCAGCTCTGTGTATCACATGAGGCCTGGCACTTCACTGGGTATATGCAATGGTTAACAACTACTTTAAGATTACAGTACTATAGTGTTGGGCATTGGGGAATCTCCACCATGATTTACCATATATAGAACACAGTCAAATAATCCATTATAGCATTTTAATAGGAGAAACCTCACCTGTTCATTCCCTCCTTGCTGTAATAGACTTGGTAAGTAAGATTTTCTCCATGAGCATCCGCAGGTACACGCCACGTCAGCTTGATGAATCGCGTGGACACTAAAGAGGCCACGACATCCCTCGGGGATGATGGAAGAGGGCCTCCTGGTGTGGCAGCTACATGGTGAGCAGTGGCACGGGTCAGTGAGGGGGCAGGAGAGGTTGGGACGGTAACACCTTGACGAAGGTAAATGGGAGGGAGGGGAGGACAAGCACAGGCACACGGACACGAAAAGCAAAAAACAAGAACAGAAAATAAACAAAACAAACCAGGCACAGCCTCCATGCAGACATGGGCAGCCTGCCAACGAGAAAGACACCCTCACTGATAAGAAGTCAATTCCAGTGGTTGTGGATTCACTGAATCTTGACTTTAAATCAACTTACAAAGTGTCACTACTGTTGGCTGTGCTGCCCACAAACATGCAAAACACAGAACTATTCCCAATGACTGACCAAGGTATCAGTGTGGCAAAGAACACCACACATTCCTTGGCTGTTAATGGGTCAATGAACTCACTTGTAAACTTTAAAATGTTACAGTCTTCCTCCTTTGCATATTTCATATAATCCAGAAATACCAATAAGAGTGAATTGTAGACTTAAAGACATTACCATATAGTCTCCAATAACAAACCAGTCAGCCTAGTATTGAAGTGCTACTTTTTTTAAAAAGTGCAAAAGCTATTAAAAAAAGGGCGTTTCTCATTTTATGTGTATTAAAAACTATTTGTACAGTCTTAATTAAAATATAGTTTAGTTAGTGGCAAAAAGTTTTATCAATTCAAATATCACCATCTATATAGGCGTATAACAAGACAAACAAAACAATACCTTAAAAAAAAAAAAAAAAAAAAACAACTAGGATTATAAATTTATTTTTATAAAAGGGAAGACTGCATCATTAGAAAACACAATTCCATGCATGGGCTATAAAATTATACAAAGAAAATAAACTTGTACATGGGAGTGCAATACAAAGGAATAATTGTGCAACGTGTGATGCAATGTAAAATGAATTATACCAATTAAAATGAGAAAATAATTTTTGCCATTTTGTGCGTCTTTGAACTTTAGTCACATTAGCAGATCTATTTCAATTTAGGTTGATAACCCCAATGTCACTGGATTTTCCATGTCCCAGAAATCAGCAGGACATATAACGCACAGAGAGGAGGATGCTTCAGTGGGGGCAGTGGAAAGGTGGATCAGGAAACTAAGGTAAAAGAAGGTCAGCTAAACTAGGCACAGATTACAGGAGTAATTCTCCACAGGTGGGAAGACCAGGAAATGATTATATAACATTAAAGGTCAAAGACACAATGACATAATGGAGTCAATATTCATCAAGTCTACAAAGCAATTATATGCCACCAGCACAGCCTGATTTATTACTGGTAGAAATGTGGGAAAAATGAGATGCAGGGATTCTCAGATCAGGAGGGACTAGATGCATGGCAGATTCAAACAGTCAAGGATGCTTAACAGTCCGCACTTACCAGGCTCTAAAATAATCAGCTGAGCTGCCGCCTGAACATTCCCCACCTCATTCTCAGCAATACATTGATAAAACCCTTCATCTGAGCGTACCAGTCCAAGAACTTGCAGATCATGATCATCCTAAAGAAGCAAAAACATTTAGGAACAAAAACAGGCAAGGCTTGATTTGACTCTCTAAAAGGGGCCTAATCTGGCCAGTTATGATCTGAACAGAAAATATGTATGTGCATTGGGGCAAAAATCCATGGGTTAGATTGGGCTTTTCCAGGGCAACTACTAATGTCCCCTCCTTCAAGAATGTGGACATTAGGGGTATCTTATCTTTTCTCGCTTTATAGGCTTAAACATGCACATTCGCCCATGCAACTTTGTCCATTTTTTCACAATTCTTTGTTAGAAAGGTCATTCAGCAGCCAGAGCAGCATATTAGAGAAGACAACTTCAAAGGCCAGCCATTCACTGTGCAAATTTCTTTCCTGCAACCAAGGGTTGCAGGAAAGAAATCTGCACAATTCCCCCCCATTACCACAGACTGCTGACAGGGGAATCGGCCATTATCTGGGGGGGGGGGGGGGGGGGGGGGCTGTTCCTGCCGGGAGAAGACCTTGATCATTGCTTAAAAAAAAAGTGCAATGTTGTGCAATCAAGACAATGTGCATATATCAATATAAAAGTTCATAAAAAGAAACCATGAAAGGAATCTTAAGCACATCAAACCAGTGTTCTAATGCATATAAGTGGAATACTGTGCAAACAAAAAATGCCTATATTAAATATCAAACTAAAGTTCATTAAAAAGATCCCATGGGAGAATCCGTGGTGAAAGTGAACATCAGACGCCCATTGGTGCGACACCCATCACCAGATATGATCTCTCTCTCTCTCTCTGGTTTGCACAGTATTGCACTTTACTTATACGCAGTGGCGGAACTACCGCCATAGCGACACATGCGGTCGCTATGGGGCCCGCAGCCAATCAAGGGCCCGGTGAGCGGCGTTGCTAGGCGGGTGCGGGCCGCGCCGGGTGACACCCGCTAGCGGGGTGACACCCGTGGGTAGCGGCAGCCGCACCACTAACGCCGCTCACCGTGCCTTCTATGCTGCACTGAGCGCAGGAGGGAGAACAGCGGCGCGGACCGAAGCCGCCTCCTCTCTGTTTACATCCAGAGAGGAGGAGGAGCCTGCGCTCAAGCCTCGAGGGACACACGATGCTGTTCTAAGGTATGTAAAGGGGGGAGGGCGTCTGCTGTTGGGTCTGCACTTGGGTGGGGGGTGTCTGTAATGGGGGATTGTCTGTACTGAGGGGGGGGGTCTGAACTTGGATGGGGGGCGTCTGTACTGAGGTGGGGGGCGTCTGTACTGATGGGGGTGTCTTTACTAAGGTGGTCTGCACTGAGGTGGGGGGTGTGTACTGATGGGGGTCTGCACTTGGGTGGGGGGGTGTCTGTAATGATGGGGGTCTGCACTGAGGTGGGGTCTGCACTGAGGTGGGGGGGTCTGTACTGATGGGGGATGTCTGTACTGAGGGGGGCCTGCACTGAGATCGGGGGGCGTCTGTACTGATGGGGGTCTGAACTGAGGTCGGGGGGTGTCTGTAATGATGGGGGTGTCTGCACTGAGGTCGGGGGGTGTCTGTACTGATGGGGGTCTGCACTGAGGTCGGGGGGTGTCTGTACTGATGGGGGTCTGCACTGAGGTCGGGGGGGTGTCTGTACTGAGGGGGGTCTGCACTGAGGTCGGGGGGTGTCTGTACTGATGGGGGTCTGCACTGAGGTCGGGGGGTGTCTGTACTGATGGGGGTCTGCACTGAGGTCGGGGGCTGTCTGTACTGATGGGGGTCTGCACTGAGGTCGGGGGGTGTCTGTACTGATGGGGGTCTGCACTGAGGTCGGGGGGTGTCTGTACTGATGGGGGTCTGCACTGAGGTCGGGGGGTGTCTGTACTGATGGGGGTCTGCACTGAGGTCGGGGGGGGTGTCTGTACTGATGGGGGTCTGCACTGAGGTCGGGGGGTGTCTGTACTGATGGGGGTCTGCACTGAGGTCGGGGGGGTGTCTGTACTGATGGGGGTCTGCACTGAGGTCGGGGGGGTGTCTGTACTGATGGGGGTCTGCACTGAGGTCGGGGGGTGTCTGTACTGATGGGGGTCTGCACTGAGGTCGGGGGGTGTCTGTACTGATGGGGGGGGGTCTGCACTGAGGTCGGGGGGGTGTCTGTACTGATGGGGGGTCTGCACTGAGGTCGGGGGGTGTCTGTACTGATGGGGGTCTGCACTGAGGTCGGGGGGTGTCTGTACTGATGGGGGGTCTGCACTGAGGTCGGGGGGGTGTCTGTACTGATGGGGGTCTGCACTGAGGTCGGGGGGTGTCTGTACTGATGGGGGTCTGCACTGAGGTCGGGGGGGTGTCTGTACTGATGGGGGTCTGCACTGAGGTCGGGGGGTGTCTGTACTGATGGGGGTCTGCACTGAGGTCGGGGGGTGTCTGTACTGATGGGGGTCTGCACTGAGGTCGGGGGGTGTCTGTACTGATGGGGGGTCTGCACTGAGGTCGGGGGGTGTCTGTACTGATGGGGGTCTGCACTGAGGTCGGGGGGTGTCTGTACTGATGGGGGTCTGCACTGAGGTCGGGGGGTGTCTGTACTGATGGGGGGTCTGCACTGAGGTCGGGGGGTGTCTGTACTGATGGGGGTCTGCACTGAGGTCGGGGGGTGTCTGTACTGATGGGGGTCTGCACTGAGGTCGGGGGGTGTCTGTACTGATGGGGGTCTGCACTGAGGTCGGGGGGGGTGTCTGTACTGATGGGGGTCTGCACTGAGGTCGGGGGGGTGTCTGTACTGATGGGGGTCTGCACTGAGGTCGGGGGGGTGTCTGTACTGATGGGGGTCTGCACTGAGGTCGGGGGGTGTCTGTACTGATGGGGGTCTGCACTGAGGTCGGGGGGTGTCTGTACTGATGGGGGTCTGCACTGAGGTCGGGGGGTGTCTGTACTGATGGGGGTCTGCACTGAGGTCGGGGGGTGTCTGTACTGATGGGGGGTCTGCACTGAGGTCTGTAATGGGGGGGGTGTCTGTACTGATGGGGGTCTGCACTGAGGTCGGGGGGTGTCTGTACTGATGGGGGTCTGCACTGAGGTCGGGGGGTGTCTGTACTGATGGGGGTCTGCACTGAGGTCGGGGGGTGTCTGTACTGATGGGGGTCTGCACTGAGGTCGGGGGGTGTCTGTACTGATGGGGGTCTGCACTGAGGTCGGGGGGTGTCTGTACTGATGGGGGTCTGCACTGAGGTCGGGGGGTGTCTGTACTGATGGGGGTCTGCACTGAGGTCGGGGGGTGTCTGTACTGATGGGGGTCTGCACTGAGGTCGGGGGGTGTCTGTACTGATGGGGGTCTGCACTGAGGTCGGGGGGTGTCTGTACTGATGGGGGTCTGCACTGAGGTCGGGGGGGTGTCTGTACTGATGGGGGTCTGCACTGAGGTCGGGGGGTGTCTGTACTGATGGGGGTCTGCACTGAGGTCGGGGGGTGTCTGTACTGATGGGGGTCTGCACTGAGGTCGGGGGGGTGTCTGTACTGATGGGGGTCTGCACTGAGGTCGGGGGGGTGTCTGTACTGATGGGGGTCTGCACTGAGGTCGGGGGGTGTCTGTACTGATGGGGGTCTGCACTGAGGTCGGGGGGTCTGTACTGATGGGGGGGTCTGTACTGATGGGGGTCTGCACTGAGGTCGGGGGGTGTCTGTACTGATGGGGGTCTGCACTGAGGTCGGGGGGTGTCTGTACTGATGGGGGTCTGCACTGAGGTCGGGGGGTGTCTGTACTGATGGGGGTCTGCACTGAGGTCGGGGGGTGTCTGAACTGATGGGGGTCTGCACTGAGGTCGGGGGGTGTCTGTACTGATGGGGGTCTGCACTGAGGTCGGGGGGTGTCTGTACTGATGGGGGTCTGCACTGAGGTCGGGGGGTGTCTGTACTGATGGGGGTCTGCACTGAGGTCGGGGGGTGTCTGTACTGATGGGGGTCTGCACTGAGGTCGGGGGGTGTCTGTACTGATGGGGGTCTGCACTGAGGTCGGGGGGGGTGTCTGTACTGATGGGGGTCTGCACTGAGGTCGGGGGGGTGTCTGTACTGATGGGGGTCTGCACTGTGGTGGGGGGGGGGTGTCTGTACTGATGGGGGTCTGCACTGAGGTTGGGGGGTGTCTGTACTGATGGGGGTCTGCACTGAGGTTGGGGGGTGTCTGTACTGATGGGGGTCTGCACTGAGGTTGGGGGGTGTCTGTACTGATGGGGGTCTGCACTGAGGTTGGGGGGTGTCTGTACTGATGGGGGTCTGCACTGAGGTTGGGGGGGTGTCTGTACTGATGGGGGTCTGCACTGAGGTTGGGGGGTGTCTGTACTGATGGGGGTCTGCACTGAGGTTGGGGGGTGTCTGTACTGATGGGGGTCTGCACTGAGGTTGGGGGGGTGTCTGTACTGATGGGGGTCTGCACTGAGGTTGGGGGGTGTCTGTACTGATGGGGGTCTGCACTGAGGTTGGGGGGTGTCTGTACTGATGGGGGTCTGCACTGAGGTTGGGGGGTGTCTGTACTGATGGGGGTCTGCACTGAGGTTGGGGGGTGTCTGTACTGATGGGGGTCTGCACTGAGGTTGGGGGGTGTCTGTACTGATGGGGGGTCTGCACTGAGGTTGGGGGGTGTCTGTACTGATGGGGGTCTGCACTGAGGTTGGGGGGTGTCTGTACTGATGGGGGTCTGCACTGAGGTTGGGGGGTGTCTGTACTGATGGGGGTCTGCACTGAGGTTGGGGGGTGTCTGTACTGATGGGGGTCTGCACTGAGGTTGGGGGGGTCTGTACTGATGGGGGTCTGCACTGTGGTTGGGGGTGTCTGTACTGATGGGGGTCTGCACTGAGGTTGGGGGGTGTCTGTACTGATGGGGGTCTGCACTGAGGTTGGGGGGTGTCTGTACTGATGGGGGGTCTGCACTGAGGTTGGGGGGGGTCTGTACTGTATGGGGGTCTGCACTGAGGTTGGGGGGTGTCTGTACTGGGGGTCTGCACTGAGGTTGGGGGGTGTCTGTACTGATGGGGGTCTGCACTGAGGTCGGGGGGGGGGGGGGTGTCTGTACTGATGGGGGTCTGCACTGAGGTCGGGGGGTGTCTGTACTGATGGGGGTCTGCACTGAGGGGGGGGGTGTCTGTACTGATGGGGGTCTGCACTGAGGTTGGGGGGTGTCTGTACTGATGGGGGTCTGCACTGAGGTCGGGGGGTGTCTGTACTGATGGGGGTCTGCACTGAGGTCGGGGGGTGTCTGTACTGATGGGAGTCTGCACTGAGGGGGGGGGGGGTGTCTGTACTGATGGGAGTCTGCACTGAGGTCGGGGGGTGTCTGTACTGATGGGGGTCTGCACTGAGGTCGGGGGGTGTCTGTACTGATGGGGGTCTGCACTGAGGTCGGGGCTGTCTGTACTGATGGAGATCTGCACTGAGGTGGGGGGGGTCTGCACTTGGGTGGGGGGTCTGCACTGAGGTGGGGGGTGTCTGTACTGATGGGGGGTTCTGCACTTGGGTGGGGTGTCTGTACTGGGGGGGGGTGTCTGCACTAGGGGGGGTGTCTGTACTGAGGGGGGTGGGTCTGCACTGCTGGGGGGGTCCTGCACTGAGGGGGGGGGGGGTCTGTAATTTTGGAGAGGTCTGCACTGGGAGGGTGTCTGTACTGCTAGGGGGGGGTCCTGCACTGAGGGGGGTGTCTGTAATGCTGTGGGGTCTTTACTGCTGGGGGTATGCATGTGTGTCCTTCAGGGGCTGCATACAGTATACTGCATACTTTGTTGTTCAAAATTAAGCTGTTGCCTGGGTACTGTGCCTCATGAGTGTGGTAATCTGTTGTTTGATGGCATTAGTTCATTTTTTTTTTTTTTTGTGGTGGGGGGGGGCCATACAACATTTTGCTATGGGGCCCTGTGATTTCTAGTTACGCCCCTGCTTATACGCATTATAACACTGGTTTGATGTGCTTGAGATTACCTTCATGTTTTTTTTTTTTTATGGACTTTTATATTGATATATGCACAGTCTTGATTGCACAGCATTGCACTTTGTTTTTCTGTATGATCATATTTGTTTAGTGCTGCAATTTATATATTTTTGGTGATTATAGCTAGCAGCCGCTTGCGATAATTGGAAGCAAATCCAGCAGGCTGGTTGTACTCAAGTTGATCGATTGATCAACTTGGTACATTCAGCCTGCCCATTAACAAGATACTCAGTATTGTGTACTTGGGCATCTTATCACTGGTTTTTACCCACTGACCATCGTCTTTGCAGACAATGTTTCTACAAGTCTTATTTAAAAGCGGTTGTATACCCAGCTTTTGTGTTATTTACCTACAGGTAAGCCTATATTTTAGGAGATATTCACCCTGAATGCTGCACTCTGAAGGTCCGGCGTATCGTGCCGCAACTTCAGAGCTTCTTGCCAGAACCAAGGGCTCCCATGCGCATGAGTGACGCAATCGTGGCTCCAGCCACTCACAGTGCCGGAGCCCACGAACCCGGAAGCAACGCCGGGGGAATATGTCAGCCCCCTTATCGGTGACCGGACGCCACTGCGGGAGTTTCGTTCTAAGGTATTTCATAATGAGTTAGTATGTGGTGCATACAGCCGGCAGAGTGAATGAAAAAATAAAAAAACGCACTAGAGCCCCCCTCCCCCCATTTAAACAATTGAGGTGCATGAGGAAATCCTCCCTGCTGTGTCATTGTATTCTGACAGCAGGACTACCCCACTGTCAAAATACACTGATCAGCCCTGTAGTTGATTGGCTGCAAGTGCTGATCGAATGGGAATTTTCCAGCAGGAACATGAGAAGTCGATTGGCAGATCAACTTCTTATGGACAGGAATGGCCATAGATGGATCAAAATCAAACCAAGACAAAATTTCAATCTTTGTATGGCCAGCTTTAGTTTCCATGTGGCTAGTTCAATTGAC
>CM053029.1:498360389-498497889 GCA_028564925.1 Lithobates sylvaticus
TTTTTTTAACCCCATGTTGTTACTAAATGTCTTAGGCCTGGTTTACATCTATGTGTTTTTTGGTGCTTTTTGCAGAAACACACTACAGTTTATTTACATGGTTTCCTATGGGACACGTTCACATCTATGCCTTTTTCAGCCACTGCGTATTTGGAAAGGGTCAGGCAATTAGTATATACAGTATATCTCTTCTGTTATTCTCAGAGTGGATTTGATATTTTGCTCCATAACCATATAGTTGGTTATTTATATTTACCACTGCATAGAGATATTTAAGAATAAATTGCCTTTTTTTTAAACTTTACACATTAACTAAATTATACACCACACTTTATGGTTATTAACCAATTAATCGAAACAATAATCGTCCAACTAATCGATTATGAAAATAATCGTTAGTTGCAGCCCTATTTCAGTGTAAATGTGAGATCTAAAGTCTTTTTGACCCCAGATCTCACATTAAAGAGGTCCTGCCATGCTTTCTTTCTATTACAAGGGATGTTTATAATTTCTTGTAATAGAAATAAAAGTGATACAAAAAATTTGACAGTAAAAAAAAAAAAAAAAAAAAAAATTTAAAAGCGGACACCCGCCGTGCCCGCACTTAGAAGCGAACGCATACGCAAGTAGCGCCGCATATGTAAACAGTATTCAAACCACACGTGAGGTATCGCCGCGATCGTTAGAGCGAGAGCAATAATTCTAGCAAAAGACCTCCTCCAACTCAAAACCAGTAACCTGTAGAAATTTTTAAACGTTGCCTATGGAGATTTAAGGGTCAAAGTTTGCCTCCGTTCCAGGAGCGGGCGCAATTTCGAAGCATATGTTATGTATCAATTAACTCGACGTAACATTATCTTTTACAATTGAAAAAAAATAAATTGGGCTAAATTTTCATTTTTCTTAATTCAAAGTGTTTTTTAAACAAAATGCGTTTGCAAGACCGCTGCGCAAATACGGTGTGACAAAGTATTCCGACTACCATTTTATGCAGTAGGATAGAATATCAGGTAATTTTCTAGCAAAATAAATATATATATATATATATATATATATATATATATATATATATATATATATATAGTTTGGGGGTGCCAGGTAATTTTCTAGCAAAAAAAATTTAACCTGTAAACAAGTTTGAAAAATAGGCCTGGTCCTTAAATGGTTAATGGTGCCATCCTGTGCCATCAGATCAGTGCATTTAATAAACTTGATGAAACATTAAATAAGATTGAACATTAAAATACAGAGCAGTCAAAGTGAAACGTATCACATTATATAGTTCATAGCAAGGTGAACGGTATGCCAAGCTAAATTTTAAATAAAATGCATTTTACTGAAGACGGAGGTCACCATCCTACTAGCAAACAAACTTGGATCTCTAGAAGCAGTATGAAAAGTACTGGAACACACAGTGCTAGGTCTGCCACCCCCTTACCTTGTACAATAAGTTCAGCTTGGGCCTGTATGGTTTGGTTTCCATTGTCTGCTGTACATGTATAGATCCCAGCATCCTCCTCTGTCAGATTGCTGATCTGCAGGCTGCCTCCTGCCAACAATGCCGATCTGTCCGAGCTGTAAGTAGTAGACACAGTCAATGGAAGGGCAGAGTCAAAACCATCTAGGCTTGCATTGAAATGAACAATAGTAGCAACAGGACAGAATAAATCTCAGCAGTGCTGACCTTCCTAGATCACCAAAAGCCAGGAAAGAATAGAGTTGTATGTCAATAAATCTTTCTATCACCCCACAGGATTCTAGAGTTATCATTGAAGAGGTAACACCATACATACTAGTTATATAGCACAAACACAAAGCAATGCTGCGATTCTAAAAAGGACACCGCCGCTTTTATAATAAGAAAAATCAATTCAACATGATATGAAGTTAAGAAACTGCCTATGTAAACACTTGTAGTGGGCACAAAGGAATGACATACAACAGAAGAAAAAAAAAAAAAAAAAAAAAGACAGGTTTGGATGTATATATAAATATGACCAGTTTCTAATAAAGCTCCTCAGAAAGTGATCTATTTGAACACAAACACAGGGTCTTCAGCCTTGCCCAATAGTAATGCAAAAATCATGCTTATGCCTTGCTTCTCTCTCCTACTGTCTAATCCTTCAAGGTCTGAGCTGAAAATAAGACACTGTCTAAGCAAACTGACCTCAGCTACCAATAAGCAGGGAATGTACCGCACGCCTACCTATTTACAAATGCCCACTAGAGGGAGCAACTACAAATCTGAATCTAAAAACCAATCAAAACATGGGACACTGGCAAACACTTAGAGCGTTTATTAACCAAAAAAAAAAAAAATCCCTGTTTTCTTAAAGCACATTAAACAGCACAGTGTTGTGTATTCTGCTCCCCTCGAAACTGTAAAAAAAAAAAAAAAAAAAAAAACCTGGCTGATACTGTCACTTCCTGTGTCCCTCTCCGTGATGACCATGATAATCAGGGCTCCCTGGTCAGTATAGGTCCCTTCGCCACCCGCAGCTCTCCTCTGTTCCCCTCCTTCCCTGCCTGTCAGCTCTGTGTGTCTGTGTGCAGCTGCATGCATCATCCCAGTACCGTTTTTTTTTTAGAGAGGGCGGTCAGCTCTTTAGGGATAACAACCGATGCAGCTAAAAGCCACTGGGCTTTTATCCCGAAGGAGCGAGAGGGGACTTCCTCCCTCCACCTTCCCGGGCCTCCCATCCCACCGGGAGACCCGAGCCACTATCCAGCACTTCAGCCAGCTAGAGTAAGACTGGAAGGAAGCTGGAAACGGCTTTGTTCCAGTCTTCTTTCTGTAAACACGGAAGCGACGTCACAATGTCACTTCCATTTTCAGAATCGCAGTTTTGGGCGATCGGAATACTTTGAAGTGCAAAGGAGGGATTTGGGGTCTTTTAAACCCCTGATCCCTCCATAAAGAGTACCTGTCACCACCTATTACTGTCACATGGGATGTTTACATTCCTTGTGACATCAAAAGTAAAAAAATTAAATAAAAAAATTTGATCAAAGTGACAATGTAAAAAAATAAAAAAAATGTTTTTTAAATGTTTAAAGCATCCCCGTCAGCTCGCACGGGTAAGAAACCGCACATGTAAGTCACGCCTGCACATGTTATCTGTGTTCAAATCACACATGTGAGGTATCGCCACAATCATTGGAGCGAGAGCAATAATTCTAGCACTAGATCTTCTCTGTAACTCTAACCTGGTAACCGTTAACTTTTTTTAAAGCGCCGACTATGGAGATTTTTAGGTACCGTAGTTTGTCGCCATTCCACGAGTGTGTGCAGTGTCAAAGCATGACATGTTAGGTATCCATTTACTCGGTGGAACATCTTACATTATACAAAAAAATTGGGCTAACTTTACTGTTTATTTTCATGAAAGTGTCTTTTCCCCCAAAAATTGCATTTGAAAGACAGCTGCGCAAATACAGTGTGACATAAAATATTGCAACAATCACAATTTTATTCTCTATGCTCTATACTAAATTAGTTAATTGTGACCTCCCCGGCTGATGTCAGAGGGAGAGCTAGGCTTCTCCTGCAGTAGCCCTGTATCGGACAAAGTAAAGCGGCCACGAGTCACGTGACCGGCCTGAAGATCGCTCTAAAATGGTATTTACATGACCTTTTTTTTAATAAAATACTTATACAGCGTGGTATGCCTAGTTCGAATAGAGCGGCTGGCAATGATCTACCAATTTGTGTTTAACACTTTAACCACTTCCATACTGGGCCATTGTCATATGCCGACAGCAGGAACGCTGTGTCCCTCTGGGCAGGCGTTATACAATGTCCTGGGCTTCTGGCTGCTACTGCGGCCCCAAGTGCGGTGATGGGGAATGAGGCTTGTCCCTCGGGATGCAGCCCATCCCAAATCAGTGTAAAGAGCCAATAAAAATCGCCTCTTTACGACGTGACTGGCTGTGTCCAATCAAAGCCGGTCACATGCATTGTCCTCGTGCACAGCGCTCGTACGTGCCCTGGGACGAGGCTTGTCACACTGACACAGCCCATCCTCGATCGCGGTAAAGAGCCAATGAATTTGGCTCCTCGCCATGTGACCAGCTGTGTCCAATCATAGCCGGTTACAGAATGTCAACAAACAGCGGTAACAAGCTCTTACCAGGCTCTCCTCACATTACCGCCTACGGTATACACCAAATACACTGATGGCGCGCCCCCCCTCCAATAAAGAGGACCCGCCCCCCCCCCATCCAATCAGAACCCGAGAGCACCCGTCACCAGCCCATCTGAATACCCGAGCACCCGTCACCAGCCCTCAGAGCACCGTCACCCGCCCTTCAGAGCACCCGTCACCAGCCCATCTGAAGACCCGAGCACCCGTCACCAGCCCATCTGAAGACCCGAGCACCCGTCACCAGCCCATCTGAAGACCCGAGCACCCGTCACCAGCCCATCAGAATACCCGAGCACCCGTCACCCGCCCTTCAGAGCACCCGTCACCCGCCCTTCAGAGCACCGAGCACCCGCCCTTCAGAGCACCGAGCACCCGCCCTTCAGAGCACCGAGCACCCGCCCTTCAGAGCACCCGTCACCAGCCCTTCAGAGCACCCGCCCTTCAGAGCACCCGTCACCAGCCCTTCAGAGCACCCGTCACCAGCCCTTCAGAGCACCCGTCACCAGCCCTTCAGAGCACCCGTCACCAGCCCTTCAGAGCACCCGTCACCAGCCCTTCAGAGCACCCGTCACCAGCCCTTCAGAGCACCCGTCACCAGCCCTTCAGAGCACCCGTCACCAGCCCTTCAGAGCACCCGTCACCAGCCCTTCAGGGCACCCGTCACCAGCCCTTCAGAGCACCCGTCACCAGCCCTTCAGAGCACCCGTCACCAGCCCTTCAGAGCACCCGTCACCAGCCCTTCAGAGCACCCGTCACCAGCCCTTCAGAGCACCCGTCACCAGCCCTTCAGAGCACCCGTCACCAGCCCTTCAGAGCACCCGTCACCAGCCCTTCAGAGCACCCGTCACCAGCCCTTCAGAGCACCCGTCACCAGCCCTTCAGAGCACCCGTCACCAGCCCTTCAGAGCACCCGTCACCAGCCCTTCAGAGCACCCGTCACCAGCCCTTCAGAGCACCCGTCACCAGCCCTTCAGAGCACCCGTCACCAGCCCTTCAGAGCACCCGTCACCAGCCCTTCAGAGCACCCGTCACCAGCCCTTCAGAGCACCCGTCACCAGCCCTTCAGAGCACCCGTCACCAGCCCTTCAGAGCACCCGTCACCAGCCCTTCAGAGCACCCGTCACCAGCCCTTCAGAGCACCCGTCACCAGCCCTTCAGAGCACCCGTCACCAGCCCTTCAGAGCACCCGTCACCAGCCCTTCAGAGCACCCGTCACCCGCCCTTCAGAGCACCCGTCACCAGCCCTTCAGAGCACCCGTCACCAGCCCTTCAGAGCACCCGTCACCAGCCCTTCAGAGCACCCGTCACCAGCCCTTCAGAGCACCCGTCACCAGCCCTTCAGAGCACCCGAGTACCTGTCACCAGTCCTTCAGAGTACCTGTCACCAGCCCATACCTCATAGAATATACCTTGGGGTGTTTGCTTTCTAAAATCAAGTCATTTTCTGGGTAATTCCATTGTCCGGGTGCCCCAGGACCTTCAAAAGTGTGACAGGTAGGAATGAAATTATGTGTGTAATTTATGCTCCTAGAACGCCTGAAGGTACTACTTCAACGGGGGACCTCTCTATGTGGCCAGGCTGTGTAAAAAGTCTCACATGTGGCATCACCATACTCGGGACAGGTAACAGAAAGTAGATTGGGGTGTCATTTTTGCTGTGTGTTAGAAATATCCTATAAATTGACCACTTTCTGTATAAAAAAAAAAATAATTAAAACGTGTGTGTGTGTGTGTGTGTGTGTGTGTGTGTGTGTGTGTATGTATGTGTGTGTGTGTGTGTGTGTGTATATGTGTGTGGGGGTGTGTGTGTGTGTGTGTGTGTGTGTGTGTGTGTGTGTGTGTGTATGTGTGTGTGTGTATGTGTATGTGTGTGTGTGTGTGTGTGTGTGTGTGTGTGTGTGTGTGTGTGTGTGTGTGTGTGTGTGTGTGTGTGTGTGTGTGTGTGTGTGTGTGTGTATATTTCACTTTCTTTCCACGTTTTCCGAAGATTTGTAAAAAAAAATTAAATTAAAAAAAAAAAATGAACCGTTCAAGAGACTCATTATGCCTCAAAGAATATACCTTGCGTGTTTGCTTTCCAAAATTGGGTAAATTTGTAGGCAATTCCATTGTCCTGGCGCTCCAGGTCTTTCAAAAGTGTGATAGGTCGTTAGGAAATGTTATCTGCAATTTATGATCCTAGAACCCCTGATGGTGCTCCCTGCATTTTGGACCTCTCTGTGGCCAGGATGTGAATAAATCCCACACATGTGGTTTTGTCATACTCAGGAGGAGTAGCTGAATGTATTTTGGGGTGCAATTGAAAGTATGCATATGCTGTGGGTGAGAAATAACTTATGAAATTGTGTAAAAAAAATAAAATCAATAATTTCTTAATTTTCCCAAGAATTGTGGGAGAAAAACTACAACTTCGAAAAACTCACTATGCCTCCAAATACCTTGGACTGTCGACTTTTCAAAAAGGGGTCATTTGGGGGGTATTTTTACTTTCCTGACATTTCAGGGCCTCAAGAGATGATGGGCGTCAGTGCATCAGGTGTGATCAACTTTCAATAATTTGCACCATCTGCACCAAAGCATACACTTATTTGGGTTATTTTTACCAGAGCTATGTAGCAGTATAAATTTTGGCCCAAATTTATGAACAAAAATTACTTATTTGCAAAATGTTATTATAGAAACGAAAAAAAGGCAATTTTGGTTGGTTCATCAGGAACCAGACAGCTTTCACCTCATGAAGATCAGATTATTTTTTTTTTTTTAAATCATTCAATTTTTATTGATTATTTTCATGAAAATATACAGAAAATAAATAAAACATTAAAAGAAATAAAAAATAAGATATGCACTGTGTGGAATACAGATCAATATCCGGTAAAAATACAATACATACAAAATAGAAACATATTCAGTAATGAACATAGAGCAATTATAGCAAGCATGAGACGGAACTAAGAGTCGCCCTGAGAAAGATCCATAGACCATATAGATCAATATTTATCAAACTGTGCACACTTAAAAGGTATTTATTGCTATCAAACGTTCAAAGGTATGGTTTCTACGTACCGCAGAAGTAACATCTGATACATTGATAGCAATGGTAGACTTCCAATTACATAGAATCAGTAATCTGGTTTCAAGTAAAATATGGGATATAACTGGTCTAAATGATTTAGGAAACTTATCAATATTTAAATGAAGAATTCCCAAGGCAGGATCTGGGTTAGTGAGCATACCCGTAATAGTAGATACAAGTTGAAAAACACCATTCCATAAACTTTTAACCGTAGGACAGTACCAAAGCATATGCAATAGATTGCCCAACTGGCCACACTCCCTCCAACAATTCGGAGAAAAACCTGGAAAAAAAGTCGCCAATCGACAAGGAGTATAGTGCCATCTATTAGATAATTTAATGGTAAGTTCCCAATGTTTGGCACAATGAGATGCAGAATGAATTTCAGATAAGGCGTAACGCCACTGTCCTTCCGAGAAGTCAGAGCCGAGTTCCGCTTGCCATTTGAGCATAGCAGGTGTCTTGATAAATTGTAATTTATCATGTAAAAGATTGTAAAAATAGGAAATTCCTTTCACGTCTTTATTACCTGGAGAGTAAAACTGCCAAAGTTTGCATGGAATGGTAAGTAATGGAGGAGGTAAGGTTTTGAGCAACTCTATGATCTGGAGAGTACAAAGTGTCATGTCAGTAGTGAGGTTATACTGCAAAGTCAGTTGCATAGCCGATTTAAGTTGGGTGCCATCGAAAAAGTCAGATACTAGTGTAATCCCTTTACTAATGAGGTCAGTTACGGATAAAGTTGGAAGTTTCGTCTCAAGAATAGAAAGTGGTATATTGTAGGGCAAGTCTGTGATGTCATCTTGAGTAGTAGGTAGTATGTGTCTCCACGCTTTTAGAGATATTTGAATTGTGGGGGATAGTCTACGTAAGTCCCAGGCAGACCAACCATCAGTCAGTAAAAGAGTATGTACATTGGACACAGGTAGTGAAACCAATGAATTTTCAATATCTACCCAAACTGGCGGGTCATTAGTCTGAAACCAATGCTTAATTTGGTCCAATCTAACTGCCCATGAAGAGCAGATTATTAAGAGACTTATTTTGGCTGAAGAACTTTGCCTATTGCGATTTAATTATCACAATCGTGTAGCTCAATACCAAAGGTTTTGTGGAATGAAGAACTACATTTTTACAAGTACATATGCTTGTGAACAATCCTACTAAACATTTAATTACCTGTCAAGAATGATTTCTTCCTGTTTGTGGCTCCAGCGTATGTTGGGGGTTGGGAACCCAGACACCACACAGGGAAGCAGTACGGTTTGTCCTGCAACACTTGTAACAGAGAAAGGCTGGCGCAGAAATACCAGAGAGCGATACTCTCCCGTTTCTAAAAGGAAAGAAAAAAATTGTACAACAAAAAATGTTTAAGCATTGGCAAAAGTTTAAGCATTGGCAAAAATGTCAATCCCAATATTCCTTGAAATTACAAAGATCTGCCAACGTCAGACATGGACTCTACTAAACAGCTATAACGTTCAATTATAAAAGTAATGTATTACATGGTTTCTGCTATAATGTTTAAGGGAAAAAAAAAAAAAAAAAAGACTGCGTAGCAGGAATACTGCCACAAGAAAAAAATAAAGATTGGTGCTCCATTGTAGGAGGTATAATTCGTCCCTATGCCAGAGGATTGGCACCAGCATTTTGATGTATATTGTGTGTGGGGGTTGGGGTAGTAAAAAATAAAAAAAAATAAACCCCTGCACCCTAAACATAACTGAGCGCATTCACTGCAGTAGTGGATTTTTTACTGGGATTTATAAATTTTACATTAATATCCAAGTGTATAAGGAAATGGGGACGTCACAAATACACAGTACCTATGAAAGTATTTCAGGAATAGTATATCAAAAGAGGTGCAAATCTCCAATGAAATCATATACATCAAGACATTAAGCAAAGCGATCAATGACAAATTTATTAAATAAAAGGTGAAACAAAATGAACCTTAAAATCTATCTCAGGTTGTACTACCTTGATTGTTTGAGCATCTACTTTTTCAGACATTTATTATATGTATTTATACGTATTTTCATGCAAATGCGTTCACGCAAAGTCAAACAATTTCACGCAAACATATTCTCGCCTTTTGTTCTGCAGTATGCAAATGGTCATTTGCGCACATGAGGTGTAAATAACTGCCAGAGCTGTACTGAGCTTTTTCAAGCTGCAGTGTGCAAGAGGCCTTAGAGCAGGGGTGCCCAAACTTTTGACCTCTGGGGCCACATTGGAATAAGAGGAATGGTCTTGGGTCAAACAAACTAGAAGGCCTCATGCACACTGCTGCTGTTAAACTTGTTTTTGTGAGTTTAGGCATTTATGCCCTTAAACGCCCCTCTATGTTATCCTGTGTGTCCATGTACACATGGACGTTTTTAGCAGTTTATCAGCAGGGGAGTTAATCGGCTTTTTTCTGAACGCTCTAAAAACACATTTCGGAGAGTAAATTTTGATCACAAAAAATGCTGCAATACATCCATAACTGAGTGGCACTTCAGCGTTTATTTCAATGGCCATAATAAATTGAAATTCTGGCCAATTAAATAAACGCCCAAACTCCAAACTCTTAACTCAATTTTGGCAGCTTGTGTTTGCAAAGTGTAAACACATTTTTACAAAATCCAAAAGAAAAAAAAAAAATTTAAGTTTACGATTTTGTGTTGGGCCACAGGTTGTACGTCCCTGTTGTAGAGTATATGGAGGGACATGGGACACTTTGCAGCATGGAGAGAATCCAACACAAGGTGCCACTTATGTGGTCAGAATTATATTGTTTTAGGAACATAATCTGTAAATCTTTATAAAGTAACTGTTCATTCTGGGTATGCAAGTCAGATTCTGATTCTTTTCCAGAATGCCTACCATATTTGCATACCATAACATTTGTTGTTTTTGTTTATCCCCAAATAGAATCAAGCATTTTCAGGCACCATCTCTGGTGGCAGTCAGATGGTGTGGTGTTCCAGAGCATCTCTAAATTAAGGACCACCCTCAATTCCCTATACAAAAAAATGACCACATTCTCAAAAAAAAAAAAAATGTATAATTTATATTAGTAGCACATTTGGGGGGGGGGGGTACAGCAATTGCAACAAATATGGGTGATTAAAAAAAAAAAAAAAAAAATTCCTTGGAATTTTTTTATTTATTTTTTTAACTCTGAAAACAAGCAAAAGCATATGTCAATAAGTATCCGCTTTAGGCAAAAATTTCCTGAATTTGGCTAACAACCGAGAGACTCCTAAATCAGATGAAAAAAGGGCATTTGAATTTGCGTGACGATCACATGAAGATTTTACCTTGCAGTACTTTAATCTCAGCCTCTTCACTGTATTTGAGAGACGCTCCACTGCCAACTCCACACCGATACAGACCAGCATCAGTCTCATTGGCGTTGCTGATAACCAAGCTGCCATTAGACAGCAATGAAGTTCTGTCATCCAGTTCTCGTAAAGACCTGTCCTGCTCCCAGTGAACAAATGACACTAGTTCTGGGCTTACATCACAGCTTAATACAAAACTATCCTTAATGTACACAGAAGAGGCTTCAGGCTGGTTGAAAAATCGGGGGAGACCTGCAACAACAATGTACAAAACAGTCAGTCAATCAAAGCGAGACATTACCATACATACAAAATGTTTAGGAAATAACTACAAATTGCAAAAGAATGTGAAGATTCCTAGATTGTTATCCATTTTAAAATGTAAAATTACAACTTTGTATGACCCTACACTTGCAAGAAAATAATTGCAAAGAATTGCTTTTGTCTAGAAGAGAATGAAATAGACATTTCCACACGGCCAATATGGAAAGCTTATAAATACTATTTGCCTCTTTGGAAGTTTTCATGTTTTACCACCTAAAGTCATCAAAAAAGTCATTGATCACACCGATCAAAAGAAAGGGCCCATTTATTAGCAAAGTAAAAACAGATACCTTACAAACGTGATTTCAACTAAATTACAATAGAAAAAAAAAAAATATCTGGACACTGGATAGCCATTCCAGGACATTACCAATGTGTTTTTAAAACATTCTTAGTAGTTGGTCTTTGGTGAGAGAATGACCCCAAGTAAAAAACCCAACCTACTCCCTAGGCTCAAGTTTTGTGCAGACTACCCCAGATTTTCCTCCAGGATCTCTGTATTTTGCTACAATCATTCTTCCCTCTAGGGAATGGGCCCATGAACTCGATGCCATATGGGATGTGGAATGGATAGTCTCCTGGGAAAGTGGAAAATCAGACACCTGTCAGCTGACCTGGACAATCTGGTTGTACTTCAGATATTCTTTTGCGTTTTCCTCTTGTATGTATACATTGACTGGAGATTGACTTGGTTAACGCCTTCATTTTCTAACACTGAGTGATCCCTGACTGGGTGACTGGTCTTTAATGGGGTTGAAAAGTCTCTGGGTTTTTCACCTTCAACCTTCTGTGCTGCAGCTGCCCCCTGCCCCCTCTCAAAATAGCCAGTGTGGCTCCTTCTGCTCGATTCCGAGAATGCGTGAACTTTTGTGCATTGGACTTGTGTACACGCGATCGGAAATTCCGACAACAAAGTTTTGTTGGTGGAAAATTTGAGAACCTGCTAGCCAACATAAGTCCGACAACAAATGTTCGATGGAGCATACACACGGTCGGACTTGCAGCCAACAAGCTCACATCCAACATTTCTTGTCGGAAAATCTGATCGTGTGTACGGGGCATTACAGGCACACAGCTAAACTAACAGGTCTGCAGGAAACCAGCATGGCACCAGCGATCTGCTGGTGGAATGCTTTAGAGGCTCCAGAAACAGAAATAAATTCACAGCAAAAAAAACAAAAAACAAAAAACAAAATGTGCATTTATTATTTTTTGCTTAAAAGGTGAACTTTCACAATTCTGTGTTTTGAATACACCATAAATACACAGCCATTCAATGTTTTAGGATAATACATTTTAAAAACTTTAAGGGGATGAATACTTAACAGTCAAATATAAATAAGAACTACATTATACAACATATTGTTACAAAGAGCAGTAGTATATAGCTTTATCACAAAACATGACTTTCCCTTTTCCGATTTCTTTAGGGCAGACAGACCTTGTTAACTTGTTCTTCAGAATCAAAGCAGCATTTTATGCAGATTAGGTTATTAGTTTTTCTCACATTTATTATTCTAAGGAAATAGAATGTGTAACTGCAGAGAAGGACCCCTGTTCTCTGTGTAGAAGCCGTGGTGTCAGCAGAGATCCCACAAACTGGTCCAAATTGGAGCTCTCCAATAAGAGAAGTTTTTCGCACTGCTTACAGTGGAGCTACATGGGTTGACACGTGTGCAGAGAAACCACCGCTTCCACACAGAGCAAGGATCCTACCCTGAAGAATGCTGGCAGGGTACAGGCATTTCTGTGCCTGCTTTCCAAAGACAGCGATTTTAAATCGATATTAAAAGACTACTCTTTTTTTAACAAACATGCTAATACTTACTTGCTCTGTGCAATGGTTTTGCACAGAGCAGCCTGGATCCTCCTATTCTAGGGTCCCACACCGGCGCTCCTGGCACCTCCCACCTGCCGGATGCCTCCAGAGCAAGCCACTCGCTCTGAGGGCACCCAAGCAGGCACGCTCTAGAGCTGTGGCTGTGTGTCCTTTAACACACACAGCCACAGCTCGGCCCCACCCCATCTGTCTGATTGGCTCAGTAGCGGTGATGGAAAGCTGTGGGAGCCTTTTTTTGTATAGGACTGACTTGTTTAATGGTTTCAGGTTGAGAATTAAACAGAAGTTTCCAGATGGTTTTCTTATCAGAAACATGTGTGAACAGAATCCCTGACCCTGTGCCTCTGGAGATACTGGTATCACAACCCTCTGGTGTCTCAGATCCTTTAACCGCTTCCCGACAGGCACGACGATGTAGATCGGCAGAATGGCAAGGACAGGCACGTCCCTTTGAATTTGCCACCATGCCATTGCGTGCGCCGGTCAGGACCTCCGTGAGTCCGGTCGCGGGTCCCGCAGAATCGATCGCCACGGGGAGATGCTGAAGTAAACAAGCATCTCCCCATTCTGCCTAGCAACAGTGACACTGATCTCTTCTCCCTGTGATTGGAGCAGAGATCAGTGATCTGTAAAACACAGCCACGGCCCCCACAGTTAGCAACACGCTCCTAGGACACACTTAACCCCTACACTGCCACCTCCTGGTTAACCTCTTCACTGCCATTTACACAGCAATCAGGGCATTTGTATAGCACCGATTGCTGTATAAATGACAATGGTCCCAAAAATGGGTCAAAAATGTTCGATGTGCCCGCCATAATGTCGCAGTCACAATAAAAATCGCTGATCACCATTACAAAATATGGGATAGTTTTATAGCATTTAATACTTTTTTTACTAGTAAACGCTATAACTTTTGCGCAAACCAATCAATCGCTTATTGCCATTTTTATGAACCAAAAATATGTAGAAGAATACGTATCGGCCTAAACTGAGGAAAAAAAAATAATAATGTTTTTTGGGGATATTATAGCAAAAAGTAAATGCGTTTTTTTTTCAAATTTATCGCTCTTTGTTTATAGCTCAAAAAAAAAAAAACAAAAAAAGCAGGGGTGATCAAATGCCACCAAAAGAAAGCTCCATTTGTGGGGGGGGAAAAAAAAAAAAAAAGACGTCAATTTTGTTTGGGAGCCGCGTCGCACGACCGCTCAATTGTCAGTTAAATCGGCGCAGTGCCGAATCGCAAAAAGTGGTCTGGTCTTAAGCCAGCAAAATGGTCCGGTCTGAAAGTGGTTAAAAAGGTTCTTCATAGCCAGGGCCTTTGTTAAATCCCTTGGAAGGTTTGTCACAAAGTATCTTTCTGCAGGACGATCTCAAAACTATTCTGTAACCTTGGGACAGCATGTCCAAAATATATTGACTTTGTCATGCTGGCCCAAAGGGGGAGGAAACTTTGAAGCCTTCCCCCCCCACTGGTAGGTATAAGTCAATGCGTTTTGCCGGAGGACGCAGGAGGATGGAAAAGGGAAATTTCCCTTTCCTTTTCTGCGACAACCAATTTTTTTTCCTTTTCTCTTGGGGTTTGGTACTTTGCTCTTAAGCCCTTTGGGAAAGAAAAAAACGCGTAACTGGCTGTTTTTTCTTTTTAATAGGGACTGACTTCTTTTTATCAGCTGTCCTACCTAGGACTGCATCTAAGTCAGGTCCAAAAAGCAAGTCCCCCAGGAACGGAATCTCACAGCTTATTTTTGGAGGCCACATCCCCCGGCCAAGTTTTCAACCACAGAGTCCTTCAGGCCGAGTTAGTTAAGGCTGCAGATCTTGCTGTCATTTTGATTGATTCCGCTGAGGCATCAGAAATAAAGGCTACAGCAGCTGACAGGGTCGAGAAGGAATCCAAAAAATCTTGTTTTGGTGAGTCTGCCGAAATATAGGCCTTAAGTTGATTCAACCAAAACTCCATGTTTCTGGAGACGACAGTAGTCGCCATGGCAGGTTTGATATTACCCATGACGGATTGCCAAGCCCTCTTAAGCAGCTGATCCATCCTCTTATCCATGGGATCTCTTAATACCCCCATGTTCTTAAAATGCCAAATCTGTTGATCGAGACTTGGGAGAAAGCGGCATCTAGTTTGGGACTTTTATTCTGCTGCTGGGTCCTCAAAAGTAAAACGCCTTTTTAAGGCTTTAGTAAAGAAAGGTTTTCTCTCTGGCTCTGTACTCTTTCTTAATAGCCTCAGAAATAACTGAGTGTACCGGGAAGTTAAGATTTTTTTGTTTGCGGAGCCCTGCATACATTTGGTCATGCAGAGAACTCCTTTCTTTCCTCTTCCAGACCCAGTGTGGTATAGATTGCTTTTAAGAGGCCATCTACCTGTTCTAAAGACAACTTATATTTTGAAGGTACATTTTCTCCTTCCTCCTCATCAGATCCTTCTCTAGACTGGACTGGGGGGAGGGGGGGGTGTCCCTCTTGGGTAAGAGATGCCTCAGGGATGGGGATGCAATCAAATCGCTACAAGCGGAAGAAGCTTCTTCTTTAACAATACAGGTTTGACAAAGTAGTCTTCCATCCTTTAGGTAGTTTTGCCTTACAGGAAGGGAATTTCCTTTTTGCCACTGGATCAGAGCTCTTGGCCTGCCGTGAGACAAAACAAGTAAAAAAAGAAACCAGCCCAGTGAGACAACATGTCCTTTTTACAAGGAGGCTCACCACAGGTGCACAGTGAGAACCAAAGCCGCCTCATGTGCTTAGACAGCAACCCTGCCACCTTGGGGGGGGGGGGGGACCCCACAGTAAAAGGAGGACAATATACAACTGCCCCTTACCTGGGCCTTGCTGGTGCCTGTCCCACTCGCTGCCACCATCGATTCCATCAAGGAGTGCTGCGTGGCTGGACGCCAGTTCCAGACTCCAATAGCGCCACTGCGCCGGACCAGCAAATAAAGCACCATTCCTACCTTCATCCCCTGCAATTTCCGGCAGAAATGACACCATACACCTGCTCCGTGGGCGCCACCCCCTCCGGATGCCTCACTTCCGGGAAAGATGGAGCACAGCATGCCATCCCCAAGATGGTGGCGGCATCACAGGAAACAGGCGGAAGACCGAGGAAAAAAAAACAAACGAAACTGATCGCCTGTGCTTCGCCGCCTAGGAGTGATGCCCACAGCAGCCCTGACTCTCCCTAAGCCCAAATGGAGAAGGAGCTTGGCCAGCAGCACCTGACACTAGCTGTGGAATGGGAGGAACAGCTCTCATGAGGTATGCAAAAAAACATTGGAGCAGGAAACCTGGGCTTTCAGGAGAGCACCTAAGAGCCCCGACTCCCCACGAAGTGTTCCCTCCGGAGGAAACACAAAAACTGGCAATGTGTGGGAAGGAGCCTCCTTTTAAGTTTGGTGGAAGAGGTGTTTACTATTGGCAAGGGGAGGAGTCACTCTCTCAAGTGCTGTCCTGAAAGACGTTAAGGGAAAAAAATGGGAAAATAAGTTGAAGTGCCCCGCCTGCTGGCTGGAATAAAGAACAAAAAACAAAAAAAAACGAATATGCGCAAACCACTACACTTTCCTTTGGTCTGCGTTTACAAAATCATATTCCTAGCCCTAGCTTGAAGCTCCTCTTTAAAGCATATTTAAACTCCAAAAAAATGTAAATTATTGCAAAATACCAGTCCTTAGATTAAGGCCAAGAACATTTTTGGCAAGTACAGAAAATTCCTCTTAATCTTGCCAGAAATAAGTCCTTGTCACTCGGTGCAAGCTGAAAAGAAAGAACAAACGTCCTTTACTCTTATTGTATGAACTACCAGCTCAGTCAATCCACCTTGTAATAGAGATGAAGACAGACATGTATGAATTCCACAGTGACAACCATGGCTCGCTCAACAGATACAATGGAAGAGTGAGCATAGCCACTTAGGGACAGGAAATGTGTCAGTCACAGGATTATCCAGGTAAAAAAAAAAAAAAAAGCCTAAAAAAAAAATAGAAAAATTATAATTCAGTCACTACAGCTAAGGACTACATCTGATAGATCCATAGCCAGAAACGTGTGCATGATTTAGAATACGCAAACTGATTTTACTCTACACTTATTCTTAATTAAAATAAAGCATTAAGATAAAATGTAATCTTAAATTCTTAAATGAATCTCCATTGTAGCTGTAGGTGGGTTTGAGAGAGGGTTTTGTATAAAAGTACTAAATGTTGTCTAAGCATGTGGTTCCAACCTTATTAGCCATCACGCATACCTGCAGCACATTCTCATCCATTTGTTAATATGCTAGATAGGCATTTGTCTGTTTAGAATACAATACATGAACTTAATGCTTTCCCATGCGTCTAATTAGACTGCCCGCTCAGCCAGTGTTACAGTATTCATGTTGTTTTATGTAGTATTCCCTATATTGCATTAACTATATTCTATTTCCCAGAGGAACTACACAAGAATGTGAAAAACAAACAGGAAAGTGAACAGGAAGCTGTGAAATATGGAATTAAAGAAATAATAGAGCAAGAAGGATGATGTAGAAAGAAGTCAGTGACAGCCGTAGATAGAAGGGAAGTACTGGGTGTGAATGTGCAGTCTCTTCAGTCACTTGCTGCCGTAACCCTTCACCTTGCACAGCCCATACAATACAATTAGTGACACCAACACATCTTGTCAGAGATCAATGTTCTGTTCATTAAGAGCCTGCAGGCAATGTATCCTCAGCCTCCCCCCTCCTGCATCTCAACTCACAATGAATCACTCAGCAGCACTGTCACAATCTTCCATCGATCGTACCAAGCTGTGGATAATCTTGTACTGACCGATAAAAAAGAAGGAACAGTGTCGTTTTCCAACAACTTTATTATTATTTAACTTCCTAGAGGCCTTGTATCTCTATACTTTAATCCATATGTCTTTCTTTACAAAATTCTTGTACAAACAGAATGTGACAAAAAGCAATACATAAGGCTCTTCTTAGAACTCAAGTATACGTATTGTACGCTCTATAATTTATAAATAAGAGTTTATTAATGAATAGATACAAGAAAATAAAAAAATGAAAATGAGAGAAAAATGCAGTAGGGTGGTAAACCATAAAGGACGATGCTAATAACGCCTTATGTAAAAGCAGAGCAGTCATTTGAACCTTTCAGTTGAGCCAGCCCAGTTCTACACGCACATTGACAGACACAAAGGATTTTACTTTATAAAAGGGGCTTTTCAGGCGATCGTGATTAAATGATTTTTATCAAAATGTATGTTATTTGTACAAAGTCAGGTTCAAAAATACTGTACTGTCTACTTTTCAGTAAAATCTTTTGAAGTCGGCACAAAATGTATCGCTTGTATTGACAAGGAAATCCATTATATGGCAGGCGCTCTTGTAGGCAAGAAGGATATAAAATGACAGAAAAAAAAAAAAAGATTTTAACCACTTGCTTACTGGGCACTTAAAAACCCCCTTCCTGCCCAGACCAATTTTCAGCTTTCAGTGCTGTCACTCTTTTAATGACAATTGCAGTCATGCTACAGTTTACCCAAATTAAGTTTTTATAATTTTTTTTCTTTCTTTTGGTGATATTTAATTGCTGCTGGGTTTATTTTTTGCTAAACAAAATAGGACCGAAATAAATAAAAAACACACACACAAACACAACTGTTTCATAGTTTGTTATAAAATTTTGAAAAAACAGGTAACTTTTCTCCTTCACTAATGTGCGCTGATGAGGCTGCACTGATGGGCACTGAAAGGTGGCGGTGATGGGCACTAATAGGCAGCACTGATTATTAGACAATGATGAGCATTAATTGGTGGCACTGTGGGATGGCACTGGCAGGTGACATTGGTGGTCACAGCCGCGGCTTTCTGAGTGAGGGACCGATGTCCCTCTGACAGAAGCCGGTGATCGGCTTTTTTTCCCCTCACACTGACAGCGTGAGAAAAACGAAAAAAAGGATTACTGAGCTTCTGTTTACATCACATGATCAGCCGGCATTGGCCGTCAGCTGATCACGTGGCAAGGGGCCGGGATCGACCCCTTACTCTGATCAGCCGAGTCTCAGACTCCGTTACACGCTGTCTGAGGACATCCATGGACGCCCTCCCGGCAATTAAGGCCCGCGCTGTAGCTGTCTTTCGGCTACAGCGCAGGCACCAAGTAGTTAAATTAGTGTATTTAGAATATATGATCAAATGATTAAGAATTGGTTGACTTTTTGACATGACTTTGGATAAAATGATTTTTACTTATACAATGTATTATCACTGTAACCAGAAAATGTCCCTTTCATAAAAAATAAAAATAAACTTACTAGTAACATCTTTTCCAGGACAGCCACCTATGAGAGACTGCGGCTCCTTTGTTCTTAGGAAACACTGCCCAGCCTATAACTATATTTAAAAAGGCATGCCCGCCGCCTCCTTAGTTCTTCAAGAGCAACTCCGGTCAGCTGGGGAGACACAAGAACACATCATACGCCATAAATTACTTTGATGGTTCCTGAATCGGGAACACAAAAAGGAAACCAACCATGGTGGGTACATGGTGCGGTCCTGAAAGACTCCTGGAAAAGACGTTACCAGTAAGTAACTAAAATTTTCCCACATCGTCTTTCAGGAAAGCCACCTATGAGAGGATAAGCGAGCACTTACCCTTAGGGTGGGACTACGGCTTACAGGACTAGTTGTCAGCAAAGGGATCAGGCTCTTTGGACACAAAGATCAGCCTCTAGTGTCAGGTAAAAAGGTGGGAGAGCTGAATCACATGCTGCTGCACAGATCTGGCACGGAGTAGCATCAGCTTCTCTGAAATCTCCGTACATATGGACTTGTCCAATTGTTAGCCAATGCCATCTTTCCCAGGCACTGCTAGAGATTTCAACTCTTACTTTAGTCCCTGCCAAAGAACAAGGAAGGAAACCCCTTATTGACACATGAACCAAAGTTCAAAAGGAAAGTCCCACGAGGGCCTGCAATAAGTAAAGTTTGGTCCTACTTAGGAGACTGCAGACCTAAAACTGGTCCAGCTGCCGTAATGCCTCCAAATATCAGATAAGTGGAGCAGTAAAATATAATCTTGAGGTATCCCTCTTAGTAACCAGACCATCAGGTTCCCAAGCCCTCAAGACAAAGAAGCCTGTGTGCTACAATGAGAACCGTAGTGTTCTCTGCCCACCGGCAAGACTGCGGGTGGGTGAGATGGCATAGCACCTGGGAAACACCAGCACTGAACTTCGGCATCTACCCAGGAGTACCAACCCTATACCGGTTCAGGCCCAAAGAGGACATTTTATGGGAGGAAACCAGAGTTCCCAGAGAAAACTCGAGATCCCAGATTGGAGTGTCCACAACTGCAAGAGGATGTCTCC
Source organism: Lithobates sylvaticus (assembly GCA_028564925.1). NCBI lineage: Eukaryota > Metazoa > Chordata > Amphibia > Anura > Ranidae > Lithobates > Lithobates sylvaticus. The sequence continues at coordinate 498,380,469 of CM053029.1, forward strand.
ACTGAGTTTAGTCTTAACTTCCGTGATCAGTCAAGATCGGGTGCATTCAGGGTGTTGTGACCATAGGCCAGCATTCCTAACTGTGTCACCCTTATGAATCGCTTTCCTGTCTGCTATGCAATTCAAGAATCGCCTATGGCCCAGGAAGAAAACGGTCCCCTGTGGGAGGGATAGCGCACAGTCTTGGACATGCCATTTGTCACCCACCACTTGGTGTGTGTGCACAATTGTGCCAGATAATAGTCTGAGATGCGTGACACCAGTATAAATGCCATAGTTAATTTTTCTACAATGAAAAGAATAAACAGGTGCCTTTCAGAAGAGAGTGTTCATTCTCTTGAGCATGGAATCCAACAATACCTCTCCGTCTCCCAAAACTAGGCTGGCAAGTCTGGATCTGTGAAAAAATAAAAAAAATTAATAAAAAATAAATAAAAAAAAAACTGTCTGGTGGGAGCAGAGGGTACTGAACTGAAGCCTTCTGAGAATCTGGACCCTAGTCTTCTCCAGCTTACATCAGACCTAATCGACAGGAATGTCCTTTCCCACTGCTCTGTCCTTGGTCATGGAGCAAGAGTGTTTTTCTTGTCCCCTTGCAACCACCTCCTCCAGAGAAATTTTATAATGAGGAGGCCTACTGGATTCACCATCCAGGCCTTCTCCCACTTCTTCACAATTGTTGTAGAAACCTTGAAATCTTACTAGGGTCTGGACACCTGAAGGCCTTTAACCCTCTGTGATGCCATCCAGGGGTCCACCCCCTGATATCGGGCCCTGGACAGCAGAGATCCTGTTTAGTTTTCTATATCCGGTGCATACAGATCATGTGGCCATCAGGCACCATCCAGCCGGCAACCCTGTAAACTCAAAACACTAGTGAAACATGCAGGGTGCTAGCTTGGATGGGATTCAAACTCATGACCTCAGTGTTTAAAGCACAGTTTAGGTGCAAAAACCTTTAATGTGAGATCTTTTTCTTCACTGTGGGTCAACCAGGAGAACCCGAAGACCCTTGCCTGAAGATATTAGGCGAGCTGGTTTGCTGGTCCTACACAGGCAAAGTTTTCACTGCAGTGCCTATAGTGCAGACTGTGTGAGCTGACCCTTCTAGTCATAAGTGTACACCACCCAGCCAATGTGCCAGGAATATAAAATGCCAGCAAGTGTTTGGGGCATGTAAGATACCTCACACAAACACAGGGAGAACCCCCAACTTGATGAAATGTTATGGATCTGAACCAACTACCCCAGTGCTGCCAGGCAGAATTGTAAGCCACCCAAGCCTTCTCCCCTGGATAGCCTCGCCAGTGACCAGTAGACTGCTCAGGGAACTGACTCCGGCTTAAAAGAATCCCCTAGGGCTGAAGCGTTAGCCGCTGCCACTGCATAAAGTGACTTGTCAAAGGTAAAAAAGAGCTGACATGAGGATAAGATCCTATGTCACCAGGAAGACTCGTATGGCTACACTGGCTATGAGCTATGACTGCCTCACCAGCTTTGCTTTTCGGCAGCCAGCCTTGTATTTTACCACACAGTGTAATTTCAGCCACACCCTCCATACACCTTGTGCAGGTGGGGGGGGGGGGAGTTTCCCCTTCACCCAGTCCCTACTAGTTATAAGGGGGAAAAAACTCTCAAAGTATGTGCATGGAAGAACAAACTTCAGGTTTACCTGTGAGGTGCATCCCACCCCTTTGGTGGTCCGCAGCCTCTGCTGGGTCTTCACTTTTTGAACACCAGCTCCCCTGAAACATTGCCCACTGCCCTGTTCCACCATCAGAAGGTGCAGATGCTGTGCAGTACCTAGGACATGCACAGATTATCAGGTCCCCAGCAGACCAGAGCCCTAAGGAATGTCTTGAAACTCACAGCAGCCAGAGGACTTACCACCAAGCCAACTACTCCCTTTGTAGTAAAGCATGTTCATCCTATTCCTTCAGGACTAGGACTGGCGGAATAATGGCATGAACCCATGGAGCCAGAACACCCCCCTGAGCCAACTGCTTCTCCGGCAAGTCTGGATCCCTGTACGCCCAGTATGGAGACTAACCTCTCCGGCGCCCGCTGATGACGTTGTACGCCACGGAAGTGACCCCATTGGATGCTTCCTGTGGGCCAGCTTGGAGCGCAATAGCTTTGCCCCCTCGTGTGCTGCGGCTTCCTCTTTCCCCTACACATACCAGCCATACTGTCAGGGGGGAAAGTACACAGCCAAGCCGCCTATGTGACCACTTATGGGGCCGACATCACCACTGTGTCTTTGTAAGTAACTAATGCAACTAACCATGGAGACCTTTAGTCCCCCTTTCCCCACGGAGGGGGTTGACTGGCAGGAAAGGGTACGGTACCCTACCACTGGTGAGGCACAGTCTGGGGTTGTGGGATTTACCACCCGCCCCCTGTTTCTGAGAGACAGTCCGAGCCCTGGGACCACCCCCAGGAGAGCACACAGAACCACCAGCCACCGGGTCCAATGTGCCTCCTCCCCGTCGACCACCAAGAGGGAACCCCCCCTGTGGAGCCACAGGTAAGGGATGCAACCCACTGGTCTTTCTTGCCTTATGATGGCTGATGTCGGCCGTGTCAGGAGTTGCCAGGATGGCCCCTGCATCTGACACGCTCCCGTCATGAAAAGGATGGTCTTGCCTCTGGAACCTCCAGCCCCATTTGCGACCTTTCCGGGTCCCCCTTCAGCCAAAGCCCGGCCCGCCTTCAGCATCCGCGGCTGGAACCGGAAGCCGTGGATCAAGGAGAGGTGCACACAACCCTGCCGGAAGTGATGTCACCCACCACACGGCCCTGCTGTGAGCTTCATAGCGTCTCGCAATAGAACGCGAGTGGGGGGGGGGGGAATATCGCCTCCTGAGTCTCCACTGATACCTGAAACCTGGCCCATGGGGAGCCTCCCACGACAACTTACGGAGAGCTGGGGTGGCAACAGAAAAACCATGTGGTAACCTCTCTCCGAGGCATAGCACCACTAGTCCCCAGAGACCTCCCTCTCCTTCCCGGACATACAGGCTTCAGCCTCCCTGGCTGTCCTTAGCCACGGCTCATTGCAGTGTCCCCTGCCGGAGGAAATACCAAAATTGAGGAGCTGGCAGGGAAGCATGCCTTTGAAATCTAGCCGAGGTCTCTCATAGGTGGCTGTCCTGAAAGACGATGGGGGGAAAAAAAGCTTTTCCTTGGAAATTAACATTTTCAAAAGAAAGCAGAAAGTTACCAGCTTCACAGAGCTAAGCAAACATTGCTTTAGTAAATCAATCTAATGTATGATCCAGAAAAACCTTATATCTGTATTACTTTGTGGTCTAGGGATTGGAGCTCCATATGGTGCCCAAAGACATGAATATAACAGCCTTCAAATACGGCTGGATTGTACCGTATAATGTTTTTTTAGATATTAAATAGTGAAGGCCCAATTCAATACTGTATTGATCACACTAACACTGGGGTTTATCCCTAAAGTTGCATGGTACTGTACAAAAAGCTGAAAAGAACAGGACTTTAAAGGTGTTTTAAACCCTCAAGGTTTTTCACCTTAACGTATTCTATACATTAGGGTGAAAAACCTGTGCTGTAGCTGCCCCCAGAGCCCTCTTTTTCTTACCTGTACACGATTGTTTCAGCGATGAGCACGAGCCCAGCAGCTCCAGCTGTCCTCATTGGATAGACTGATAGCAGGAGCCATCAACTCCTGCTGTCAATCAAATCCAGTGACACAAGAGCAGCGGGTGGGGCCAAGTCCTGCTGTCTAGGTCAATGGATGCAGTGGGACTTGCGTGCGCCTGCACGTGTGCCCCCATGGAAAGCGGCTCTCCCTGGGGGCACCCAATGAAGGGGAGGAGCCAGCAGCGCAGGCGGGGGGAACCCCAGAAGAGGAGGATTGGGGCTGCTCTGTGCAAAACCGTTGCACAGAGCAGGTTTTTTTTTTCTAAATAGCAAAAACAAACCTTTACAATAACTTTAAATATACCTTACCAGTGTTCTAAAAAGCTAAACACCACAATATTACATACAAATAGTGTACAAAATAATTAAAATTCAGTAGAAAAATACTACATCACAAAATGTTCTGTACAAAAGCTTCTCGTCATCTATGCGTCTCCCAGTTTTATACAGCTTCTCCAGGACATTGATTTGAAGCAGTTTACATAAGAAAAAATATATTCCATTCGAAAATAAACATATGCGACATGTGATGTACAAAAAATTTACATTTTGGAAATTTAAATTATATAAATTAAAAAAAAATGGAAATGTTTATGCAATATTGTGTTAGGCTTTTTATAACACTGGTAAGTAGGGCTGAAAAAAAAAAAAAAAAATATTTATAAAAAAAAAAAAAAAAAAAAAAAGTAAAAAATAAAAAAAAAAAAATCGGCATAATAATCACTTATGAAAATAGTTAACCATTTTGATAAATCGATTAGTTGGTCAGCCGATTAGTTGGCCTGCAAACAGAATGCATCATTTGTTTACATAGCAGAAAAAAAATAGTGAAGCTCACATGCAGCTCAGTACACCATCATAGGGTCTCAGACTTTAGTACTACTTTACTTTATAACCCCACCCCTCATATAGATTTAGGTCTGACTCCAAATTTAATATACCCCGTATATGCGCCTTCTGGGTATATTTATTATTATATGTATGAAGGGGATAAGAATAGATACATTTTATTTGTGTCACAGTATAAATTAACCCCTCATCGTAGTGATTACCTGCTGTTTTTGTACTATAAAGGGCGATTTTTTTTTTTTTAAACCTCATTACAGGCGATTAAAAAAAAAAAAAAAAAGCATGCTTCTATTAAAAAGGTCTTATGCTGGTCATACACGTATCAATTTTTGGACAGCAACATTTGTATGAAAATTCTTTGTACATTTGATAAATGGACGAATGTTTGAAAGTTTCACCTTTAACATTTAAATTTAATATATTTTCAGAAATGAAAACCACATACACGGTCCAAAGATTCATTGCCGAAAAGTTTTCTATTCTGTTCCTGTGAATTTTCCTGTCACTATGGTCGAAAACTAACACTGTTTTGAGGACACTAACAATTAGAAAATCTTACAATGAACATTTCCGAAGAAAAAATGTGTTCATGTATAGCCAGCATTAAATGACAGCAGGTGCGGGTAGTTTATATCAAGCTACCCGCCTATGACAAAGGAGTCTGCCATGCATATTATATTACAGTCCTGTCTGAAAAATCTGCAAAACAGTGTTTTAGGTCTTAATAAATTTGAGTCGGATATGTGCCAGATTCAACCTCTAATAGTATAAGGGTTCTTCAAAAAGTTTGCGCACCCTATATAAAACCCTATATATATAAAATATAAATAAATATATATATATATATATATATATATATATATATATATATATATATATATATATATATATATATATATATATATAAATAAAAAAAAACCTTGAAGAACCAACCCCATATATCTTCTGTTATTCTCAGAGTGAATTAGATATTTTGTTCTCAAACCATATAGCTGGTTATTTATATTTACCACTGCATATAGATATTCAAGAAGAAATTTTCTTTTTTTTTTTTAAACTTTACATAGCAACTAAATTATACACCGATAAATCTTTAGGTTTTTATCAGATTAAAAGGTTAAGTCCAGGCTGAGCTCATTTGGCTGGGCTTCACCTATGGGTTACAGGAGTGAAATTCGTTTTGCACTTCTGTGACTCGTTTTCAGAAGAGAGCAATCTGAAGTCTGATCCCTGCCAACGTCACAGGAATCAGTCCAGGCACCGTGTCATCCCAACAATCAAGTCTGGATCCGCAAGGTGCCTGGACTGAAACCCATCTCAGCCTCTTAGCAAGACGCTGAGAGCCTGAGACGGCCGCTCCCCCCCCTCCACAGTTCAGCGCTCCAGTGAGCGTGGGGGGCAGAGCGGAGAGCTGCCGGTTGACAGTCAAACTGTGAAAACCGAGCCATTGGCGGTGTTCGCTAGCTCGGTTCTCAGTACAGAGGTGGCGGGGGGGGGGGGGGGAATAGATGTTGCATCCACCTAGGCAAGTATGAATCTAGAAAAAAGAACAAAAACAAAAAAACAATACTTTTTAATCAAAACCATAATCGGCCAACTAATCGATTATGAAAAGAATCGTTAGTTGCAGCCCTACTGGTAAGGTATAATTAAAGTCCCATTCTTTTCAGCTTTTGTATGTTTTTAGATGACCACAGACACCAATGGCTCAAAACTCTTTTGGTTGGAATATGGGTGGGAATAGCAATAAGAGGTTTGAAAAACAGCCCAATTGCCATTTTATTACTTGTGATAAGCCAGCATTAGAGATCTATGAAGAGAAAATGTTCTCTCCATAGGCCCATACATCTATGGTCACATGATACAACTGTTTGAGAGTACTAAACATCTCAGATGCCCAATGGTGAGTCAAGCATGGTGCTTTCTTGGAAGAGAAATATAAACAGACCAGCAGCGTCAACGCAATTCGATACTGCAGTGCATGCAAGCAAAGCCCAGGCATAACCACATTGCATGCAACAAACTGATTTTTGTTTCAATTCCAGGAATCAAAATGCTAATTTTTCACCAGATTTGTGCCATCACAAAGGGTCCGGGTTAGATGGAACAAGTACAAGCAGATCTCTCACCACAGGCTTGGGTTTACACAGCAGATTTGGTGAATACATTTTCTAGCTCCAGGGAGAGGTCAGAAGGCACTCATGAAGAATGACTGTTGTGTGCTATTTTGAGGCCTGTGTATGCTCTGTACTTTTAGAATTGATCACTTTAAGAAATGTAAATTTTTGGATTATGGAGCCCCATTATCTATCACAGGGTAAAACAGCTTGGTAGCACGTATAAACAATGAACTTGGCACATGTTGGTCTAAACAGCTAGGGTCCAAAAGGGGAAGCAGCAGAGTAAAAGGAAGATATAAAAAAAAAGAAATATATCTATCTATCTCTACACACACACACACACTTTTTTTTCCCCAGAAACAAAAAGGTAATATCCAATGAGTATACCGTAGCTCCTATCTTCAGTTTAGCTTTTACGTGAAAGATAGAAGCGGATTGGATGATTGCACAGCTGTTTCAGATTCTGTTTGCTCTTTTGATAAATTCCCCATCAATGCGTTTCTTCTTTTGTGCCTTTCATTGAAAGATTTGCCCTTTTACCCCAATCGTATAAAAAGAAATTAAAAAAAAAAACAGACCACACACCGTATAGCCCGTAACTTAAAGTGGTTGAAAAGTCAACATAAAACAAAAGTCCTGTAATCCGCTGTGTTAAGCCTCGTACACACTTTACAATTCTTGGCTGGGGATTGTCTGTTGACAGACTGTTGTCTTAAAATCTTACCGTTGGTACGCTTTTTTTTGGCAATTGTTGTCCAATTTTCGGCCAACAAATGTGGGAGGACAGGCTAGTAAATTTCCGGAAGACAACGGTTTGACGTCAGATTTTCGTATGGTCAGTACACAAATCCGTCACACAAAAGTCCAAAGCACAAATTACGCATGCTCTGAACCAATGCTCAAACACAAAATTAGCAGAAGGGGCCCAAAGTGTGGCGCTCAAGAGCTGAAATTCCTCGTAGTACGACAATTGTGTACCGTTGGTATGCAATAAAAGATCATGGCACACGCCCTTTTGACAAAAATAAGATGATCGGTTGGCCAACAATCGTACCGTGTGTACGAGGTTTTACTGGAGTGAGTGAGTGTGTGTGGGTCAGCTTAAAATTATTGCGATAAATACCTTATTTACAGCTCTGCTGGGCTCTCATGTGACCCACTCGAGCTCCCTGTACCAGCTCCGAGATTCCCTGCTGACATCAGTCGGGAGGAAAGGAGGAGACCTCCGGCGAGTCCCACAAGCGCCCAGTGGCGCTGTAAATAAGGTATCACAATTTAAAACAAAGACACACTGCACATGATACAATCCACAGATTACAGGATTTATTAACCAGTTCCCGACAGGCGCACAACGATGTACGTCGGCATGGACAGGCATATGGGCGTACAGGTACGTCCCTTTAAAAATGTTCCGCCGTGCCATCGCGTGCGCGCCGGTCGGGACCTCCTTGAGTCAGATTGCGGATCCCGCAAGACTCAATCACCGTGGGGATGCTCGCGATCATCTCACAGGGAGGAAATTAAGTGACAAAAAAAATAGTAACAACTTCAACAATATTAAAGCATATAAATGCTTGTCAGTGGTGCCCATCGGTGCAGGTGCAGCCTCATCAATGCAGCCTATCATTGCTTATTAATGCAGCCCATTAGTGCACCATTTGACAGCGGCCGGCATTTGTTACAAGCTGTGTCACAGCGGGAGATCCCCACTCCGTGCGATACGGCCAGCAATTCTCCTGACAGTTTCCTGGCAGATGCCCTGAGGAGAAAAAAAAAGGGGGGCCACACCGTTTCTGCTCAATGCAATCAGCCAGGAAACTGTCCGCCCCTGGCTCCACACCGCCCTCAACTAACTTCCACTCGCCAAATGTGAGCGAGTAGAAATTTTGAAGGCTGTTTACTTGTTTTCAACTTTTTGTAGTCATTTCCTGGTCACCAGACCTAGGCAAAATGTTAGCCTACAGGAAGGGTTTTCTCAGCTAAGCACACCTTCCTGCTTCATGCCCAAGTCAGGGGCAGATAGATTCCAGGAAGTAAATATAGTACATTAATCATCTGTCCTTATTTAGGATAACAGGTAGAAATGCTAGGGGATGTTTTTCAGAGTGATTTGTCAACAAAATATAGCAATCGAATTTGATTTGAATATTAAAAATGAATAAAAAAGTGTTAAAAAAAATAAAAAATGGATCCTGCTCATTTAACCACTTCAATACAGGGCACTTATACACCTTCCTGCCCAGGACAAATTTTGAGCTTTCAGCGCTGTCGCACTTTGAATGACCATTGCATGGTCATGCTACACTGTACCCAAACTAAATTTTTATAATTTTGTTCCCACAAATTTGGTGGCATTTGATCACCTCTGCAATTTTTATTTTTTGCTAAACAAATAAAAAAAAAAAAGACTGAAAATTTTGAAAATAAAAAAGTTTCGGCTTTGTTTCCGTTATAAAATTTTGTAAATAAGTTCCTTCACTGATGGGCACTGATAAGGTGACACCGATGAGGTGGCAACAATGAGCAGGCACTGACAGGCACTGATGGGTGGCACTGATATGCAGCACTGATTAGAATTAGATATATAAAAGAATTTCGCGCAATAATAGCTAAAATAAATAAATATAAATATAAAGTACAATATGAAAAATGACCAGTAGTAGGTGCTGGTGTTAGTAGGTCAAATGAGAGGTGATTAATTATCGATTAACTGATCAGCAAACGTACATACATGACTAGCAATAAATAAACTAATAATGAAATAATGTATACACATATATGTGACCAACAATAAATATAGCAAATAATATGTCAAATATTTAAAGTGTCATGTGCATAAAGATCTGAATAGGTTCTTATAGTCTGTGCAACAATCAATGTGCATAAACCAATATAAAATAGTGTAAATCCGTGACTAGTGAAACACGAATAAAAATACCGATATAAAAAAGAATCGATAATAAAAACTGGCACTATTAAATTCATTACTGTATGATCTACGTGATGGCTGTGTTTGACCACACACACCACTTCACCAGTAGGATCTGACTGATCAATTTGGACTCTGCTTTATTTATATATTTTTATCCATTCTGGGACTACATGAACTTATTATCTTTATTTTTATCAATTTTGGAACCACCTAATCACTTATTCACAACTGTTATTTTATTCTGATTTTTATTATCGATTCTTTTTTTAGATCAGTATTTATATTTTTATTCGTGTTTCACTAGTCACAGATTTACACTATTTTATATTGGTTTATGCACATTGATTGTTGCACAGATTCGAAGAACCTATTCAGGTCTTTATGCACATGACACTTTAAATATTTGACATATTATTTATTATATTTATTGTTAGTCACATATATGTGTATACATTATTTCATTAATCTATTAGTTTATTTATTGCTAGTCACGTATGTACGTTTATTTAATTATCGATTAACTGATCAGCAATCACCTCTCATTTGACCTATTAGCATCAGCGCCTACTACTGGTCATTTTTCATATTGCACTTTATATTTATATTCATTAATTTATTTATTTATTTATTTTAGCCATTATTGCGCGAAATTCTTTTATATATCTATCCCCATTTGTGTACTTGTGAACACGCCACATTTTGCCGCACAGCACTATTGTTTACTTACTGTAGACTATCTGAATACTCCAAGTAGCGCGAGGGACACATTTACACACTGATTAGCATTGACAGGCGGCACTGGTGGGCACTCATGGGTGGCACAGGTGGGCACTGATAGGAGACACTGAAGGGATGAAAAGATGGGTACTTATGGGTGGCACTGATAAATGGCACTGGTGGGCATTGATACGTGGCACTTATATGAGGCACTGATGTGCATCCCTGGTGGCACTGGCAGCAGTAGGCATCGTCATTGGGCACTGATTGGCAGCTGCCTGGGCATTGATTGGCAGCTGCCTGGGCACAGATGTGCATTTCCCTGGGGGTCTGGGGGGGGCATACCTGGTGGTCCAGTGTTGCGATGTCCCTGGTGGTTCTGGGCAGCATTATGGTGGTCCTGGGCGGGTTCAGAGGGGGGACTGCGCTGATAAACAATCAGCACAGACCCACCCTGTCAGGAGAGCTGCCGATCGGCTCTCCTCTACTCACGTCTGTCAGACGCGAGTGAGGAAAAGATGATCACCGGCTCTTCCTATTCACATCGTGATCAGCCGTTAATGGACACGGCTGATCACGTGGTAAAGAGTCTCCGTCAGAGACGCTTTACCTTGATCGGTGTTGGAGTGTCAGACTGACAACACAACAACGATTGCAGTGGCTTAATATCCTGAGGACGTCATACGACGCTCAGTCAGGATATTGAAGCCACTTTGCCGCCGCCATTCTGCTATATTGTGGGCAGCAAGTGGTTAAAGCATATTATATGACAGTGCTTGTTATGCGACAAGCCCCCTGTAACACCTGAAAAAAAAAAAAACTGTCTGATCCTGACAGTTTCTCCCCACCCTCTGTAAACTGACCACGGTGCATCATGGCTGCTGAGAACAGACACGGTGGTCAGTTTACATGCCTCCATCATCAGCAGCCTGCTATCTGCTCTCCTGTGTCCTCCTCCCCCCTCCCCTCTGTGTGTGTGAGTTGCCCCTCCCCCCTCCCTCTGCTCTCATAACACTAACCTGTATACACCATCAGCACCTGCCTCCTATTGCAGTGTTCCCCTCTGTGAACGATTTAAATATAAATGCTGTAAAAACCCAATTTAAGAGCCAAGATTGCGATCACATGACCAGCCAGCTCTCCTCCTCCCCTACAGACTGATATCAGCAGGAGAATCTCAGCCCCGCCCGCTGCATCTCTCAGAGGAGGAAAGGAGAAAGCTGGCCAGTCATGTGATCGCAATCTTGGCAGTGAAATTAGGTATTTGCAGCATTTATTTTTATAAATCACACACAGAGGGGGATACTACAATAGGAGGCAGTGCTGATGGTGTATACAGGTTAGAGTGGCTTAACACTTCAAATTGCATATTTGGTTTCTGGTGTTCAAATGAAGTGTAGTTATGCTTTAAAATGATTACAGAAATAAGAAAAAACACACATTTGACAGTTTATGAAAATAACAGTTTCAACTGCCTGTTTAGCACACTCATTTGACCAGCTTACAAGTTAATCAGGCTTGTTGTGATCTGTCAGTTTTTAGGAGTGTAGTTTTCTAGGTGGTATTAGAGCAGCTGATTAGTGATCCAGTCGAGTACTGGTACCAAACCTGATTGTACAACGCATTTGGACCTTTGTTCTGAGGGTCAATAAAGAGATACTCAATGTGGACCCAAGTGTGCTTATAGGCGATCCTTTATTGGCATGGCGCTAAGATTTGGAACCCAATTGATGGAATACCAGATGAAGGGAGCCGTCCTGGAGGTTGCTTGGGATAACATAAGCGTGTTTGACCCTCTGTAATAAGGGGTTGTTAATATCTGGCAAGAGGCTGTGTGTGGTTGTGATAAAGGTCACAGCCTGGATCTTTGTCTCCTGTCTAGCTACCATCTCTTCTTAAAGCTGAAAAGGCCTCCATATGTGTCATTTAATATCACCATAATTTGAATCTCACCATTATGGTTTTCAGTTACCCTTTTTAGGATGATGGACGTGATATACATTATATTCCATTTGTAATCAGCACTGCAATTTATGCTTTTTACGGTTTATATTTGTGACCAACAAATGTGCTAGCAGCTTCCAATTATTTGTCAGCTGTTCACGCGCAGATATACTCTGTTTTTGGTATTAGAGGTGTATCAAAGATTCACTACTGTATGGTTTTATGTAGCAGATACAGTGGCTCTAGGAATAGAAGGTGTAGGAATTTGATATACAAATGCAAAATCTTGGAGTTTATAAATATTTTATTATGCCATTACCCTAAACCCAAGTGAAAATGATCAATACAGTTTTTGCTTAAAAAGAAGAAAAAAAAAAATTAGTGATTTTAAGCAGATGAGATCAGCTCCAAATATGATCAGTGATCCAATAAAGTCAAAGCATTGAAGATGTGGAAAACCAAAAACAATAAGATGCTGTTTGTAAAATGATAGTGGGCATTTGGTCTTACCACCTGTTTGAGAAAAGGCCTATAAAAGCTCATCTACACCATAAAAGTTATTCAATTGTTTTATATTATTAGAGTGGGACAACTTTGTTGCAACTACATGGAAATGTAGGTAATGAATTAAAATAGCTTGACCTTGAGTTCTTTTAAAATATGCCAACTATTATGTGGCCCTAAGAGGATGACATGAATAAAATTACATAGCAGTGGAAAAATGTTGGCTTTTACTTCCTGGTAGATAAAAAGGCAATCTCTTGGCTAGCATCTTAGTCTAGAAGTCAAAGCCGACCATGCAAAATGCTTTCTGGAGAGAGAAGATGAAGGCACCGTTTTGAGTACCTCTACTTTGAGAGGTAAAATACTTGAAAGTGTTCCACTTAAACATTAAAGAATAATGCCATGCATTTGTAGGTTTTAATTTTTAATATATATATATATGGACCAATGTAACTAAATATACACACACACTACTACTACTGAAGACACTACAGTGATCGCCACTTGCTTCCAGGTCCCATGCTGAATGGCCAGCCTGATGCATTGTGAATACAGAAGGTGGTCTGCTTGATACTGGCACAATTCTGAGAATTCTTTAAAAAAATTTTTTAATTAATGCAAAGTGTTCTCTAAGTGGACAAAGTGGAGAGACAGGGCAGTGACAGCATGCTCTTCACCTTGTCCAATCAGAGAACACTTTGCATTCATTCAGCGCTCTTTTACAGCGCTGGTACTGAGCAGCCGACCTCGCATGTTCGCTACACAGGAGACATGCGGAAACAAGTGAAGTTCACCGTAGTAGTGATTTCCAGCTTCCTGGGGCATTGGTATGTTACACTGTTACATTGGTCCAAGCTGAACCAAAGTAAACTACGGTATGTGCAACATGCATTGTTAGCTTCTTTTTTTTCAGAGGACTGAATGGAGAAAAAAAAAAAAAAAAAAAAGACCCCTTTCATTAACACAAGCAAGGTGGATGGAGGAATCCATGCAATTATCAGAATACACTAATCAGAATTTTTTCCAGACTTTCCATTCGACAGAAAGCAATGAGAGATCGGCCAAATTGTGATCAGTGTATGACTAGTTTTAGAGTACAGCTGCTACTCCTAATCAAGGTTACAATTTTGCAATGTGAACCCATAGTCACACCAGTCTGCACACAAATACAATTTTAATGCTCACAATACATATGGTGTAGCTTACAAATCTCTATGAATATACTTTACATATATGAGGTTAGCATCTCTCACCTGCAACAGAGAGTTTTGCAGTGCGACTGACAATACTGCCCAAGCTTTCCACAGTGGCCACACACTGGTAAAACCCCTCATCTGGTTTGTTGTGCTTGGAGTGTACAACACTGGTAATAAACAGAGATCCATCTGGAAGAAGTCGCCGCCGGTCATCAGAAACTAAATTTAAAAAAGTCCCATCCTTTTTCCATTCTATCTTTGCAGAAGGTTCGGCATATACAGAACAGTTCAGAATGGCTGGAGTCCCACGTAAAGTCACAGTGTCCACTGGTTCGGTTAGAAAGTAGAAGGGCGTGAAGGTCCTGAACCCGGAGCCTGCAAAAGATAAAAACACACGGTCACTACATTAAAAGTAAAAAAATTATTGGCAATTGTTACTATATAATGCTGTGCACATTTACACCATTTAAAAAAGGAGGTTCTCTCAAAGCAAAACCACAACACAAAAAACATTGAAACTACTAATCTGCAATCTATGTGTTCAATATCCATAGATTATGGTACACATCTATTGGGTGAAATATTCAATATAGATAGATTGTGGCATAATCACAAATTGTCCTTTGTGTATTTTGAAAAGCTGGTAAAATGATCATAGATGTTTCAGGCACCACACACGTCATGATGCTTTTAAACCTGATCACACTTGCCCCATCTTTTCCCTTGGAATAACACTATGTGCAGTGGAAAGGTCTCTGCCTGTGTGGCAGCAGACAGAATGGCTGAGATTGCTTTCGGGCATTCTGAACATCTGTTCGGCAGCGTAAGAGAGAACAGATAACACTTAGCAAGCAGTGCAAACAATGGCAGAGGCAGCGGATGGCACAGCGGCACTGTGCCAACTCACCTCTCCTCAGCGTGAAAACCAGCTAACTCAGCAGTTTCTCCATAACAAGTCTGTGTAATGGCAAGCAGACACTGCCCTACCCCAGCCTCCTTTTCTTCAACACAGCGCAACACTTCCATGATCCTAAAGAGAGGTCACACTGCTACATGTCACATAATCAATTCTTATTAATACGACAGGCAACTGTAAAGTTTCACAAAGAGCTTTGTGAAACTAAGCAACTAAAAATAGAAATCAATCTTGTATATAGTTTCTAAATAAACCGCCAAAGAAAAGACAGCGTCCAAACATACATAAGGCCCATTATTATCCCGTTGCAAAGATAACTGGTATAGCACCCAATGAAATAGACCAGTGGTTGTCAACTTATGGGCCAAGGGGGGCCTCAAATGTGGCCCGACAGCAAAGAGCCACACAATGTTAAATTTATACAATGCTTAAACTGGATGTAAACCCAATTTATTTTTTAATTAAGGTTTGCACCTTGTAAAGTATAGGATTTCATGTCATCTGTGCCCAATCTTGCCAAGAAAAAAGTTAATCCAGCTCTGAGCAGTCCTCTGACAGAAATAGGAGTCCGTTTCTCCCCCTTGCTGTGACAGGTGATTTACATTTTACATTGTGTACTTCAGATCCTATCCTTTCTTCTCCAGCTCTCCCAGGATTGGCTGCTCCACACCTCAGCATGATTGGGCATGCTGAAGTCATGTGGTGACTTTTCTGTGTTTTAACTGGATGTTAGCGATCAAAGCAGAAGTTCAGTGTAAGAAATAGAGGTGGGCTGGGAGTCTGACATTACAACTCCACCCACCGAGCTCCGGACAACAGACCCACCCAGACTCTGACGTTTTTCGGGTATCATGACAGAGGGGAGACATTTGACAGGTAAGGATACATGCAGGAGGCATGTACAGTGCCTTGCAAAAGTATTCACCCCGTTGGCTTTTTACCCATTTTGTTACATTGCAGCCTTTAGTTCAATGATTTTTTTTTAATCTTAATTATATGTGATGGATCCGAACACAATAGTCTAAGTAGGTGAAGTCAAATTTGAAAAATATATACATAAAACGATTTTTCAGAAATAAAAAAAAAAAAAATTGGCACGTGCCTATGTATTCACCCCCTTTGTTATGAAACCCATAAACAGTTCTGGTGCAACCAATTACCTTCCGAAGTCACATAATCAGTGAAATGTCCACCAGTGTGCAATCTAAGTGTCATATGATCTGTCAGTACATATACACACCTTTTTTTAAAGGCCCCAGAGGCTGCAACACCTAAGCAACTAAACACTGCCATGAAGACCAAAGGAACTCTCCAAACAAGGGACAATGTTGTTGAGATGTACAAGTCAGGGTTAGGTTATAAAAAAAAATATTTAACTCTTTGATGATCCCTAGGAGCACCATCAAATCTATCATAACGAAATGGAAACATAGCACAACAGCAAACCTGCCAAGAGAAGGCTGCACACCAAAACTCACTGGGACCGGGCAAGGAGGGCATTAAATCAGAGGCAGCAGAGACCCCAGGTAACCCTGGAGGAGCTGCAGAGTTCCACAGCAGAGACTGGAGTATCTGTACATAGGACGACAATAAGCCAAATGCTACATAGATTTGGGCTTTATGGCAGAGTGGACAGAAGAAAGCCATTACTTTCAGCAAAACACTAAATGGCACGTTTCGAGTTTGCGTAAAGGTATGTGGGAGACTCCCAAAATGTATGGAGGAAGGTGCTCTGGTCTGATGAGACTAAAATTAAACTTTTTGGCCAAAGAAAAATGCTATGTCTGGCGCAAACCCAACACATCACCCCAAGAACACCATCCCCAGTGAAACATGGTGGTGGCAGCATAATGCTGTGGGGATGTTTTTCAGCAGTCAGGACTGGGAAACTGGTCAGAGTTGAGGGAAAGCTGAATGGTGCTAAATACAGGGATATTCTTGAGCAAAACCTGCACCACTCTGATTTAAGGCTAGGATGGAGGTTCACCTTCCAGCAGGGCAATGACCCCAAACACACCACTAAAGCAACACTTGAGTGGTTTATGGGGAAACATGTAAATGTGTTGGAATGGCCCAGTCAAAGCCCAGACCTCAATCCAATAGAAAATCTGTGATCAGACTTAAAGATTGCAGTTAACAAGCACAAATCATCCAACCCGAAGGAGCTGGAGCAGTTTTGTAAGGAGGAATGGGCATTCTCATAGGAGACTTATCCAAAGCAACTTGGAGCTGCGATAGCCGCAAAGGCTGGCTCTAAAAAGTATTGACTTTAGGGGGTGAATAGTTATGCACATTACATTTTCTGTTATTTTGTCATATTTGTTGTTTGCTTCACAATAATAAAAAAAAAAAAAAAAACAAACACACATCTTCAAAGTTGTGGGCATGTTCTGTAAATTAAATGATGCAAATCCTCAAACAATCCATGTTAATTCCAGGTTGTGAGGCAACAAAACACGAAAAATGGTAAAGGGGGTGAAAACTTTTGCAAGGCACTGTATATCCTTATAGATAACCACTATGGCAGTAGTTTAGAAAGGATGAGAGTGGGTTTACATCCACTTTAAGAGGACTTTCAGAAACGTCAGCAGTATTAGAGGCAATGTGGGTCAGAGAGTGACCATAATCAATGTTCCCAATACAGACTGCTGAGGTCTGAGGATTGTACATCATATACCAAAAAGGGTGTGTGTTTTACCACTAGGGAACGTCAACTTGGATGGAAAAAAAAAAAACACACACACAGGATTTTTATGACAGAACAGACCCTTAGTCCCTTCTATCCTTGACCCTTCTTCCTGTCCATTGACATGTGTGTGCACTGAGCCGCATATGCGCAGCTCAGCATATATTTACGGCACAGCTCATGTGCGGAAGTGACGTCAGCATGGCTCAGCCAGCCAAGCAGCTGAACAGTCAGAACATGCAAGGAAGACTGGGAGTAGGTTGCATAGCCCATGGCCAATGGGAGGGGGCTGGAGGGAATCACTATCCAGGTTCTCTGGAGAAACCAAAATACCTTCCTTGCAGCGGGACTGCCCCACTTTTATGACTAGGAGGCCAGAAAAGAAAAAAAAAAACACTTATAACCCTGATCCCCCTTTGCTGGCAGTCAGAGCCTTCTCTACTCCCCTGCGCTCTATCTTCTGGGCCATCCCTCTGCATCAAGCCCAATGCAGGACTATAGGCCTTACATTGTGGTTTATGTCAGAGAGCATGCAATTATATATGACTATAGGGGGGAGAAGTGGCTGCAGGGACTGGCATTACAGCCTGAAGGGAGTCTGCAGGAGTGGGAGGGATCAGGTAACAAGAGTGTCAGGTAACCCTTGACATTTAACCTTTTAAGTGCAGGAGCAGCTCCACTGCAAGAGAGAATTTGTTTTCCCCAGAATTCAGCTTTCCGACATTCAGAAATGGGCAATACAATTTGTTAAGTGATGAAATCCTAAATCCATGTATAAAGCACCTAAGGTGCCCTTTTAACAGGGTTTAGTAATAGACATCTTTCTAGAACTCGTCGCCATGCTGTGGGGATGTTTTTCAGCAGTCAGGACTGAGCCAGACGTCCGAGCAGGAACCCGTCAAAGGGGGGGGAGGAGGCAGACGAGTGATGCTTCCCCTTTAAGTACTGAGAAAAAACTACTGCCCCTGGGTTAAAAAGTGACAAGATTTACACAGTGACCTTCGTAATTTATAAAGTGATATTTATGACAAGACCAATAAACCTAAATTGGAAGTTGCCTTATTCACAGAATATGAAACATCTTGCTGATTAATCCAGGCAACTTTAGAAGGATCCAAAAATAATTTGCGCACTTTGTATTGACCTCTGCAGACACCCCCAAGCTTACAATTTTGGCTTTAAAACATGCACTATGAACATGTGGATGTAAGCAGATTACAGACCTCGTAACTGCAAATCAAATGCACCCATCAGAACTCTGAATGATCTCAGAAGCGTCTCAAGATTATGTTAAATGGGCACCATTGACAAGTCCAAAGCCCTAATACATTGGTCCTGAATCATAAGGCTTTAACAGCACATGCTTAAGTGGACTTTTGTGCAACATCAGATGTGATAACAATGCATAGTAGGCCATTCAGTAGGCCTGCAAGCATCTTTCTATAGTGCCAGTTGCTTGGTTGAGTCTGGTTTTAGTACATAGATACATGAAAACCGCCCTGGGACTTTGAATGAGATGAGTATAGTTATCCAATGAACATTTGAGTATATTAAAAAAAAAAAAAAATACAGATTACAACAACTTGTCGTGCATGTGAAACACAACAGCAGTAATATTCCTATGTATCTGTGTACTGTTATTGGGCATGGAGGTGATGTTGGGGTGACAAGTCAAGCTCTGATAGAAAGAGTAACAGGCAAGTATATTCTAATAAAGGAAAAGAAAAAAGAAAACATGCTTGGCGTTATAATACTATGACAGTTGGTTGACGAAGGTACAAAAACCTTTGACCCAGCTGTATCGGTAATCAGGAACATTCGTCGCTTACATGTGTGCCTATTTGGCTATGAGTATGCGAAGGCCCAGCTCAAAAGTTGTCTCATTTGGATTAAACAATGTTTTCTGGTAAGGTTGGACGATATAGTTGGCTGCTGACTATAGAAGTGGCAAAATCTGGTTAGTTTTAATTGAATTAAAAAAATAATTTTAGGTATAAGGTTATCTTGGCAATGGTCACACCACTAAGCTACCAAGGTCCAATATCCACTGGAGCCAACAGCACCATTAAAGCGAATCCTCATTGCATCCGAGCACAACCAACCAAAAACACTATTTAACACATTTTTAATATTCAAAACAAACTCCCCCATCCATCCAGGTCTCTAGGCTTTATTTTGTTGAGAAATCACTTTGAAAAACAACCCCCTAGCATATCTGGCCGTGGTTGAGAAAGGGCAATTGTATCATATAGCATTCACGTCCTGGAATCCATCTGCTCATGCATGAGAGTGTGAGCTGAGAAAACCCCTCCCCCTCTCCTGAAGACTCCTGGGATGCATGACATTTGCCTAGGCAAGAAACCAGAAAGTAACTGAAATATAAAATTAATTATATATATATATATATATATATATATATAAAGGGAGTTTTACAAATGATATACATTTACGGATGCCATCAACATGAGTAATAAAGATAATCAATGTTGATAAGGAGTGTGAAGTTCCACTTTAAGTTCTTTTACCATAAAACGTTTACATACAGTTAATAATTAAAGGGAAATTCCCCACATAGCTGTAGCAAACAGAAGTGTGCAGAAAGGCAGATTATTCTAGCCAAAAGGGCATGCTGGAGAACAGTGCAGAATCACTACATAGGTAATTAGCAAGGCGGCCGTGTCTTCTATATAATCTATAGATAAAACCCTCCTTCACCTTTAGCAGCAGAATAATCACACGCCATCAATACACAGCAGGTACGAATGATCTCTAATATAATTTGATTAGTCTGCAGGTGTCAGAGTAACATGTAGTAACCAAATTCCACCTTATGTACAAAAGGTAAAATATTCCATCTAGAAATCTAAAAATCCACTGTTTAATCCCATTACAAAGATCTTTTTTTTTTTTTAACTTCAGATTAACAAAACGGCAATCAAATAGAAAGATCACATCAAAAAGACAACAGATAAAAAAATGTAAAAAACAATAACAGTCAACAGCCAGCATGGAAAAAAGGATATGTCAGCATATTTGAAAAGGGGCAAGCGAGAGGCACATTACTAGGGCCCAGAAGGACTGGTTCAATCCCGGTGATAAATGGTGTGTCCTCACCCAGCATAACACGTCAGCCATGCCCCCCCCCCCCCCCCGCATCACCGAGCTGTTGCATCCCCCCCAAAAGCACAATAACAGCCCTCCTGCTACCAGTTACATGCCACAAATCACCCCCCCCCACACAACATGTGTAGAATAGAAGTGGGGGAGGGCAGACAGAAGTCCCATACCACTCGTTTCCATGGATACCTGGGGCTCAGCAAGTTGCATTTCTAAGGATCTGCAAGCCGAGTGTGGGTATGCACACTACAGCAGAGAGGGGGAGGGAGGAAGATGTATGGCGGCAGCAAGCCACGGCTGTGTCCTGTGTGATAAGACTGGAGGTATCAAACCCTGCTGTACCCTATGAGAAAACACTGAATGAGACAGTGATGGACTAGCACAGGGCAAAGTAGTAAACACTGCATTATGTATAGTAAGCATATTGTAAATAGACTACTGCCCCACACAACTAAACAGACACATTTCCTTTAGGATTTAACATCCACTTAGAAATCCTTTGCTGAATAATCATTTTAATAAAAAAAAAAAGTAAAGAAAAGAAAAAACAGCAATTTTCCGCATATCAGCTCAGCAATGACAATTTAAAGCAGTGTTAAAGCCAAAACCAAAATGTAATATATTGCAGCTGATGTGGTGACTGCATTAATTTTCTTTTTTAGGCTACTTTCCCTCCGTTTGCACGTGGAGATCTGGCCAGTAGCACACCTCCTGTATTATAGTGCCTTCAATCTGTATGGAGGGGCACAGGGGGGCAACTCTGGACAAAAGCATGGTCAGTCTGGGGGGAGGGGCTATTAGATATACTTGCGGATTTAAATATACTAACAAATTTAATTCCAACTTACTGCAGTTACACAAGCACTTACACCAACCGAGTTTATATTAATAAAAGCTGATCACTGTCAGTGGTTAATGGTTTGTCCCAATACTAACTGCTTCATCTGCAGGACAGCTTGTTCTTTTGAAAAAGTTACTGGCTGGATCAGAGAAAAAAAAAAGAAAGAAAGAAAGCCTAAAAAAAGAAAACAAATGCCATCAAAACGAATTGGCAAGCTGGGTAAACAGTTTAAAAGACTAAGGGCTCTTTCACACGGACGGTCCGTATGTCCGTTTTTTCATCCTTCCATTTTCGGATGAAAACCGGACATACAGGTATCCCTATGGGATAGCGGGTGTCAGCGGATGAGCATCCGCTGACACCCGCTCTCGTCCGTGCCCGCTATGGTCCGTTTCTGCAGACGGAGGAAAACCCCATTTTTTTTCATCCGTCTGCAGAGCAGACCGGAAGACGACGGACTCTACGGTCCGTCGTCACCCGATCTCCCATAGGGGAGAGCGGCGCTCTGACAGGTCCGTCCCTGCACGGAGTGCAGAGACGGACTTGTCATCGTCCTGCACAGCGGAGATGGCTCCGGCGATCCCCGCTGAGCAAGCGGCTATCCACGGGGCGGATCTGCACTGATCCGCCCCGTGTGAAAGAGCCCTTACTAGTATTTAAACTGCCAAAAGAATTTGTAATATTGGTCAGCCAATCGTATGATTTACACAATTCACAGCCAGGAGGTCACATAACGTTTACGATTATTGTACATAAACATTTTTTTTTTTTTTTTTTAAATCCTTTTAAAGTAGTCTCTCTCAACCCCTAAAATAATTTTCAGCTCTCAGGGAGCCCTTACTAAAACCAAATTCATCTGATGTCAATGGGAAAAAACGCCAAGTGATAGTAAAAAAATCTAAATAAAAAACATGTCTACACCTACCTGCTCTGTGCAATTCCATTACACAGAGCAGCCCTGAACCTCCTTTTCTTGGGTCCCCCACCAACACCTCCTCTTTCCAGTGCCCCCACGAGAAGCCGCTTCCCATGGGAGCACTCACGGGTGTGCTTGCTCCCAGACCCTGCTGCTGCGTCCATTGACACAAATAGTGGGACTCTGCCCTGCCCCCTGCTGCTGGCTTTGACTGACAGCACTGGGAGCCAATGGCTCCCAATGCCGTAGCAAAGCCAGTGGGACAAGGAAGTGAGGGGAGAGAAGAGCTGCAAATGTGCACAGCACTGGATCAAAATGAGGGCTCAAGTACAAGGGGGAGTGAGAAGCCAAAATCAATGCCTAAAGATTTACCTTAATGCAAGAAAAGGTAAAAAATGTTTAGGCTTCAGAACCATGTTAAATTGGTGATCAGTTGAAAGAATGCAACCTTTACATTGGTAGTCAGAATAACACGCACCGACGCCTCAAGCGCTGGTGCACAAAACTGGAAAAGGCAAGTGAATTGTGCTTGGAGGCAATAGATTTTTTTTTTTTTTTTTTTGAGCAGTGTTTAGTGTTAACTTGTACAATTCAGTTTTCCACCAGCCTCCCAACTATCCAGTGAATCAATCACCTCTGTATAGTGGTTTGAAATATATTGGGGTTTTTTTTTGCCAGCAGGTGGAGCTACAACTCTCAATTTGAAATGTATAAATTCACATACAAGCATAGATGTGATTGTAGGTCCTAAAGCACGTCAGTCTACCTGAAAAGAGCATTACTCCTGTGCTGTCTCTTTAGCTGTCCCACAGTGCTCTAGGAGTCTTTCGGTTTTAAAAGCAGTGGTATAGAGATACTTGCACTCCAATAAAAATGAGCCCTTAAAGTTTTTAAGAGTAACAGCTGCATATTTAAGATCTTATGGTCCGTTTTCATTGTAGGTGACTTCTGGTTATGCATTTTCTCTTCATGATTAGGTCATGAACTAATCAGGCGGATTTAATTATACCTGCGGTTCATACATGGACATTAGGCACTCATACATGTGAGTTGAATTACCTTTATATTTTTTGGAATAAAAAAAGCTCTTCATCAACGGTACTGCGCAATAAGGCTTTTTCTATTATATCTATTTATATGGGGAACATTCACCACAGCTAAAATCGGACCAGAGGACATCCACAGGGGTCGCCCCCACAAGCGCATTTGACCTAACTAGCGATAGTTGGTCAACTCCCAGGGGTGAGTGCACATGCAACAGGGGGGGCACCCTATTTAAGCACTTGAAGTGCGGAATCATCCATCTATTATTCAAGTCACAGCACTGGATACTGTTCCACGAGCACCTTTTTTTCACTGGGGACCGTTTTATTAATTGTTACCAGTGTATCACCTATATCTATTACCTGTATGTCATTTAGCGCAGTATACTTTTTATTATGGGTACTGAAGGTCTGAAAATACAAAAATTCCTTTTGCAGATTGGTTTCATGTTTTTTTTTTTTTTGTACCTGTCAAAATATACTTTAGGTATTCATGGCGCGTTTGGAAAATAAAAGAATCCAAAAGGGTTTCTAGAGTAGCCATAAAGTAGACAGTTCATATATCAGAAACTTGGATATACAAAGCCCATTCACTGGGTGGATTATTTTAGAAATAAATCTTAATAATGAGCAGATGAAAACGTACAGCTAAGCCAAAATCGGTATTTTCTCTATAGAATCTCATCTGCAGAAACAATTAAAAGCACAATTCAGACAAGTTCCATTAGCTCATAAAGTGACAACCATGTTGGTATAGAAAATCCACTTAACTGCAAGCTCACAACTATGCCACTGCGCTGGTCCGTTCATTTCTGCCGCTGGCAAAAGCTCTGAAGAGCGAAGCAAGATAAAAGTAAACCCCTTGCCTATTGCATCTCTATGGGGTACCATAGATATGCCCTGAAATTTCCGTGCCTGAAACATCAGCCAAAAATAGCGATTTTGGCATTTTGCCAAGAAAAAGGTGCCGATAATGGAGTCTTGAACGCTCTTGATTATAACGTGATTCTACTGTGTTTATGGTGTTTATCATAGGTCATGTGACTCGAAAACCGCATCAAAAACTTAAAACTGTGTAACCCAAATTTTGGGTTGTCCCCAGAAGAATAGAGGGGAACTCTTCCAATGGGGTCATAAGTTCTGGTGACCTGGGGGAGTCTGCCAGCTCAGTGGGAGATCGCTCAGTTGATCTCCGCTGGGCCGGCAGATGATGGGTCTGTCTCTGCTCACTGAGTGTGGAGGGACCTGTCAGAGCCCCGCTGATTCCTATGGGGAGAAGAGACAGCATGTCAGTTTTCATCAGATTTGATCCACCAGATGGATGGCGGAATGTATCGCCATTTGTCTGTCTTGAGCTGATCGGATGGCAGGCGGGTATCAGTGGACAAATCTCCACTGACACCCGCCTGCCCATAGAAATCAATGGGTGGCCCACTCAGAACTGCCTGAAAAATGGACAGGCTGATCCGAGCAGGCTTGTTGTGTGAAAGGGGCCTTAAACTGAAATGAAAAGGCAAATCATTTGTGTATAGTTATGAAAAAAAAAAAAACAACAGGAAAAAAAAACTGCCACACAATACCTTTTTTTTCCCCTGTTCTCACCTGCATAAGAGCTGGGGGAGGAAAAAAAAACAGCTTCCCATGAGAGGCGTGTCAGGACAAGTCTGATCATTGGAGAGCAGGCTGAGTTCCCAGCACAGCTAGAGAACTGACCAGTGTTATCTCCTGCTTAGTGGGGTCAGTGTTTAATAGGAAAGCAGAATGGCAGGGACGCCAGGGATTTCACAAAAGGAAGCAATAAAGAAAACAGGAGACTTTTTCATACAATCACATGGTACAGCATCCACTTATCAGGAATATGAAATGCTGTGGTAACAAACACTAAATATGTTTTAGGAGCGCTAAAATAAAGACAGATATATAGATAAAAAAAAAAAAAAAAAAAAAAACACACACAAAAAGTACATGGAGTGGAAGTGATCAAAACTGGTGCAGATGTTCATGGCAACCAATTAGCTTAAAGCTTTCATTTTTGAAGCTTAACTGAACGAGTAGAAGCTAAAAGCTGGTTGGCTGTCATGCTGCAGATTCTGTCTGCTCCATTTTTTCCAAAAAATCCGACCACAAATCCTGTCACCATTATAATTCATGCCAAGTGGCAATTCTTAAGCACAGTATCCCGCTTCTAAGGCCCCTTTTCACACTGGGGCGGTTTTCAGGCGGTACAGCGCTAAAAATAGCGAATCCCGCGGCTAAAACGACGGTAAAGCAGCGCTAAATATAGCGCTGCTTTACCGTCGCCGCGGCTCCCGCCCCAGTGTGAACACTCTTTTTCTTCCTCCATCAGCTCATCCCCCACAGCTATTACCTTTTGTGTCAAGTGACCCTCCCTTTTTAGATTGTAAGCTCTAATGAGCAAAGCCCTCCGATTGCTCTTGTACCAAATTGTAATGCAACGGTAATGTCTGCCTTTATTTTGTTAAGAGCTGCGCAAATTGTTGACGCTATATAAAACCTGTATAATAAAAATACAGTAACCCATAGCAACCAATTAAAATCCATCTTTGTGGTCTGATTACAGCAGTGAATGGATTGGCTGCATTTAATGCTACAACTCCCCAGCAATTATTCACTAATGTGACCTAAATAGAAAAAAAACATTAAAATGTATTAGGTTATTATATTTATGTGCAATTTTTAGTCATGTGCTGATTAATTGTGCACTGAAATGCAATGCTCCAAATCAGTCACACCGGACTGGGACACCTTTTTCTGCCATCTGACTAGGTAACTGTCTTAGTCACTTATTTCCAAGTCTTAGTATAACTTACACTATACTCAGATACAAAGGAGCTAAGCAACTGATCACGGGACATAAATCACAGAATGACCAATCATAACCATGGACTCAAAATGATCACATGGTCAAAAATTGCCGGCTCACCTCTAGGCTAAGCAGTCGCACCATTTTTTACAAGCCTATCACTGAAAGTATAAAAAAATGATCTAAAACCACCTGTAGATCATTTTAGCTGGAAAACAAAAAAACAAAAACCAAGAATTAGTTTACAGACTAAAAAAAATAATAGTCAAGAGGACCCTGAAGAGGAAAGTGTTGGTGCAATGGTTGATCATAAAGCCGCATGACCCGTAGAGGCTCCCTGACCTTTGTGGAAAGAATGTGTGAAAGTGCCCCCCTGCAGTAAGGACTTCTATGTCTGTCTATCAGTCCTTTAACTAGCCCTCACCATAATAGTCTCATCCTGTCTCACGTGGAGGAGACCATGCTAACTCTTTTACATGAGAATTCATTGGAGGTATTGGCGCCAGGAGATTCTCCCAGGCCATCCTAAGAACAAAAAAGGAAATAAGAGTCCCTGGGGAAATCTGTCACCGGTGACGAGGTGGAAACTCTTAATATTCACTTTGGCTGGGCTGAGTAAACTTTTATGACATCTCAGACTCGCAAGGCAAAATTAGAAACACAAGGGGCAATAAAATCATTGATTACTTTCAAGAAACATCTTCTCATTAGACCCAGACTCCAGTTGAATTCCTTGCTTTGGATAGAATTGGAAAGTTATTTCTGAAAGATTTTTATTTCCGTCTGTGACCCCACTATGGAAATAAGTGCTCACTTCCCATCCCTCTGACAATAGAACACCAAAGAGGGAGAGCAGTTGTCAATGGAATTGGAAGCTAGAACAATACACACAACATTTTTGGATCCCCGTTAGATATTTCCCTTCCTATCTCAACATTCGGGACTTCACTTCCCGGTTCCCTACTGCGCATGCGCGAGTTGCGCAGCGCAATGAGAATGCTCCACGCTGTCTCTGGGACCCGTGCGTGTCCCAGCAGACAGTGCCGCGGGACAGGAAGAGGCATAGACTCCCGTGGGAGTCTGCAATGTTTTAAACAGAAAAATAAAAAACGCAAAACACATCAAAAACCTATTACACGCAAAGTGTGGGGGAAAAAAAAAAAAAAAAACCCTGACCCTTTTCCTGCAAATCACTAAATTCGTAGTCTATGGACATTTCCTCCAGCCCTCTAACTGAAAGCCTGTACCTTAGTGCATCTGCAGAGTCTGAACAAGAGTCTGCAGGAGGCTGGCATTGCATCCGCAATCTACTAATCATGAGTGCAATGCTTTTTAGGCTCCTATGCAAATAAATAAATGCCCTTTTTTGTCCTTTTGCGAAAACACACTTTTTTTATTATTAAAGGTGGACTATGCCTTTAAACAGTCAGATGACTTTAAGGAAAACTGCATATGCAGCAAAGGTTAGACAGAGAAGAAATGTCCGCCACTTGGCTTGCCAGCTGCATGTAGTCATTTCCTTGTGACCCTTAACTTCTGTAACCACAACATATGGAGTATTCTTGTAACACGATCATCATGTATGTCAGTGACTGCTTACAAGACAAATGTGGACAGTTTTCAGGTTAAAGTCTTCATTTTTTAACATGTCAGAAAGGTATATGATAGCCAATTTAGGATTACAATTCAAGAGTATGTCAAACACAGTAACCTTCATGGAAAATTGGTTGAACTGGATGGACTTGTGTCTTTTTTCAACCAGACTATGTAACTATGTGAATTCACGCAATATGTGACTAAATGCACATACCATCAAAACTGAAAATCACTGTGCAATAATGGAAAAAAAAATCTTTTGGAAACCGTAAATAAGTTACCTAGGCAAGCCATAGACAGCGCAAACTTTTCTTGCAACCAGTGTTGACAGGAGAATCCCTCCAGCCAAGCCATTCTGCTATAATAGCTGTTAGCAATAATCACGTAAAACCCAGCAGGCTGGTTGTACCCAAGATGATCAACTTGGGTACATTCAGCCTGCCTATATGATCTAAAACGTTCTGTAAATATACAAGGGGAGATTATTTTTATTTACCTGCTCTCCTCCCCAATGTCCATTCACAAAATGTCTTTTATTCAGTGAAAAAAAAAAAAATGTATATATATATATATGTATATATATATATATATATAATATATATATATATATATATATATATATATATATATATATATATATATATATATATATAATATATATATATATATATATATATTTTTTTTTTTTTTTGTGAACGAACGAGGGAAAAGGGAGCACAAATTACACAATGGCACACTGTACTACAGGCAGAACTCTGTCACAGCACCAGAAGAAAGCTACAAGTGTTCTGATATAAATGAAACTCACCTGTACAGTAACCAGAAGCAATTCAGCCTTTAGAATCGTTAGAAGTAACTTATAAATACAATTTTACCATTTTGCCTGAAAGCTTTATCTGTACTGCAAACCACCACTTTCAGGCTCCATCCATGCACACTGGGCTTAAAAGAAGGTCTATTCTCTTTGGAGTAAAAAAACGCTCAAATGGAGCATTTTTTTGTAGAAAGTTTAGAGGAGTTTAGGAAAGTTTTACGTTTTTTTTTTCCGCCAGTGAACTCCAATCAGAAACGCGAATGAAAAGTTTTTTTTCCTGTCTCTAAACGTTGATCTCAAAATATGCCTCAACGTCCTAATGTGTATGGACATATAGGAGAACATTGAGTTGCTTCTACAGGCAGAACACAAAACTCCTGTAGAAGCAACGATTTCTACACCAGTCTGCATGGCGCCTAAGATGCACACTTGTGCCAGGGACAACTACAAAAGATTTGCCCTGCCCTGCATACACAGAAATTACCCTTGTTGTTGGGAAATTGTATTGAAGACATGCAGAAATCCTCTGTTTTTATGAAGGCTTCGTTGCACTTCTCAGTAGTCTAGTGTAGGGTTTTTAGATTAATTTTAGCCCACCTCACCATAGCTTGCCTGGTCACAGCATGGTAAAAATGTCAGGCATCCTTAGCTATGGGCAGCTATTGCCTGACATGCACTGAAAGCACAAGTGGTACATAAATGTAACAAATCCTTCCCAACAGTTAAAGCCCCCTGTGTATAAACAACCATAGAGATCAAACAGTCCAACCAAATATTATTTCAGACATGATAGTGGGAAAATCAAAATCTCTTTGGACTCCATGTGACCAACAAGGAAGAGAAAGCAGAGTAGGGTGTAATACCATGGAACCACCAGAGGATCTACCACTTCTACTGGAGTTTCCTAGTACCTGGAAACCAACCTGATCGTTAATTGCTGAATCCAGAGACCAGTAGGTCCAACTCCAACATTCCCTCATCTGTAACACAGGAACACCCTCCAGGCATAGGAACCACTCACCGAGGTCCAGACATTGATGAAAGTCTTCCTGACAATTAAAATCTAGATACCGATTGTGAATGCTAAATGTGACTGGGCTATAAAGGTTTTCCTCCACGTCATGGCCTGAGAAGCTGCCAGTTTAGCCAGGAAGAAAATTTTCCCAGGACGGTTTAAACCGGGACTTTAGTACATATCCATTACACATGGGGTGCATGGAAAGATATCACAGTTGCAGCCAGCCTGGAGGGGATGCCTCCCTATGCACAGTTAGAAATAATCATAAACATGAATGAGAAAGCACGTCTAACACCTAGAATGTATAACATATGTGAACATCCAGAAGTGTGATCGCAGTGTATTTTCACGTGTCGGTCTAGGGAAGCACCAGCCTCTCAAATAGGGAAACCTGCTCTACTTGGCTAACTGGAGAGCTTTTCAGGATTTCCATATCTGGCTTGAATCTAGCAGTAGTTGTAGATGACTGGAGAAACTGCCAAAACTTCAGAGCTGAGAGAACCCCTGTATAACCTGGGAAAACCTGTACCCATTGGATGCCTGGAGAGACTGCCAGGATTTAACCTATCCAGCATGGAGCTACCAGGAACTTTAGCATGATGGTTATGGGTAGGGTATCCTGTGCTGGCTAACAGTTTTTAGTTGTCAATGTCCATTTCTCCTTTGGCAGTATAACCAGTCTAAGAATTCTTGTGTCCCTCAATGGATGAAAAATAAAAAAAAGTTTTTTTTGGATTTAAAATGAAAAAAAAAGGCATCCCACAGGGTGGTGCTGTGGATGCAGATAAGATAAAAGGATGCCACATCCTCAATTGTAGACAAATTTGGAAAAGTAAACTCTAGATGGACTTTAGGCACCACAACAC
Organism: Lithobates sylvaticus; assembly: GCA_028564925.1. Classification (NCBI taxonomy): domain Eukaryota; kingdom Metazoa; phylum Chordata; class Amphibia; order Anura; family Ranidae; genus Lithobates; species Lithobates sylvaticus. Next base: position 498,411,040 of record CM053029.1, read on the forward strand.
ACACAGTCATCTAAAAATAGTTTACCGATACAAAAAAAAAAAAAAAAGCATAAAAATGACAGTTAAAATTCTCAGCACCAATACGCTAGTAAAACTAGGATTTGATTTTTTCCACACAATTCCTAGAGCTCCCAAAAAGCTAGTCCTGAGGTTGTCCAATGAAAATATTGCCATTTATACCAACCAACCTGGCAATATCTATGCCATAATCCGTTTTCCAGCAGATCACTTGGTTTTGCTAACTATATATAAAAAGCTCAATGATTTTTTTGAACATCTGTAAAAATCCCACAAAACATAAGGGTGTCAGGGAGAAGAAACAAAAGCACTGAGCTCTTGGAGGAGGGTAGAGAAGATCAAGATGCTGTTTGTTTAGCTAAACCTTTTCATTCTGTCTTTTCCATGGCAACCCAGCCATTACATAAAGAGGACATTACTCAAACTGACGAACAAGGCTCCATCCGGTGACAATAAAAACTGTGGACAGAAAGCTTTTTAATTCACCAGGACCTCATATACACATTTTTATTCGGAAGGTTTTTACATCTATAAAAAAGGATTCTCCATTCATAGGATTAAACTACAGATGAAATCCAAGCTTCTTTAGTAAAATATCTGGATTGGATTTATTAAGGGAATCGGTTCAACAGTTCTAGTCATCTAATCTTTCTACATTGTGGAAAAAAAAAGGGAGGTTTAATAACACTAAGCAGATGTAAAAAATGCATCTAAAAGCAAAAAGTATCTGTGTTACCCCTATGGCGGCCATAACCTCTCATTTAATTGTATTCCCTTAAAAAAAATATTTTGTCTTCGTATCCAAACAGCCCAACTTCTGCCTATCCAAAAATATAAAAGTTCTGACTTGATCTGTGTTCACACTACTTAATGTCTTTGTATACATTGTGTTATGCCTAGTACACACAATGAGAAAAATCAAGAAAAGAAAAAAAAAAAACTTCAGAGCGATCGTCCAATAACCTGATTAGTACACAGCTTTCGGGAGCCGATCAAGCAAAATTATCCGAAAGGACAAGCATGAAGATTTTTTGTGTACAATAACAGAAGTAGAAATTAGTACAGTATTTGTACAAAAAAAAAAAAAAAAAAAAAAAAAAAAAAAAAAATCGCAATGACCATGCATGCTCGGAGACAAGAATACATCACATTAAAATCACTTCTGAAGTTGTATTCTGTAGTATGAGATTTTTTGTAATTTTGGTATTCTAACTGGGACAACTGCTCGTCTTTCTTCCTCTTATTGGTTTTCCTTACCTTTTCACCTTATTAATCAGGGGGCCTAAATCTCATACATTCTAAGTCTCTACTGTATAACTGTCTACTAACAATGCAAAAATAAAATATTGAAAGGAAAAAAAAATGTATTTAAAACCCCCATCTCATCTGTTGCTTATGGAGGAGTCAGTAAGGAACACAATCAAATTCTATAAAAGTGCAATGTGCAATTATTTCCTCCTCTTCCACATTTTTAAAGTGTTACAAACTAGAATTCAGATGAATTTGATGGGAATTGTTTTACCATTTGAGTCACATAATAAACAAGCTGTAAACTGCGGCACCAGAATATGATGTCCCCAGGATATAAAGGTATTCTTCACGACCAGTTTATACACTTGTGTTATGTGAAAACATCAACATGTTTCTATATAGCAGAGTACTTTATCAAGTATGTTCAGATCAATATATAACACACTACTGGTTCTGTTAATGTGTTTGTCAACTCTCTGCCGCCTGCACAGGCAGATCATGTAGGAACTTGCAGCTCCCCCAAAAGGTGCAAAGTACAAAATTGCCTGCTCCTGTTTTCATGTCATTTACACCATTTTCTGCGGTGGGCACAGGCTTGCACAGTATGGCACCAAACGAGGGTACCCAAAGAAAAAAAAAAATCCATCTTATTGATCTCTGCCAGACAGCATGGATAGCTAGATTCACCCCCCCCCCCCCCCCCCATATGTCACCAGATTAGATGAGATGGTCTTTTCTCCCAAGTGATCATTCAAGATGATGGTAAAATTGACCTCTTCCCAAACTGTGAGGTGTACCATATGCTACTATAATTGAAGGATCAAACCGATTTGTTGTAAATGACTGATAGGCCAGTAAGGTAACCTATTTACTATTAAAATGAACTTACTTTAGTGACCAATACGAGTGGAAAGAGTGTTTAACACAATATGAATCTTCATTTTGTCATCAGCAGAGCATAGGAGTGGGTGGTTGTGTGCAGCATGGGAGTCAGTAAGCCAATTCAATTAGCCAAAGTAGCAAAAACACTCCAAATCTGTCAGATTGTGAGGGCATCTCCTGTGCACAGCCCTCTTCAGATCACCCCACAGATTTTAAAATCTGATTCAGGTCTGGGCTCTGGCTGGGCCATGCTTAAAAACGTTAACCTTCTTCTGGTGAAGCCATTCCTTTGTTGATTTGGGTCGTTGTATGCTGAAAGATGAAGTTCCTCTTCATATTCAGCTTTCTAGCAGAAGCCTGAAGGTTTTGTGACAATATTGACTGGCATTTAAAACTGTTCATAATTCCCTCTACCTTAACTAAGGCCCCTGTTCCAGCTGAAGAAAAACAGCCCCAAAAGCATGATTCTGCCACCACCATGCTTCACTGTGGTTATGGTGGGTATGGTGTTCTCCACTTGAGGACTGTCTTCGCTGTGTTCCATTGGATATCTAATGCCTTGGAAATTCTTTTGTACTCTTCTGACTGATACCTTTTAACAATGAGATGGCAGGTGTGTACTGACTCCTATTTAACACGGAGTTTGAATTAGACTGCTTAATTCTGAACACCGCTACATCCCCAGTTATAAGACGGTGTGCACACTTATGCAACCACATTTTTAGTTTTTTATTTGACTTCACCCCCGCCTAAAAGATTTGTTTGTAAATTTAAATTTCTGAAATGATTTATCTTTGTTACATCACAGAAACCTGACATTTTAACAGGGGTGTATATAGAGATATATATATATATATATATATATATATACATACATATATACACACACACACACACACAAATACATACATACACACACACACACACACAAATTCATTACGGTTTATTTTAGACATTAGTACTCTGACTGGGCTCTAGCATAGTAGAGATGCAAATAAACGAGTTAAACAAATAAAGGCATGTCACAAAACCAAGGCAAAGGCTTAGAAACCAGGGCCTTTATAACTGTTGACAGCAACGCTCTACTACATGAGCAAATTAAGTTGCTGTTCAACAACAGCTGGAGACTACTAGTCAGAAGTGAGCAACGCAAATAAACATCAAATTCCATAAACCTTCACCCTGAAGTAGGAAGAATGACTTTCCTGGACACAAAACAATTTTAAAGCTCTTCTAGATCCTTTAATGTACTACTAAACATTTTTTCCATTATAATAAAACAAAGTACATGTAAAACCAAGCTGAACAGCATGTAGTTTGCTAAATAAAATTAAAAAAAAAAGGAAGAAAAAAAAAAAAACACCACGATGTACCAAACTACTTTCCCCCCCTCAAAATTTAAGAAATGGATTTTAGTATTCTCCACAATGTCCTTTTCTTGGAACATTACTGAGGGACCCTGTATTAAAAAGGCAATTGGGTTATTTGGCTGCCTACAGGAGGATTTGGATCCACAATGGAAAAACAGTGACCAGCCTGGTATAACCCCCTACCCACTACCAGCTTCCCTCAGTTCTGTAACAAAGGCTGGGCAAAGCAGCAACAAAATGCCAACAGGCTCAACAATAAAAATGAATGGACATTGAAACAAGATCACAAGCACCAAGATCAGTGGCAGATCCACAAACTTAAAGTGCTGATGACCCTTCTCAAATTAATGGTGGATTCCATATGAAACTTATGGGACCAAATTATGACATTCAGGGCCTCAATCTCAAAGCATGGGGAGAACACCCTCTTTTGGTTAAAGTGGAGTTCCCACAAAAAAAAAAAAAAAAAAAAAGTCAGCAGCTACAAATACTGCAGCTGCTGACTTTTAATAAAATCTTACATTTACCTGTTCCAGGGTCCAGCGATGCAGGGGAATGGAAGCCCCACTTGTCTCCCCCTACACTCGGTGGCGCCGGCATTTTAACTGTGGGCGCCCGGCTGTGGCTTCACAGCCGGGCACCCACTGCGCATGTGTGAGCCGCACGCCGTGACTGGCCGCGCAATCATCTAGGATCGGTCCCAGATGATTGCCTAGAGGGAGGGGGAAGAGGCGATCTCCCTTCCTGCGCCAAGGGAAGTGACATCAGGAGCCCAGGCGCTGAAGGCGGCAGATTTCAAGGGACCCCATAACAGGCATAATAAAAGGCAAGTAAAAAAAATGATTTGGGTGTAACTCCACTTTAAGTGAAAAGAGCTGGAATAAAAAAACACTTGAAACCTTTCCAATACAGGTACTGGGAAGCTCTTGCTCAAGGAGACCTACTACATGGGGAGGTCTGGCCACCGCAGTGATTGGAAGCATAATTCTGTCTGTACAAATATCCATTAAACCACTTGTCTGGGAGATTGGGGGGGGGGGGATTTAGGGATCCCAGAGTTTGCCGGGAAGCTTGACTACTTTACTTGAGTTTTGCCCAACTAAAGCCTGGCAGAAAAAAAAAAAAAAAAAAAAAAAAAAGGAAAGAACTTTGCATAAGGAGAAAGGGTTATTCTTTTCAGCTTGAGGCCAAGGCTTAGCTTGCTGGGGTATAAGAGTACTCTTACCACCAATAACATCCTTGATGAGGGTGTCCAAGGTAGCTCCAAAGTAATGTTGACCTGCTCTGCTGACCAACATTTTAACCAAAGGGTTTTCTGCATATTTACTGATGGGAGACTCATACAGGAAGTAATACAGGAGACTAGTGTTAGTGTTAGTTAAAGCTGAATCCCTTGTGATATTTGTCCATTCCCATGATGTTTAAAAGACTAACCTAACAACTATGGCAGGTCAGAATCCAATGCAGGGCATGGAGATTTTGGAGAAAGTCAAACAGGTATTCAGCTGAAAAACAGTTTAGGGGTTTTCCAGTAAGCGTACAGAAAGATTGAAAAAAGCATGCACAAAGGAAGCGTTTTGGTAGTCTTGGCTCCCCCCCCCCCCCCCCCCCCCCCACTTACCCTCAACTGGTAGAAGCACCTCCATCTTGCAGAGGTCACGCAACACAGCAATAAGAGCCAAGGTGGTCTCTCTAAACCTAAGAGTTATAGCGGATGTCTGCAACACCTCAGCTCTAAAACTAAGATTGCAGGAAGATCACATGATGATTCTGTAGGTGGTGGTAAGGTATGGGTAAAATCTTCTGTGGTCAGTCAGTAATTAAAATTGCAATTTGGCTCACAAAATCTTACATAACCTCATTGAAATTCTCTTGGGTGAAAAATGGGAGGCGTGTGCCACACTCGGCAGAGCCAAAGAGGATGCCAGGGAACGTATGGGTTTACTAAAGGCGAACAGTGCAGTTGCATTAAGTTTCCTCAGAGCTTAAATGAATAATGTGAAGCTCCACTTTGAAAAGAATACCTAATCAGGGGCAAAGAAAATAAACAAAAACACAGCATTTTTGCTTGCACATGATTGGATGATGGGAATTTGCAGACCATTACATTCACTAAGCTCTGGGGAAAATGAATGCAACTGCATTTGCAAAATTCACAGTCTTTAGCAAACCAACCTCTTAGCGTGGGAAGATTATTAATCAGGCTGTCACCGTTTAATTTTTTTATTTTTCATAGGAGTCTTAATTCTCCTGTAAGCAGCAGTATATATGCAAACGGTCTCTGAACCGCGTCCCCGCGTCCCTCAAACCCTCAATCCTTTGTTGCACATCAGCACTGCCGATTGCCCAGAGCGTCTCTGCAGCCTCCTCCTGCCCACATGCACTCCCAAAACTGCTGTGCAAAATTTACAAGGCTTCCTGGCATTGAGAGAGCAAAAGTGACAGCACATTGTTACGACAACCTTTATGGCAGGACCACCAGGTAGTATTTTAATAAAGTCTGCAGACTTAATATTGAAAAAGAGTTAACATGATTTACAACTGCCTGTGACTTGCAAGTCATCAATATCAGGCTTCTGTTTATCTGATTGCGGGCGCACATTCTATTCTTTAAAACTATAGAATACAAATTGAAAGAAAAAACAAAGATTAACATGATTTATATTGAAGAAACTGCATCCACACATTATATTGCAAGATTCCAAATCAAACCATTCTACTTCTGTTCTAAAAGGCAACATTTTTCAACGGAACCGTGAGTTAAAGCGACAAGACATGACATTTATTGAAAAGGTTCTCACCCCCTTCAGCAGATATTCAGCTGTCACTCCACATTCAAGCTGGTAATTACACTACAGAACTCTTGTCTCCATTAAGGCGGCAAGCAGACCATGGCTAATTAATAAAATCAACAAAAACACACTTGTTAGAGAATGCATTATTATTTAGCTATTTGGCTCCTTGGCAGTGACTCCCTCCTGACAGCAAAACAGTTAATTGCCTCTCGTCTCTTCCTTCTATAGGAGAGCAGCACAATACTACACACTACGCTTCACAACTGCTGTTGTATAATCTACTCCAAATCTGCAGTTACATGGAGTGAGGTGCCACGTGGAAAGCCATGTAATGCCTTTAATGCAGCTTCTTACAGTAATTTATACACAAATATTGACAATATACATTTTATTTGCCCATACAGTGCAAACTAACAGGTTCACTTCAAAAAGGCAGCCGCCCCACCAGTACCAAATACTAGCCTACCCCTTCATTCTCACTCTGCTTTATTCAGCCACAGGAAGCAGAGAGGAACGTCAAGGCATGAGTATGGACTACATGCATTGCACTTCACGTCCATGAATGCGATAGTGCTGGTGTTTGCCGATTGGCCAATGTGACATCCCCAGGCGCTGTCACATAGGAGTCAGTAGAGAGTCCTCATCCCTGTACCAGCTCCAAGTTGTTACTCAGGATTCACACCAGGCTTCTTCTCTTTACTCCTGATGGTCTAATCGGGAGCAACAAGCAGCTGGTGGCGCTGCTGTTAAAGCAAATTTGCATGGATAGAGCCCATGTTCACTTTGGGAAAATACATTGGTAGCTGTTAGAAAAAGTTTGCAAACCTTTAATTTTATGGTCCTCATGGCTCCTAAAATATGATCCGACTTGGGACTGCAAAGTCACATGAAAAGTCATACCCCATGATTTCCAATGAGTACCATTCATATATGTGCGACTTAAAGTTGCAGGGACTGCAAAGTAGTCCCTACACTGCTTTGGTCTGACTTTGATGCGACTTGAGGGTCCATAGACATCGATTACACAGGCATTGCTTCAAGTAGCTGCAAAATTGTGCAACTTTTTTCAGGTCGCAGAAGTGTGAAAGGGGCCTAAAGTTGGAGTTTATGAGAGATTACTACAGTAGAAACTCCCTGCTGTCAAAAGTAAAGTGACGTCATTACGCCTCCGTGTGCTGGGCCTAACATTCTGAGTCTGGCAGGCCTCCCTCACCACGCCAGCAGCCAAAGTTTAAATGTACAAAATATTGGCTAGAGAGTTGGCCGAAATATCGGTATCGGCACAGAAAAAAAAACAATATTGGTTGAAATTATATATATATATATATATATATATATATATATATATATATATATATATATATATATATATATATAGATAAACAGTATGCATACACATAGGTTTTTCAACTGTTAGTAAACCAGGCTCAAAGTGTGCCATTCAGCTTGCAGGGGTTCAAACAGTATTTACATAATTTATCTTAATTGTTTAAAGTGATTTAGGATTGAATAGGATACACACGGACTTAATATCTGGCGGCATCGGTAGGTTCAATAGAAACCGTCCGACATTTGGCCCATGTGTATGGCAGCTGGTCCGACAGTAGTGGGTCGTTTGTCCTGCTTCCGTCAAAAGTGGCATGACTGAAAAGGTCTGCCGATTGGCTTCCAATCAGCGCTCTCAGTCAATGGCTGAGAGCGCTGACCGCTGTGTTCTATGGGGGGAGTCGTCCCCTGTCAGAACACAAACGCTCAGCAGGGGAGATCGCTGTACTAATATCGGATTGTTACAGCAACTCCTGAGCTTACGTTTTATTTTTCCATGCAGCCTGCTGGATTTATATTAAAAAAAAAAAAAAAAAAAAAAAAAAAAAAAAAAAAAAAAACACTACTAGCTTTATATGATCACATTTTGAAACAAGAATAAACATTTTTAAAGCTTCACGATTTTTGTGTCCTCAATGCTGTACATGATCATCAAGCTATAGTAAATGCAACTGATTCACAAAGAAATGTAGTCTGTTAACATGTCTGAATCTTCCTGGTAATAAAAATCAATCTGTATAGCAGCAGATTGTTGTTAATATGCCAGAGTTACTGGAAATCTGTCCTGGGAAGGATTGAGTATGGGCTGCTTGGCAGTTACACAGTATACATTACAGAGCAGTGACCTGCTCTGACATCTACAGTTCAAATAACACACAGCTCAAAAATAGGAATTCTATCCCTGGCTAGGCAGCCCCCCAGGTCACACACCCGCCTGCCCCCTCCTTCCTCCATTCCTAGTTAACGTCACTATAAGCAGATTCAAACTGAGCTAGAGAAACATTAAAATAGTTACAAATCACAAAAAGAAAATGTAGAATTTAAAACACAAAACAATTAAAAATTCTTATCCTAGGGTATGTTGATTCCAACACGTAGGACTAAGGCCCCTTTCACACGGTCGGACCGTTCAGATCCGCCTGTCAGTTTTGACGGCGGATCTGAACGGGCGCTCCATGTTAGTCTATGGAGCGTCGGATGTCAGCGGAGACATCTCCGCTGACATCCGATCCGGTCCGATCCGCCAAAAGCAGACGTATGGCTATACGTCCAGATCCGTCGCTGGCGGATCGGATCGGGTGAGATCTGATGAAAACGGACACACTGTCCGTTTTCATCCGATCTCTCCATAGAGATCAGCGGCGCTCGCAAGCCCCTCCCCGCTCAGTGAGCAGAGAGAGGCTTGTCATCCGCCGGTTCAGCGGAGATCAACGGAGAGATCTCCCGCTGAGCCGGCGGACAGAGGCGGGCTCCGTGCAAGCGGAGCCCGCCTCGTGTGAAAGGGGCCTAACCCAACTATAGTCGTTATAAGATCGCTCTTCAATGCACAAAATCTGGTTGCTTTATGATGGGTCTCTGCCATCTATCTGTACATGACTGGAGATCCAAAATGAACAAATATTCGGTTCAAGAACCATACATACCTCCTTCACAACGCTCTACACGTGTTTGATGCCATATGGTCTAGTTTAATACATGTGAGGTTTCCTTTTATTACTTTTTGCTGAGAATATCACATTTACTGTTACTTGTGGGGTAATGATCAGCCTCTTCTGTATTATAGAAGTGTAATGCCTTGTACACATGGTCGGACAATCCGACGACAAAATCCGTCAGATTTTTTCTGATGGATTTTGTCCGAAACTTGTGTTGCACACACACGGACGGACAAAGTTGTCAGAAAATCTGATCGTTCCGAACGAGGTGACGTACAACTGGACTACCTAGAGGCCAGTAGCTTTTGTCTCCAAATTTCTTCTGAGCATGCGTGGCACTTTGTGCATCGGAATGCTCTACACACGATCGGAAAAAGTCCGATCGGATTTTGTTGTCGGAAAAATCTTAGATCCTGCTCTCAAATTTTTTCCGACGGAAAAAGCCCGCTAGAGCTCACACACAATCGGATTTTCCGACAACATAATCCGATCAGACTTTTTCCATCGGAATATCCGACCGTGTATACGGGGCATAAGGGTGTGCAGAGTGCTGTATCTCAGCCCTCAACATGCTTTTTTTTTTTTCCAGGTCTACTGTCCTGCGTGACAGCTTGTCTATATTGTTATATACTTGGAAAAAAAATAAAAAAATAATCACTCCACCTTTAAATAAAATTACTGGCATGCCGGGAATGATAACGGTCACATTTGCTTGTGCACTCAACCAAACTGCAAAACCATCAAATGTTTGGTGTCGTGAACTATCACATGTGCAGCACCATGGCAGTTGCAGATCAAACAGAGGCTAAGATGGCAGCTTCCATGACTGAAAAGGATAGGAGGGTTTAGTTCCATTTTAAAACTAATCAAGCATACTGTAAACTAGTAAGAGAAAAAAAGTGTCAAAATGCCTCATCTGTTTAGCTGTGAATCAGACGCAGAAAGCATTAAAAGTGGACCTGAAAAAAAAAAAAAAAAAAAAAAAGGATTAGGTTATTTAGAGCACCCAAAAATGTTTATTGCGCCTATACAGTACACTGAAAATATACCTTTTATTTTCATTCCACCTGAAAAATAGGTGTACTTCCTGGTATGTGAGCATCTAGTCACTCCTGTGCCTGCAGCCTCATACCTGTATAAGGCCCCGTTCACACGGGCGGCTGTTCTGTCATTTTGAAATTCAGGGACTCCCAGCACTTGCAGTTGTACATTGCGATTAGCTGCGTTTATATGCGGCTGCGTTTAGCTAAGTTGGAACATTCTTGCCCTCTCTCTTTCTTGCTGCTCCTATCTGCAGGAGAAATCGTACACTGCGATTACCTGCAGTTTTGTGCAGATAGCTGCGCTAAATCGTTCCTGGACGCAGTCAACTTTATTTTTTCTATCTGCACAAAACTGCATGTAACAAAACCATTGCTAAATGCAGTGTGTGAATGGGGCCATAGGAAAGCATTGTGTGCGTTTAGCTTCGGTAGATAACTTCATCTGTCCGCAACTAAAAGCACAATTCTATCCGCCCATGTGAAAGGGGCCTTAATGCAGTGTGAAATACAAGACATGGTCATCACCGACTACTAGATGACATGCAATTTAAGATTTGGTGGTGTTACTACTGTGCGGCTCACTTTTCGTCTTGCTGGGAGCTCCGACATAGGGAAGCAAAGCCCTGCCTCTACCCTGATGGCTGCCTGTAAAAGAGACACACCGTACAGAACAAGGCATGGCGAGTCAGAAAGGGGAAAGAACTACTGCAGGGAGAACACAGGACCTTTGCTCTCTGCCTGAAACTTTAGGTTTATTTAAAGGAAGTAGGTTGTAAAAGTTTCAACGGTGCAATTCCTGACCAAAAATGCTGGTTGAATGTACATTATGCTAATCTCATGACTTCAATACCCCCTGAGTGACCTGTAACGAGTGACCAGCAAGTAAAGTCAGAATAAAGCTGGAAATCAAAATTTAATTTATTCTAGGCTAATGACTCAAAGCAAGAAAGCCACCAGAGAACTATGATTGCAAGACAATTAGAATTTTTTTTATAAAGGGAGATCCACAAAGTCTTCATATTTCTCTATAGTTTCCTTTAAAAACATGCAGGTTATTTTTCAAGACTGCTAACCGATAGCTTACAACCACAGAAAACCAAGATTATATTAACATTCACAAGATGTAAAAATCAAGTTCAGCATTTTGTTGGACACAATTAAAATTAATGACAGATTTTTTTTTTTTATATATATATATATATATATATATATATATATATATATATATATATATATATATATATATATATATATATATTCTATCACATACATGTATATATCACATACCGCTCTGTAGAGTGATTTTGCACAGAGCTGCCACAATCCTCCTTTTCTCTGCCCCCAGTGCTCCTGGCCCCTCCCTCCTTCCAATTTCCCCACAGCAAGCAGCTAGCTATGGGAGCTAATGAGCCGCTGCTCTGCGTGTCCATGCAATCACAAAGCTGCGACTTGGCCCCGCTCCCCTTATTGGCTCAATGGCTCCGGCTGCTGTCTCAGCCAATAAGGGAGAGTCCCCAGAGACCCGAGGCACTCATGCACTGGTTTGCGATAGGGCTCAGGTAAGGTATTGGGTGGGTTGCGCACACAGGTTTTTTTTACCTTCACGCATAGAGCCACTTTAAATTTGAGTAAAGTTGCATGGATTAACTGTGTGCACCACTTCAGTCCATTGGGTGAGTTGCAGGAGAACAGGAGGTTATTATTGGCTAATCTATTTTTCATGAAATTGTTGCTTATTGTGTTTTTCTACCCCCTTGTAACATCCTTCTCCAGAACTTCAACTTTTACCTCTTCAGGGTTGTTCAGAACAAGCAGCGTACATCAGCCGTGGTCATGTGCACTGCTCTAGGCACCCTACAAATCTTAGTCCCTAGATCACCCTGAGCAACAAAGGATAGAGATACACACACACACACACACACACACACACACACACACACACACACACACAATGGAGAATGAACATAGCCACCCTCTAACAGGCAGTTGGATAACCGGAGAGGAAAAAAAAAGGAATCTGGAGAAGGCGGAAGCAACAGAAGGGATTTTTTTATTTTTTTTTGATAAGCATACTTGCATAGAATTTTAAGCCAGAATTTTGTGCCACTTTAACACTTTGAGGTTTTTATTACACAACAAGTAGTATTTCTGGAGTTGGAAGCACTTAGTCGCCTCCAAGGGAAGTCCTTCACCACCTAATCCTCATGTGGGCACCGTACCCGGCATCACCAGGGGATGCTGCTGGCTACACAGTTACCCAAAACCTCCATAAACCAAACATTACTTTGGCATGCCTATTAATTGGATACTAGTTTGTTCAGTCAGTGACCACTAAAGGGGGTTCCAGCCTAGTGGCGTAAATCAGCAATATTTAAACCTTAACCGCTTAAGAAAAACATACTAGTGGATTTGCAGTTAAAACCACGTTACAAAATGTGCTCTTTAACATCTGAAGCTAAAACCGGCTGTGTAAGACCCACAGAGTACATGTGTACTGCTCTTTGAAAATACTTTAATGCTGCAAAACAAAAACTAAATTTAGAGAGATTCTATAACCACAATTTTTTTAAAATAAAATTACCCATATATATTAATGATCTGATTTTGCTTCAGCTTTTCTATTATTGTGGTAGATCTCAATAAAACATTCTGTGATATAACAAGCTTAGAAATCTTTTTGCACTGAGCAGTGGAGATTCATTTGCATAAGAGGGCATGATATCAACTGTTTGTCCTGTAATTAGACTCTAACGGCGAAAGACGCTGCCAGCAGACAGGACAAGTCCTCTGAGACATCAATGTCCTAGAGGCTTACAAGCGCATGAAAGGTTCCTGAGCCCTGCAATGGATGCACATAAGGCCTTTTAATTAGAAAACAGCATCCTTCATCACTGACTGCCACTGATCAGAAACAAGAGCGGGGAATATAGCCAATGATCCAAACACAACCTTGCCACTTTCCTACCAAATACAGGATATTAAGATCCTAACGCTGGTCAGGTGCAATGCATGGCTGGGGTATCCCAAGATGCATAGCTACATCACAGGTCTGCAATATAGCATGTCCCAAAACTATCAATTTGTCAGTTATTTGAACAAGCAGTACATAAGGCCATAAACACAAAAAATAAATAAAAAATAAAAAAACATGGCAAATACAAACACTTTGTCATCAACTGAGCTATACTTTCAGAATTGATGTCCTGTATAACTAAAAGGCAAACTTTTTTATTCTAGTTTTGAATAGAGTGGAGAGGGATAAGAATAGCTGCCAGTTTTTATTGATGACTGTAGCTCCCCCTTACATTTTTCCTCAGCAGAGCTGCACAAAAACGTCTTTTAACCTGCTAAAGCCCGCCAGTTCAGGGGAAAAAAAAAAAAAAAAAAAAAAAACTATCAACTTGGGTACAACCAGCCTGTCGGAGGGATCCTCCCCCCCCCCCCCCCCCATCAACACTGACTGTTTTGATGGGGGAATCAAGCTTCCCCAATTTATTGAAAGTGAAAACTGGATGCCGCTATATGGCGAGACCAATGAAGCTGGGTATACAGTTTTTCTTTTTTAATAAATCTGCAAAAATGTCAACAATTCTGTGTTTTTCTGTCAATATGGTGTGCTGAGTGTACGTTAAGGAGGAAAAAAAAAATTACTTAAATGATTTTAGCAAATGGCTGCAATATAACAGAGCAAAACATTTAAGGGGGTCTGAATACTTTGTCCCCACTGTACATGGATAGCTTTTTTCCTTTCACCCCAAAAAACAAAACAAAGGATTCCCCCATCCACACAAGTTACATAGTTAGTAGGGGTGCAACGGATCAAAAAACTCACGGATCGGATCGATCCTCGGATCAGAGTCACGGATCGGATCATTTTTCGGATCAGCAAATAATTGAATTTGCAAAAACCTGTGAAAATTCCGCCATATAGTCCCCACTGTAATATCTACATCCTCTCCCCCACTGTAATATCTACATCCTCTCCCCCACTGTAATATCTACATCCTCTCCCCCACTGTAATATCTACATCCTCTCCCCCACTGTAATATCTACATCCTCTCCCCCACTGTAATATCTACATCCTCTCCCCCACTGTAATATCTACATCCTCTCCCCCACTGTAATATCTACATCCTCTCCCCCACTGTAATATCTACATCCTCTCCCCCACTGTAATATTGTCTGGGTAATGCAGGGTATTGGCAGGGTAATGCAGGGTATTGGCTGGGTAATGCAGGGTATTGGCTGGGTAATGCAGGGTATTGGCTGGGTAATGCAGGGTATTGGCTGGGTAATGCAGGGTATTGGCTGGGTAATGCAGGGTATTGGCTGGGTAATGCAGGGTATTGGCTGGGTAATGCAGGGTATTGGCTGGGTAATGCAGAATTTGTTTACAAGTGATCGCTCCGTCATTTGACGGAGCGATCACATTGTAAACAGTGGCCGGGTGTACCAAGATGGCCGCCGCTCCGGAGCTAGGCCGAAGCCCCGGCCTTTCCCAAGGCCGCCGGGTGTACCAAGATGGCCGCCGCCGATCCGGAGCTAGGCCGAAGCCGCGGCCTTTCCTAAGGCAGAGGCGCACGCCGCGGATCGTGGGGTGTGCCGATCCGAATGGGGTGACCCGTTCGGATCACGGATCGGCGACGATCCGTTGCACCCCTAATAGTTAGTAAGGTTAAATAAAGACACCAGTCCATCCAGTTCAACCTGAGTGAATGTCCACAATTGTCCCTACCCCTGTACATTGCACACTCACATTGGTCCCTACCCTCAAGGAGCCCACAATCCAAGGTCCCCATGCATATACTAGGGCCAATTTCTGGACAGAAGCCAATTAACCTACCTGCATGTCTTTGGAGTGTTGGAGGAAACCGGAGTACCCGGAGGAAACCCACGCAGGCACAGGGAGAACAAGCAAACTCCAGGCAGGAAGCGTTGTGGTTGGAATTCGAAACAGCAACCCTTCTTACTGCTAGGCGAGAGTGCTAACCACTACACCACTGTGCCGCCATGTGTATACAATGTGACTGTATAGGAAGTTGTGCATTTTACTTTACAACTGAGGTAAAGGAATCCTCCCCGCTTGGCCACTGTATTCTGACAGCAGGTCTCCTACATAGTCAAAATACACCGATCAGCAGCTGTAGCTGCTGATCAAATGAAGGTTTTCCAGTGTGGCCCTATCGATTGACTTCTGTCTAACATGGAGGGCCAAACAGATAGAAATTTAGCTGGTCCCTTCGGAACTGGCCGAATTTCAATTCATCTGTATCCGTCCCCAAAAAAAAAAGAAAAAAAAAAAGAAGGAGAAAACCCAGCAGCTACACATTCTGCCGCTGCTGGCTTTTAAAAGGACACGTACCTGTCCTGAAGCCCAGCGATGTCAGCACCGCAGCTTACCCATCAGCCGTTGGGCGCTACAGTCGCCATTGTGGGTAAGGGAAACCCAGCCTTACAACTTCACAACAGGTACCATACTGCACATGTGCGAGGCTCCGCGACAGGGGAAGGAGGAGGGAGCCCCGTGGCGAATGTCATGGGCCGCGGCACAGACACCCGGTAGTGGGAACTTCTTCCCCCCAAAAGGTGCGAATTGTGGCACCGAAGGGGGAGAGGAGACAAAATGAGCGGAAGTTCCACTTTTGGGTGGAACTCCGCCTTAAGGATTTTTCCACAGGATTGTGTCCCTCAATGGACGATTAAGAAAAATCTGCAATATTAATTTCACAGTCCATATCTAGCTCCAACACATAACAAAATGTGCATGAGGGCCAGCTTTGTTCAGTGAAAAGCTGTGTAGTCTTCAATCTTTAACCACTTACCGCCAGTAGGACATCATATGGCATCCTTAGGTTGCAGCTACAGGCATCATTCAGATATCTTTTTCAGTTGGCGAATCCCAGTAGTGTAAAAGCTGTTCTAGCGGCTAGTGAGCTGCTGGATTACTTTTACAGGCAGCGAGAGGGGGCGTCCCCCTCCTCCCCGCCACCCTCTAGTAACTTTCAAGGCTCTCCCGTGCAATCGGGAAGCCAGATTATCAATCCGGCGGTGGCGTCGGATTACCATAGAGCTGACCATGGATTGGATGGTCCCCAGCCTTCTCTGACCCTGGGAGGCTGAAAGCAACGTCATGACATCACTTCTGGCACTGTAAACACTGCCATTATTTTTTTCCTGGGAAGCAGAGAGGTTTTTGTTTTTAGTGCATGCTTTCCAGGGATATCTGGGGCATAATTGACCCCCGGATGCCTCCATAAAGAGGACCGGTCATGCCTTATTCCTATTACAAGGGATGTTGACATTTCATGTAATAGGAATAAAAGTGATCAAAAGAAATTTCTGTAAAAAAAAAAGAAATAAATAAAAAGGGACAGGTGTTAAAATGAACACATTTATTAACCACTTCAGCCCCAGACCAATTGGCAGCCAAAGGACCAGGCCCCTTTTTGCGATTCGGCACTGCGTCGCTTTAACTGACAATTGCACGGTCGTGCGACGTGGCTCCCAAACAAAATTGGCGTCCTTTTTTTCCCCACAAATAGAGCCTTCTTTTGGTGGCATTTGATCGCCCCTGCGGTTTTTATTTTTTGCGCTATAAACAAAAATAGAGCGACAATTTTGAAAAAATGCAATATTTTTTACTTTTTGCTATAATAAATATCCCCAAAAAATATATAAAAAAATTTTTTTCTTCCTTAGGTTAGGCCGTTACGTATTTTTCTACATATTTTTGGGGAAAAAAAAAAAAAAAAAAAAAAAAAAAAAAAAAAAAAAAAATCGCAATAAGCGATTGATTAGTTTGCGCAAAAGTTATAGCGTTTACAAAATAGGGGATAGTTTTATAGCATTTTTTATTAATATTTTTTTTTTTTTTATTAGTAATGGCGGCGATCAGCGATTTTTATTGTGACTGCGACATTATGGCGGACACATCGGACATTTTTGACACATTTTTGGGACATTTGTCATTTATACAGAAATCAGTGCTATTTAAATAGCACTGATTCCTATGTAAATGACAGTTGTAGTGAAGGGGTTAACCACTAGGGGGCGGGGAGGAGTCAGTGTGACGTGTTGTGTTTTATTTACAGTAGGGGGGCGTGGCTGTACGTCTGACGTCATTGATCGGCGTTCCCGATGACAGGGAACCGCCAATCACTGACAGTCAGTGTAAGAAGCGTGGGGAGAGGTTTGTTTACATAGACCTCTCCCCGTTCTTCAGCTCCGTAACCCGATCGCGGGATACCAGCGGCGATCGGGTCCGCTGGTCCCGCGGCCGTGGTCACGGAGCTCCCGATCGGGTCGCGAGCGCGCCGCGCGCCCCCCGGGCAGGCAAATTAAAGGGGACGTACCCGTACGTGCTTTTGCCTGCCCGTGCCATTCTGTAGACGTATATCTACATGAGGCGGTCGGGAAGCGGTTAAAGCGCCTCCATCCTGTTACGCAGAAGTAAACGCATACGTAGGTTTGGCCAGAAACCATAAATGCGAGGTATCACTGCGAATGTTAGAGCAATAAATTCTAGCACAAGACCTATAACTCTAAACATACATTTTTTTAAAGCGTAGCCTATGGAGATTAAGTACCAAAGCTTGGAGCCATTTCACGAGCGTGTGCAATTTTAAAAGCGTGTCATGTTAGTTAACGATCTACTCAGCATAACATGTTTCAGATTATACAAAAAAATTGGGGTAGTGTTTTTTTTATTAGTGTATTTTTCCCCAAAAAAATAATTGTTTGAAAAATTGCTGCGCAAATATCATTTGACAAATTGCAACGATCGCCATTTTATTCTCTAAATCTCTGCTAAAAAAAAAAAAAATACATACACACTGTGTGTGTGTGTATGTGTGTGTGTGTGTGTGTGTGTGTGTGTGTGTGTGTGTGTGTGTGTGTGTGTGTGTGTGTGTGTGTATGTGTGTGTGTGTGTGTGTGTGTGTGTGTGTGTATGTGTGTGTGTGTGTGTGTGTGTGTGTGTGTGTGTGTGTGTGTGTGTGTGTATGTGTGTATATCTATCTATCTATCTATATATATCAGACTTGGCTTGGGCTGGAAGTGGTTAAAATGCACAGCTTCCTATACAGTCACACTATATACATTTTTAGGTCTAAATTGAAATGACCGCAGGTTTGTCTACCTGTGTCTGCTCTGTGTCTGAAGTTCTTCCTTTCCCATATTAAACAAATAACCTTCAGCTATGGGAAGGGGCGCAGACATTCATTCATAGTGGAAGGGAAGGAGAGTTGCAGGACGAGAAAGGACTGGGAAAGAGACATAGTGAACGAGGGGGGAAGGGAGGAACAGAAGTGATGAATAATTCACAGCAGGAATCTGCTCCATGTCCGCGTCCATGCTTGTGGAAGCGATATTTATGAAGTCCCTATGGATGCTTTTTGAGAGGTTAAAGATGGAAGCGCAGAAAGGACTGGATGTAGAAACAGGCAGTATTGTAACAAGAATGATCTGCATTATAGATCTCTGTGCAGCTACCAGCACAAGGAAAAGAAATAGACAAGCTACATAGCAATTGTTTCACCCGTCAGTCTGCCACTGCAAAGTGTTAATTATCCGGCAGACAGGAATACAGGTTTATAATTCTTTTATCACACATGTTCAAAAATTACCCAGGGCATGCACAGGGCTGTAATTATTGCGTTAATCAATTTAATTAATTTATGTTTCCCTAGTCTCTTCTGGAAGTGGTAAACATTAAAAATTAAGTGTTGATTTTATGCTGTAGATCTGAAGGAAGGTTGAACTTGAAATGTTTCTATTTTACAACAGATCAAGTTCCACACTATACATAGGAAACCAGTTCTTAAATTAAAAGCAGAATACTTTGTACTGTACACAAGTAAAAGGAACCTAACCTGTAAAAGCTGGGGGGAGGGGATAAACGTTCCTCATTAAATCCTTAGAGACTGATGTTGCATTATTTAACTAGCTGTAGAAAATTGACAACTGTTAAATCACAGCCTCTTGAACTCTGGGTCACAGATCTGTTTGCCACGGGTTGCTGCCTGCCATCACTGCCGCTGATGTGGGAGCAGGAGGTGGAGAAACACAGTGTACAGGCAGTGCAGCCGCACCGACAGCTGCACATCAATGGTATTATAGCAAATCGGTTGCTGAGGAATTTGACAGCCATGATGATCCATGTAAGAGCTGCAGGGGAGGCGTGCCGTGTCGGGCCTGGTACATACGGTTCAAAATTGGACAGATCAGCAAGAACTGGCTAACTGTGTACAGCAGTCTGACAGAAGGCCGTTTACCAATCGGCTTTCAGATGCTGGTTTTCAAGTCCCTTTGACAAAGGTCAGTCGTTAAACCGCCCCTTTTCTTCAGCAGGGACAGGGAAGCTGGTCAGAGTTGATGGGAAGATGGATGGAGACAAATACAGGGCAATCTTAAAAGAAAACCTGTTATGCCGTGTACATGGTCGGAATTTCCAATGGGAGCTTGTCATCGGATTTTCCCAACCGTGTGTATGCCCATCGGTCTTTTTCTGTCGGCATTTCCGACGGATTTTGGATTGAGAGCCTGTTCTTAATTTTTCCGATCGTGTGTATGCAATTCCGACACGCAAAATTCCGACGCATGCTCAGAAACAATTTGACGCATGCTCGGAAGCATTAAACTTCCCTTTTATAGTGCCGAAGGTGTTGTATTTTGTGGTGTTATTGACTGTCGGAATTTGGTGTGATCGTGAGTAGGCAAGACAGTTTGAGCGAAATTCCGTTGGAATTCCAACAGGAAAACCATCAGAGCTTTTTCCGACGAGAATTCCGATCGTGTGTATGCAGCATTAGAGTCTGCAAAGACTTGACTGGTGCAGAGGTTCACGGATCTTAAACATAAAGCCAGCGATATAATGGAATGCTTTAGATCAAAAGCATATTCATGTATTAGAATGGTCCAGACCTAAATCCAATTGAGAATCTGTGGCAAGACTTGAAAATTGCTGTCCACAGACGCTCTCCATACAATCTGACAGAACTTGAGCTATTTTGCAAAGAAGAATGGGCAAAAAGGTCTCTCTAGATGTGCAAAGCTGGTAGAGACATCACCAAAAGACTTGCAGCTTTAATTGCAGCGAAAGGTGGTTCTACAAAGTATCAAATACTGAATACAAATGTATGCCACTTTTCAGATATTTGTAAAATTTGAAAACCATTTATCATTTTCCTTCTTCACAATTATGTTCCACTTTGTGTTGGCGTATCACAAAATCCCAATAAAATACATTTACATTTTGGTTGCAACATGACAAAATGTGGAAGATTTAAGGGGTATGAATACTTTTTCAAGGCAATATATATATATATATATCCAACCTGGAGAAAATGCTGATCCAGGCTCCCTCATGTAAAAAGACTTGTGTGAAGACCCAGTGTTTTGGTCACATGATCTCCTGAAGGAAGAAATCAGCCTGTCTGTACTCTGAACGCTGCACTTAGCAGTCATGTGATGAGGTCTGGGCCTTCATACTACCCAGCACTGAAGGGAATCTGAACTCATTACTGTTCTCAGAATGCACATATTAATATCCGTTTATATGCGACAACGCAGAACACTGCTGTACTTTCTCTACAGTGTGTTATAACCATAATCCAAAATGTATTCATATGCCCTATAATAAATGGAAGGGGATTTTATTATAAGTTTTAATTTATTCTACACCAGAACACTATTCTGACAGCTTTATGTCAGGAAAAGAACACCCAAAATTAGCAACATATATCTTGGAAATATGCTCATAGATCAGCGCCTACTGTTCACTCTATTTAAAACACTTAAATCAGAATCAGGTTGTCATAATAGTGTATTTGGCGCTGTGATGATTTAATAATTAAAGATAATTGTCAGGAATAGCAAGTGATTACAGATGAGAGAATTAATTTTCACTTTCTATGCTGAATCAACTACATGTGCCACTAGAGAATTCCTCTACAAAGTGAGCGCTCTCCCTCTTCAGTAGTGAACCAGAAACCGCACATCACCGGGGAAAATTTTTTTTTAGACGGTAGCATGAATTGTAGTACAAAATCTGGGGCACTGTGCAAAAAAGGTAAAAAGCAATTAAATAGATACATTAAGGCCCCTTTCACACTGGGGCGGTGAGCCGCGGTGACGGTAAAGCAGCGCTATATTTAGCGCTGCTTTACCGTTGTTTTCACCGCGGTTTTCGGCCGCTCGCGGTGCGGTTTTACCCCCGCGAGCGGCCGAAAAAGGGTTTAAACACCCCCCGCAGAGCGCCGCCGTAGCCGCGGTATTGCCGCGGTAACCGCGGTATTGCGGCGGTTTTACCGCGGTCTCCCATTGTAATCAATGGTAAGGAGCGGTATAGGAGCGGTGAACACACCGCTCCTATCCCGCTCCAAAGATGCTGCTAGCAGGACTTTTTTTGTCATCCTGCTAGCGCACCGCTCCAGTGTGAAAGCCCGCCGGCTTTCACACTGGAGTTAAAGGGGCCGGATTTTTTCATGCGGTGAACAGGCGCTATTTTTAGCGCTGCACCGCATGAAAAACGCCCCGGTGTGAAAGGGGCCTAAAGCGCAACTCCACTTTTGTTGAGGGGAAAAAAAAAAAAAATAAAAAAAAAACATTCCCCTCTGGGTGATCTATGTACAATGCAAGGATAATAACCTTTGCTGCAGATTCCTACCTTTTGTTATTCTGAAGTAATCCATGTGTGTTTGTCTGTGCCTCTGTACTGAGTAGGTCTAATGGGAGTGGTTTCATAATTAACTGTCAGGTGTGCTGCTGCAGGGCACCAATGAGGAAATATGCTGGGCCTGTATCCCTTTAGACTTGCTTTTATTGAAAGTATCTCTCCAAAAATGAAATTTTTGTTGCAGGGGATGCCTGGAATCTGACTTGAAACTTAGGCAGACTTCTGGGAAAATTGGTGAGCCAATCACACAAGCAGCACTGCATTTCTAGAAAATTATAGTGGCTGCAGATTGAAAAAGGTAATTTTAATAACATTCCAATACAATTAGTGTTGCTATTATATGTGCTATATTTTTTCCTTTGCCATTTTCCCCCCCCCATCACATTTCTATATTGGCCATTGTTCTGCAAGCCTAGGTTCACACTTTTGTTGCTGCATAATCATGCTTTATTCAGTGTGTTTTTTGTAGCACGTTTATGCGCATTTTCCATGCTTTTTGTTTTAGTCAATGACTCCAGTATCCTCTTCAAAAGTTGCTGGGAGGAAGATATTGAATGTCAAACAAAAAACTGCACCAAACACATACAAGCCTTTTTCACATGCTGCTATTGAAGTCCACGACATCAAAAACGCACCGTGCACCACCAAAAGAAACCTGCACGGTTTCAAAATTCGCACTGCACTACGTTGCATTAATGTGAAAAGGTTCCATAAAGAACTTAATTTCTATTCAGCGCAAAGGGAAATATACAGAAGATTGGACTAGCATGAAAAGGGGCTCAATGTCAATCTGGTCAAAAGCTCAAAATAGATGAAACTATGGCTAGTTCAGCAGGCTGCAGCTAAATTTTGATTTAGTGTGGCCAAGCCTGTTCAACAGAATTTAATAGATTTGTCAAATGGGCTTACTGCACTTGATAGGTTGTGGCGATAGTTCCACTGGGTTTGCATATCAAATTTGGGGTTCCTAGCACCAAGTGGCCCCGAGATATGGGGCCCCAAAGTCGGGTCGGAAAATGTCACTCTGCTGCAGAAAAGTGCTTAACATTTTCCGACCCGACTTTGGGGCCCCATATCTCGGGGCCACTTAGTGATGGGAACACAAAATTTGGATATATTGTAGTGCTAGTTCCACGTGGTTTGCATACCAATTTGGAGTTCCTAGCACTAAGTGACCCCGAGATACGGGGCCCCAAAGTCGGTCAACTGTGTCCATCTGTAGCAATGTCATTTCGGGACCCTTTGGGTCCAGAGACACCAATTTTTAGCTGCAGCTAGGGGGCATTTAGGAACCCTTAACTACCAAGTTTGATGTTTGGGGGACCTATGGCTGCAAATGGGCATTGTTGACCCTCTTTTCACAGTTTTTTGTGGTAAAATTAGGTGCCTCGGCTTATACTCGAATGAAAATATATATATATATTCCATCTAGCTCCATCCAACTTTAGTCCCCTCATTTTGCAGTTAGGCATAATTCGGAGTAATTGCAGACCACATTTAAAATCTTGCGATTTAGCACGGTTTTCACTACATTTTATACACCTTGCCTGGTTAGCTCAATATTAAAAAGGTTTGTATTTGGATCACAGAATCACTAAAAATGTCACAATTATGTAATACCTGGCACAAACTCATGCTGTGGGGATACGTGAAGCCTATTTTTATTCTTTATTGTCCTGATTATATTGTAATGCTCTTGTTACTGTAAGGTTGCCAGGGTTCTGGCTTTTGTACTTTCCAATGCTCTGTATTTTGAAACTTTTCAATAAAAAGATCTAAAAGTTAGGGGCAGAATTTAATTTACTCAAGTTAAGCTGGTTACACTTTTTGTTCAAGCCCAAAAAAAATAAAAATCTTTAAAAATGTAATATTTTGCAATTTAAACTAGGTAACCACAATGTGGGCAGATGTTTTTTTTTTTTTTTTTTTTTTTTTTTTAAAGCACTTGAATGTGGAACTTTGACAATTATGTCATGCAAATGGAAAAAACGCCAAAGCCTATTCTAAAAAGGTAATTTAGAACGTTCTTGCCGTTAATTAGCAGAAAGGAAGAGAAAACACACCATGTTACCGAAATACTATGGTTAGAGGATTAAAACATTACTGCCCAACTTCTGTGCCAATTACATGACCGTTTCTTCCTGAGCTGTAGTGTAAGCAGGTTGCTCCTTTCTTTTACTGTGCAGTAACATTTAGAAATTAGTGTTAAACAAGATGGGTAAAAAGAGCCAATTTCTAAAATGTGTCTCAATAAGCGAAGGCTCAGCCTTCGCTTCCCTGAAACCTAAATGAAAAAGGTAAGGAGGGAGGCACTTGACTGCATGCTGCGAGTTCCTCCTGTGAAGGAAAATAGACGTCTTTATCCCACACTGTATTATCTATGCCAGTTACACCAAATCAAGACATCAACTGTCCATGCAAAGAAGGCCTCTGCTGCCTTTATTTCCATGGAGCACTAGAAGGATCATTAATATTCTGTTTTAAAGGCTGATCGTGGGAATGTAAAAAACTAAAAATCAGACACTGATCAAAGTAGCACCGTTAATGCAGGAAGCATTTACGACATTTGAAGTGTGAAGTCATACTTAAAGCGGAAGTAAACCCATCGATTTAACAGTCTAAAAAAAAAAAGGCATGCCGTGAATGCTAACTGCACATTGGCTGTGCTCTCAACCAAACAGACAAACCATCCAATGGCTGGTGTCATAACAGATCACATGTGCAGCACTGTGGCAGTTGAAGATTAAACAGAGGCAAAGATGGCAGTTTCCTTGGCTGAAAACGATAGGAGGGTTTACTTCCACTTTAATATTAAGGCTCACAATAAGGAAGCATTCACACGGACGATTAGGTGCCTACATCAGATACTTGACTAGAATCACATGTATGCAAACAGCTGCATCGGGGAAGCCTGTACAAAATCATTGACAGGCTGACACAGGCAGTATCCGTCTGCATGTAATCACACATGAAGCGATTACTTGCTGTTAGTGACCGATCTCACCAGGACGGAGAAAGATTACATCCAGGGCTGATCCATCCCTAAAGGCAGGCAAACATTGTATGGGAGATTGCGTGACCTCTGTCAGCCTGTCATTCATTTCACTGGCTTCCTGGCCCCAGTTGTTTGCATACATATGTGATCCCAGCAGAAGGGTGAATTCAGGGACACGTATCTGCATGGATGTCATTAGGACACAGCAACTGTCTGTTCAGCCACGTGTCCCAAAAGACATCTATGTCTGCACAGGGTCGTGCGGCATCCCCTTACAGGGCACACAACCCCCATGTGAATGTGGCCCAACGAGAACAGTGCATCATGGCAATTCAAAACACAGAAAACTAAATATATGAAATGAAACAAAAATAAATAAATCATGCATAGGATTTAAAAAATAAAAGTTTTAAAAATACTGGTTTTCCACAGTATTTTGCATAAAAAAAAGAAAAATGTTGTCAACACAATGGCCTCTATAGCTGTCCACTGCACTTTACCAGACATACATTCTGAACTGTCCTAGAAACAATGACATCCTATACACATACATACTTGTTTTCCTTCATAATTACCTGAAGAATATTTTATGAGCTTAATAAAGAACTATCTGCAAACTAAGTGCCTAGCAAAATTAAAAACACATGGCAGAGAGGGGAGGCCAACACACAATACTGTTCTTCTTTATGCTACCACAGCAGACAAGATAAATAGCAAGCATTCAAATATCCCATTTTGAGTCTGCCAAACCTACACATTTCTTTCCTAATTAAAAAATAAAATCCAATATTAACATTATTTACCTTGCAGTCATTTCTGTGGTGTCCTGGAGATCGCCAAGTATGGAGGAAACATGGTTGTCTGCCAGAGCACTGAACTCATTGTTGAGCCAATCTACTTCTATAGCAGAAACACATCCAAACAGTTGGAGGATTGTCCTAAAACTAATATGTAAAGTTTTAACTATTAACGGCCACAGACGCCATCGTTTTCTGATCCAGGGAATTAATCCAAATGCTTTTGTGGGGTCAGGAAGATGTATTTTTTTATTTTATTTTTTTTATAGGCAAAAAAGTGTAGTTGCCCAAAGTATTTGTTTGTGCCAAAATGCTAGAGACTGTTGAACTGTGTGTTCTCCAAACAACCAAGTAGTTCATAAAAAGAATTCCTTGTATCACTACATAGCCAGTCAGGCTATTTCCACACCCTGCGAAGTGGAGTTAATGATCTACTCATGGAAAAATTGACATAAAAAGAGAATATGAATGGCTGCAATTGGGTTTTCAGAATAAATAGCGGACATATTCAAGAGATACCAGGTTCCATCAGCACTTGTGACTTTCAACTGAAATGCTTTGGTTTTTGGATGGTGGAAAAGGTTACTTCCTGTCCAAGTAACCAATATTATTGGGATAAAACATAGGACTTTTCCAGTGAAGATTCCCTTTGCCGCAATAACCACCCTCAAAATGTCAGGTTGGAGTTCCACTTTTGAATAACTGCTAGAATCATTGACCCTACCTAGAATCCAGGAAGACCCCCCCCCCCCCCCTTACAAACACACAGTTTACACTTTCAGCAGATCCACGATGGGTGGCACAGCCCTCACAGGAAAAATCTCCTGGTCAGTATTATGCACATTTGAAAAAAAAAACACTATTCATTACTAGGAAGAGGATGTCACTCATGGGAATTAACAATCATTTGAGATTGTAAGCGCCAACGAGCAGGTCCCTCTGATTCCTCTTCTATTGTAACTGTTTACACCAACGTTGTAAAGCGCAGTCCAAACTGTTGGCACTATATAAATCCTGTATATTATTATTATTAATCATTGCTGCCAGTGTTTCATACTCAACACCAGCCCAAGATCATTCATAAAAGTGAAAGCTCACAGCACTGAGCGATCAACCAGTTCTAAGTATAAAAGCAACCAATGATAAGACACAGAGCCACAGCACTGAGTGATCTGTCACTATTATGATTGAATAATCAGGACTGCTTTTTGACCCAAAGAAGTAAAATGATCCCTCTGACATTACCACACTGTGTAATCCATCTGTGACTGCTTGTATGTATAGGGCACCGGCAGATACTTTACACAGAGCAACAGCTTTGAATGATCATTCCCCATTATGAACAAACAGTGCATTCATAACGGCAACACATCACTCAACTTAGAAACAGGGCTCTGTACTAGCGCAACCGCCCCACCTAAGGAAAGCCCATAATTTGGGTTTCAAGAGATGGAGCTACAGACAGAATTAGGAGGTGCATTAAGCGGACAATAAGGCCACCGATCAGAAAGGTACTAAGTGCTATATGCACTTAGTTCCTGGTGAAATAAAATTAAAAACAAATGGCTCTTTAAAAGCAAAAATGCAATAAAAATTTCACCATACTCACACAAAAGGATTACATAAAAAGTCTTGTGAGTGCAACTGATTTTTCAAACAAGAAAGCAAAAAAAAAAAAAAAAAGAAGAAGGATAAAGCACCCATTGCAGAAATAGTTAAGAATCAGGAAATCGGGCCCTCTGGTTCTGTGTTAGGGATTACATTCACAACAGATACTGGCACATGAATCCCTGGCGATACCCTGCTGGCAAAAGTAATTAGTTCATCTCTGGTAAACCCCAAGCGTCCTCAAAATCAGACATCAGGCAGAAAGCAAAGATAGACATGACAGGACTTTGGGAAAGATACCAAAAATTAGATGATCCCGCAGATAAATACTGCATATATGATTCAGTATCCAATACAAAAGTCTCACTGTTCCAATCAAACAATTGTCAATTCCGAACACGAACAAATCAAGAAATAGGCTAGGCAACTAGCATTTAGAGACGACGTGTAGAAGTATGCCCTCCCAGCTTTTCTTATGACAGAAAACAAATGGAAAAATTAGTACATCAGCAATGCAATAACCTGTAACCATGTCACACTTACTACAGCATTAAACTATATGGAATAATTAGAGTATCTCAAGCCTGAAAGTCAGCCCACCACTAATTCAGATAGTTCTGAAGTCACCACTCTTACATAGTATAGTGCAAAAGGTACTTGAAAACGCTTTTTTTTTTAAATATAATTTTCAGAATTGTCCAACTCAACATTCACTTTAAAAAGGAATAGAAAACACGGAAAACAAAAAACACAGATGGGCTTCAAGTGCCGATGGGCATATATCCTACTAGAATGATATAAAGGTTATCTGTATTTTATGGATTGCTCTGCAGCTTTGGCACAGACCCAGACGCCTGGGTTGAAAGATGAAGATATTGACAGCTTATGAATTTAAATGCTAAAGGCTCATGGGTGCCCTATTTGTCTTAATGATCTCAAGTAGCTGAAGCAATAATGCTGTTTTATTAAAGACAAAAATGGACACTAGTCTAATCACATGAAAACAGTAGGGGAAAGGAAGTATTTGTACTGTGAACACACGGCCATTACAGCACGGGATGGAAATGAAAGAAAGAAAAAAAGGCTTCTGGCTCACAAAAATGAGCCGTGCGTGAAATTTTGGCCCCTGTTTGCTATATCTGAGATCCATGAGCAGACGCTCAACCATGACTTTCACTGACCCTTCAATGCTCCCCGCTATGCATGTGCATCAAAACTCATTTCATACAGATTGGAGAAGCACACGAGAAAGCTTATATTTTATTTATTGCATTATATGCTCTGTGCTGCTAAGCGGATTTAAACGGTGACCTGAAATGAGCCAAATTAATCCTAAATCCAACAAAGAAAGATAGAAAATAAGATTTGTTTTCAGTCCTCTAGAGAATACCATTAATTTTACTGTGATAATAGCCGCAGAATTACTACATAATTGATACTTCAGTTTCTAGTAGGCTGGTTGGCTGAAAAACATGCTAGCATCACATATTTCTCCGATTTCCATGGCATGATATTCTCATAGAATTTGTGTCTCCATTCTCTTCTCCAAGCAAGCATCCTAGGGTTGCAGCAGGGTTTATCCTGCTTTGTTTCCTTTACATCACATGGACTCTTGCACACAGACCCAATCATTTACTGATGTGTTTATTCAGGATCTTGACTGAAAGATCCGCAGTAAAATGTTCTGTATAGACCTTGTGCATACAGAGGTAAAAGGTGCTTAAACATGCATGCTTATAGATTCAAGAAATTCTTCTTCATCCTCCAATTGCCAGTGTTGCAATAAATGCATATATGCACATATGTGCGGGAACGACTGCACTCAAACATAAAAAAAACTTTCTATTTTTTAATTTATGGTTTTGTACCATTCGCTGTTGAGTTGCACTGTTGCCTATACTAAGAATTTGCATGAGTACTTGTACAAATGCTCCGATACTAAAACTGATACCTTCAAGTCCGCAGACTGTCTGCGAATTGATGCAAATTGCATATACATATGCAAATTGGATGCGTTTTGAACTGCATCTGATGCGCATGAAATGTGAACCTGCAGCCTTTTCAATGGAACCAGTTCACATGTGCAGGCCAGCCATAGCAAGGTTTTTAAAACCGAGATCCACTCAAAAAAGAGAAGCTCCGCTTGTTCACACCCCCACTGCCACTTGGGGGGGGCGGGGAGCAGGTACCTGGTTTTGACAGGTACCCGCTCCCACTTTCTGGTAAGATCGCTGCACGGTCATGTCGAGCCCCACCCCCCCGCTGCCTTCTGGGACCTGTGCGTGTCCCAGAAGATGGGCTCATTCAGAAAGCACAGCGCGACTTGCGCATGTGCAGTAGGAAATTGTCTGCGAAGACTGAAGGCTTCACTGCCGGTTTCCCTTACTTGCAATGCGGGCGCCTGCACCCGAAGCCAACATTGTGGGATCCCTGGACATGCAAGTGTCTTTATATTAAAAGTTAGCAGTTACAGTTGTTGCAGCTGCTGAATTTAAAATAAAAATATATATAATCAATCAACAGGCTGGAACTCCACTTTAGCCGAGGATCACATTGACGCGATTTGACATGTCAACTTTGCAGCGCCGTACCAATTCCCAAAAGTAGTTTCTGTACTACTTTTGGCGACATCAGGTGTGATTTCAATAGGCATCTCTGAGAGAACACGCACAGATGTCTCTGAAGTCACCCCTGAAGTCGGACAGGCGGGTATGAAATTGAGTGAGTTCATTAGAACTCACACAATTTCAATCCCGCAGCACAGTGTGAACCTAGGCTTAAAGAGTCCGGTACATTTTTGAGGACAGTTCAGGTGAGATTTCCATTGTCCTACAATGACAATTTGCACCTGAAACCGCTGAACAAAGTCGCACTAGAGGGGGCTGATATCCCGCTATCAAAACCGGACCACACAAATGTGAACTCGGTCTTAGATAGAAACTGTTAAATGAAACTAAAAATAGGTATCGGTAATTGACTAGTAAAACTGGTATCAGTGCATCCCTACCTCGCTGTATTACTGATCTATACCGTGTGCACTGTTACATAGACCACAATGCACTAGTGTTCAGATAAGTAAAAAAAAAATGTTATTACTCCTAAGTGACCTAAAATGTACATTGGGGAGCACAACACTATTTAGTTTGGCTTAGTAATGGCGGCAGCAGTTGGTAAAACTGGGAATTGCGTCTGAGCAATCAAGGAAACGAACATACAATTCAGCTTGCCAGCACTCACAGAAACCGGGTAGAAGTTGGCCTAACTTGCTAGCCAACGTAAAATATTAGCTTGCAAGGTGTTGGTTAATACTGTACATAATTCTTTAGTAAAATATGAATTGAATCTCACATACACACGCACACACATTAGATAGGAGAGATCTATATAAATATCCTCCTTTAAAAAAATTTGACTTGTTTAGCAACACTCCCATGAAAACAAAAAATATTTTTAGAAAGAACAGATAACAAAAAGGGATATGCACATTTATATTTAGAGAGAGAGTTTGGTTTTATAAACATGCCCGACAGGTCTAAACACAGCCAGATAACCAAAGCTCCAAATGTGCAGCTGGCACCCAACATTTGGGAATCATTTTCATGGAGCAAAAACAGACCCTCTCATTTAACAGACCGATTCATGAATCACAAGCCATTTTAGGCATCCCTGCAATCAAAACAGAACTCCATTATTTAATTATACGATTTAATTTAGTTGGTGGCACAGGAAACTGCAATAGTTAATAGTGTCACCACTCTGGCTTTGGAGTACAGCAGGGTGTATGAATTACAAGACTCAATCCTGAACAGAGCACCTCTGCATTTTAGAAGTAGGAATGCAAGAACCAATTTCTTTTTGGTTTTATGTCTGTGTCCCTGCTAGCAACAGTGACCCTCTTCGTTTGTCCCAACCACAGCCACCTAAAATAAAAAATAAGGGAAAAATCACAGAATTTAGGTTGCCACAGAACAAGAATAGAGGGAAGAATTACTCCAGAAGGGACACCTGTTCAGGGGAGAGTGGTCACCTTGGTGGAAGAGGGGGCAGTTTGCAAACATCTATGTGAAGGTACTTCTGCCCCTTTGCCCATCCTCCCCTCATACCTGCTGGCAATTCCTGACCGACTGTCAAAATGACAGCCTGGAGTTCCATCCAGAGTAGCAGCTGCAAGACCCCATTCACAGTAGTGTGATTTCTCGAGACTGGAAATCACATTATTTTCTATGGTGGCCATTCACATCAGTGCTACATGGCACAGATTTTTGAAAAGGTGCAGCATAGTGCATTTTAGGCACCTTAGAGTTCAATAGGAGTGCATGAAAAGCACCTTTTTGGGCTACCAGTCCACAAAAATTGATGCACTAGAAAAATGCACTGAAAAACATGATCATTTAGCACTAGTCTGAACCTACAATAATAGCTGCTTCTATAAAAAAAACACTGTTTAGAGATAGGAGGGACACAAAGTAACAATGTTACTTCTGTAATTGACACTCATTCATCTGCATATCAAAAGGATGCAAACCAACTAAAAAAAGGCAAAACTTTTTTGTATAAAAGAAAAAGAAAAAAAAAACCCACACAATTTTGGGTTGACGTAAGAACAGGGGAAATCTTTCAAATGGTGACACACTGAAAAACCATCACTTCATAGGGGTTTCATCTCACTTCCTGTTTTAGCTATGGGATGCAAGTTAAAAAAAAAAAAAAAAAAAAAAAGTAAAAAAGGGAATCTCCCTAATGGGAGCAGATTGCAAGGAAACAAAACTTTCTAAACTAGGGGCCAGTTAACTGTCCTACAGACAGGGAGTCCGGGACTGTGGCTATTGGGAGTAAAAATGGTCCAGGAGTCAGTAGGGGGGACCACACAACATGCCACGTATTTTTAGGGGGAGTAATTGTGCCCCATATTTGGGGTCATTGGAATAAATTGAGCACCATCGTTGGTGTCAATTGGGGGGGGGGGGGGGGGGGTGGGATTGTGCCTCATTGTTGGTATCAGTGGATGGAATTGTGCCCCAAGGAACAAAATAAAAAAGGCAAAGGGCTACAGTTTGGAGGCCACTGCTTTAAAAGCAACCCAAGAAGGGGAAAAAAAAAAAACAATTATTTTTTTTTATATATATTTAATAGAATTAGTTTCAGTGCAATGCAAAGTTTAAAAAAAAAAAAAAAAAAAAAAAAAAAGTTTATAAATAATTTTGCAACAATTTTTACTAGACGAATCATACATTTTAGTATCACCTTAAATGGGACAAATGGGGAATAAAATGTATCCTTTTTTATCTATGGTAACACTTGTTTTTTGTTTTTACATAGATCAAAGTAGAAAAAAAAAATGGTGACTGTGGAATTAGATTAAATCTTCCCAACCTGGACACAGACAGCATATATTAAAAAAATAAAAATAAACCCGACAGTGGTGCTAACCCCTCACAATACTATCTGAATCTAAAAAAAATAAAATAAAAAAAATAAAGGTCTTTGCCTTTCTGCATTAAAAAACACATTTAATAAACTCTTTATTAAACATAAATGCATTAATTTTAGTGCGAGTATCGAGTTGAGCATTAATTAGAAGATCCCTACAAAAACGTAGCATAAAGGTCTGCAGATTGCAGAGCCCGTGGATTACATCTCTCCGCCCCTGGCTCTCCAATCTGACTGGTTCTGTTCTAACACCCTTTAAAGCAGATTAAAGCTCCTATAATCTGCCTTTAAATACAGTTTAATGGCTTATCCGGGTAAATGGACTAGGAACTCTCAGGATTTAATGCCCACATGATATTTAATTGTAGTTTAATTAGAATACATGGGTAAACGAAAAACCACATAAATCTGTGACTAAGTAAACCTCCCCTCCCCCACCTGGAACAGCGGCTGATTTGATAAGATCTTCCTGCAAAGGTTCCACTAATAAAGCAGTTTCATTAGTAAGGACTCCCTTCAAGTGCATCAGAAGGCATTCAAGTGTAAAGCCCATATGCAATACATATTTATTACATAAAACACGGCTCAGATTTCAAGCCGATGTTCACAGGGAACCCAGTAAGACTATGAAAAATAATAACACATTATTAAGCAGACTATGGGGGATGGTTATGTAAACTTGAGCAGAAGGTGAAACAAGTACAAAATTGGCAAAAACTTTCTATAAGGCAGCTTCTCTGATCTCATTTATACAGTGCAGAAATACACCGACCAGCCATAACTATGACTACCAACAGGTTAAGTGACCAACATCGATTATTGCACAGTGGTTGGTGGCAGAGCATTGCACAGTGGTGGCAGAGTATTGACCAGCGCTGTGGGCACTACACATCCAGCCCACAGCGCTGGTCCCGTCTCTCCCCCTTTCCGCTTCTCTCCTCTCTGTACCGATCGGTACAGAGAGGAGAGGGAGGAACCGGCGTCATGACGTGACGCCGGTTTGTGTACATGTGATCGCTCCGTCATTTGACGGAGCGATCACGTGGTAAACGGCCGCTAACAGCGGCCGTTTACCGTGATCCGTGATGCGCCGGGTCCTCGGGACCCGACGGTCACGGATGTTCCCAAGTGCGCGCCCCAGAGGGCGCGCGGGAGCAAGTTTCTGGGACGTCCTCCCAGGATAAGCCGACCGCGCTGTAGCCGTCTTTTGACTATAGCGCGGTCGGCATGTGGTTAATGACTGTGTTGAGTTATTTTGAGGGGACAGCAAATTTACACTGTTATACAAGCTGTACACTCACTACTTTATATTGTAGCAAAGTGTCATTTCTTCAGTGTTGTCACATGAAAAGATATAATACGTGAGATACTGTAGATATATTCCTGCCCCTTTATAATTTTTAGCTTTCTAGCATTGAGTCATAAAATGAGACAAGACGACAACCAACTGTAATGCTGCTCATGCCCCATTCACATTTATTATGAATGTATTCTTCATTCTCTAAATATTACATGAAACCTACAAAAACAGATCCAATAGATTAGTGTTATAATTCTTAGCTGAGCATTTCCTAAACTGGAACGGCACAAAATGTTTTAAAAAATAATACTAACCAAAATGACACGGCACCAATAAATACTGGATTCTAGCAAACAGACGGCTGTTCTCACAAAGTGTGACAAGCACTTGGAGTACATTCTGAGGAAAACAAATGTGCATTTGTAGGGTCCGAGCCTGTATGCCGTCATGAATCTTGTAAGCACTATTAATAAACATCTGGAAAGAGTCTTAAAGGCATATTTAACAGCTTTATAAATCCAATGAATACATCACACCCATACTGAAAAGCAAAAATTTGCATTTTGCTTCTTTTTTGCATCGGAGCGTGCCAAGCATTGTAACCACAGAATGAATGCATAGTTGGTGCAATGCACAGGCTCATGCACACCACTTCTCTGGCCCCAGGTATGTTATAGGGCTGGAGGAAGTAATCAACTATAGAAAGCAAATTTGGTATCATAGAAATTGTGCTCCATTAAGATCTACAAGTCTCTCCCACTGCACTTCAGGCCCATTCATACCATGCTGGTTCAAATGTGTGGTTCAAGATAGGCTCATTGCAACGACTGGCTGAAATCCATTAAGGTTCCATTCACACTTGTACGACTCCAAACTTGCACGACTTTGGATGGGGGAGACTTCTTGTTACTCTGTGGACCCACTGTTACATGTAAAACATTCAGGTACAAATCATGCAACTTTTGAGGGTTAACACTGAAGTATACAGCCCTCAAGTTGCATGAATGTCAGACCAAAGTAGCACATGAACTACTTTAAGTCACAGATACATGAATGGTCATCAACAGAAAACATGGGGTATGACTTGTCATGCAACTGATGTCCAAAGTCGCATGACGAGTCGCACAAGTGTGAATGGGGGTGCAAGTCCAATAGGCCCAACTCACACCAATGTATTGCACTGGTGGGTGACTAGCGATAATGGATCATGTTGCATTTAAGCGCAGAGCATTACAATGCACGGCGCAACACTGGTTAAAAGGAAAATAATGCTTGCTGGATCTTAAAGTGGAAGTAAAGTCCACTTTTTAACTTGTACCTAAAGGTAAGACTATAAATAAGGCTTACCCGTAGGTACAGTGACCATCAACCAAACTTGCAATGTTTGGGAGATATTCACACAGCATGCAGCCGGCGACGTCACTGATGCATGTGCTGCGATGACTGCCGTGGGGCTCTCATGCCATCGCGGCCCTGGCCATTCATGCAGCTGGAGTCTGCAAACACGCACTAGCACCATTACATTATAACTTAAACCTGCAGGGGAACTAATTTATTTTTTCTTGCAGTTTACTACTACTTTGATGAAATGTGTTTAAAAAAAAAAAAGGCACATCAATGCAACACGTTAAACCCAGGATGTCAACTCAAGTGCATTTCATGACTACCAACGTGAACTGGGCATGGTGTAAATCCAGCCTAAAGACACCACACCTGCATGGTAGAAGATTGCAAGGTAGTGTTTTGCCTGGCATTGCTTTAGAAAAGGGTCACATGCAATTTTAAGCCTATTCAGGTTAGAGCTGCACCAAAATTTTGCTGTCCGAAAATGGCAATTTTCTGCATTTTGCCGGTAGAGAAAAAAGGTGCCGATAACTACGTCAAAAATGCATGCGATTTTGCCATGATTTTAATGCCTTTATGGTGTTCTTCATAGGTAGTGTGGCTAAAAAATAATAAAAAAAAAAACCACACACACACACATCAGAAACTTAACACGAGTGTGTAATGTGTTCTTGCTGCGTTTTCAATGCATTTCAACAGCAAGTTTTTTTGTTTTTTTTTAATTGACCAAAAATGCAGCAAGATTTTTACCACCACAAGAAAAGCGCAAAAGACCTGTGTGAAGACATACATAGAAGTTAAAAAGATGCATTTTTCTTGCGCTAAAGGTGCTGATAATGGTCGACAATAAATTCATATGCATTTAAATTTGTGATATTAATTTAAAGAGTTGAATACAATACAATTATACCTAAAAATATATATTTTCTCAAAAACTGTCTGTTGGTTTCGGCCAAGTGCATTCTGAATTTTCGGTACCAAAATTTCCAATCGGATGCGTTGGCAGCACAGTCATTTTGAAAGGGGCTGCTTTAATGCAATGTACAGATTTAAAGCAGAACTCCAGTCAAACACACATTTTGCTTTGTGGAGTGCAGCATTAACAGTGCATGCAATAGCATGTTAGAGCTGTTAATTTTGAAAGGCACCTAAAATTGATGAGGCATCGTGGCTCTAAAGCCCCATACACACAAATTGGACTTTGTACTAACTTTCCCATGGATTTTTGTACAAAGGGCGTCGGCCCTGAACTTGTATTGCATACACACGGCAGGACCTTTTCAGCCAATTTTAACCAAATCATGTGGTTTTTCTGCTCTTTACCCCCACCTTTGGTCAACTTCTGTATTGTTGTCTGATCTTTTGCATTGGTTCTTAGCATGCGTGTTTGTACTTTGTACAAAAGTCCGATGGTTTTCTGTACACACGATCGGACTTTGCTCCATCGGACTTTTGTTGCCGGAAAGTTTGTCTGTTCGCACAGCCAACAAAAGTCTGATGAAAACAGAAAAAGTTTGTCCGATGGAGCATACACATGGTCGGATGTTGCCTCAAAACAGCCAATTTGCATGTTTGTTGTCAAAAAGTCTGATCATGTGTATGGGCCTTTACACACATGTATTGTAACGTACATTTTGATGCTCCGCTTTTTTTTTGGCATTCGGGTGTGTTCCATGAAAAACATGTTAACAGGCATGCATTACCACAACACACCACAACATCAAGGTGTGAATGGGCCCTTTGCAGTTGTGGACTAAATCCTATATCATGTAAAAAAAAAAAAAAAAAAAAAAAAAAAAAAAAAAAACTGAAAAGATACATATTTGCCTAAAAAACACAGACATTTTACCCAATATTCAAAGATCCAAATGTGCATCAGAAACTACTTATGACTCAGTTTAACATGGTCTGGAAAGTTCCCAAAGAAACCACTTTGCTCTTATCTAGACACACAGAAAACTGCGGCTCACACATAGGAACCACATAGTTTTTAATGATTTCCTGCTCATCGCGCTATTGTTTCCTCACCGGAAAACCAATGTGTGCCGGGTGAAACAATACACATCCAGACCACATGCATGTTACGTACAACAATGAATGGCCTTTATACAGCAGCTTCAGCTAAATACACATTTTAAGAGTACAATACTTTTATTAGTATTTTTTTTTTTTTTTTAAACAAATTAAAACATACAAAGTTTTGTATTCCACATACAAATCACAAACGTTTTACAACATGTATACATCGAATTAAACATAGTTATATTAATGTAAAGCCAAATTAACATTTAGTAATCAAAGTATATAAATATGAACCAATTAAGATGGAGAAAGAGAAAGATCCAAGTTAAAATAATAAAGATAAGCGATTTAGTGTAAATCATCAGGGTGTATATAAAAATCAATGATTTTTTTGATTTAAAAAACAGATTTTGTTTGATAAGACGGCGTTTGAGTAAAAATTTAAAGAATGTTTTCTATTTAAGATACATTAATAATTTAGATTATTCAGCATTAAATGGAGCTTAGGTTGTGTAGCATGAGGCTGTATATTCTGCAATATTTACATTTAAAGTCACTCAATGAATCTAAGCGCTGCAAGCTGAGATAACATGCACTGCATTGATGCATTCACACAACTTCACAGTAACCATGAGATAAACCAAAGGTCAGGAATATTCCTTTATCCCATTGTTTTGCAAATCTATGTACACTACAAACTGCATGATTGAATTGGTTCTGATATCGCTGTTTTACTAATCTGACAGCCTATTATTGTAAACAAGAAACCTTCATTTTGTTTGCAAATATTAAAGATTCTAACAGCAAGAATAAGTCCTCACATTTAAAGAGCACCTGTCATTTCAGATCCATCATGGCAGCGCCTGTTAGTGGGCAGCCACTTACCTGCTGGCACCACCTGCCTCACCTTGTTGTGTTACTGCCACATCACCAGCCGTCCCATTAAAGTGAATGGGATTGTCGGTGACAACAGCGGGTCAGAGGAGGAGCTGCTGCAGAACAGAGATGACAGTTGCTCTTTAAAAATTATGGATTTAATCGAGTGGATTTAAAATCAAGCCTTTTTACTAGTCAAATCCACCCTGAAATTCATAAAGGACGGTTTAAATAAGGGTCCAGACTTATCTAATTGACTATCTCCAAGTTGTAACTTGAGCAAAGTCTGGTGAATTTATGAAAATAACCCATAGTAATCAAAGCTTAAAATACACATTTTAAATGCATACAGGAATTTTCTTTTTCTTTGGGATGGCAGACACCACTACTAGAAAAAGCAACACCCAGGAGCACAATTACAAGCAGTTCAAGTTTCTTAGCAAAGGAAGTTCAGTGATTGTAGATAAGAGATGATACAACTCCCACTACCTGCCGACAGCAACACAGAGGAAAACGGGTTCAAGGAATGGAAGCACAAGGTTATTTCCATGCTAGCTAATAAACTTGGTGACAAACATTACATTAAATACATTA
Source organism: Lithobates sylvaticus (assembly GCA_028564925.1). Lineage (NCBI taxonomy): Eukaryota > Metazoa > Chordata > Amphibia > Anura > Ranidae > Lithobates > Lithobates sylvaticus. The sequence goes on from CM053029.1 coordinate 498,450,021, forward strand.
ACACATCTAAGCTTGTGTCATCTTCCAGAGGTCAAAAGTGAAAGTCTACAACACTGATACTGTAACTTGAAGCATTTGCCCACATATACGACCTTCTCCGGCAAGCACAGGTCAAACACGCCATTATAATGTTCCTGGAGATCACATTACACAGCACTATGGTGAAGGGCCTTCCCTCCTCCACCAATTACTCCCTAAAGAATAAGAGAAAGTTAAATAGCAACTAAAGAACAAAAACATAAAAATGACTGACATTACGTGGTTAATCATCAGAATATGAAGTATATTGTCCCAGCCTACATCATAGGGTAAGGAAACCTGAAATCATTTTTCAGTATGTTTAGCAACATCTCCTGATGTACAGTAGGGAAAATATTTTTTTGATCCCCTGCAGATTTTGTAAGTTTGCCCACTTAAAGAAATTAAGGGTATATCATTTTATCATAGGTGTATTTTAAAATGATATAATATATATCAGCCAAAAATCCAGAAAAAAAAGCTATAATTTAAGATGCAGTACAGCAAAACATGACTTAGAACTTGGTGGAGGAACCCTTGTTGGCAAGCACAGAGGTAATACGCTTCTTGTACTTAGTGACCAGGTTTGCACACATCTCAGGAGGGATTTTGGTCCACTCTTTAAAGATCATCTCCAAATCCTTAAGGTTTCTTGGCCGTCTCTTGGCAACTCGAAGTTTCAGCTCCCTCCATAAATTTTCTATAAGCTTAAGGGCTCTTTCACACGGACGTTTTTCGTTTGTCCGTTTTTCATCCTTCCGTTTTCGGATGCAAAACGGACATACATGTATCCCCATGGGATAGCGGGTGTCAGCGGATGAACATCCGCTGACACCCGATCTCATCCGTGCCCGCTATGGTCCGTTTCTGCAGACGGAGGAAAACCCTATTTTTCCATCCGTCTGCAGAGCGAATCGGATGACGACGGACTCTACGGTCCGTCGTCACCCGATCTACCATAGGGGAGAGCGGCGCTGTGACAGGTCCGTCCCTGCACAGTGTGCAGAGACGGACTTGTCATCTTCCTGCTCAGCGGAGATCACTCCGGCAATCCCCACTGAGCAAGCGGATATCCACAGGGCCGATCTGCGCTGATCCGCCCTGAGTGAAAGAGCCCTAAGGTCTGGAGACTGACTAGGCCACTACATGGCCTTAATGAGCTTCTTGAGCCACTCCTTTGTTGCCTTGGCGGTATGTTTTGGGTCATTGTCAACCTCGAAGACCCATCCACAACCCATCTTCAGTATTCTGGCTGAGGGAAGAAGGTTCTCATCCAAGATTTTACAATACAAGGCCCTGTCCATCAGCCCCCTCAATGAAGCAAAGTCGGCCTGTACTTTTAGCAGAGAAACTGCCCCAAAGCATAATGTTTCCACCTCTGTGGTTGACTGTAGGGACCGTGGTTGACTGTAAGGATGGTGTTCTTAGGGTCATATTCAGCATTTTTATTCCTTTAAACACAGTCAAGTTAAAGCCAAGGAGCTCAATTTTGGTATCATCTGACCACAGCATTTACTTCCAATCCTTCTTTGAATCAAGTAGATGTTCATTGGCATGACTGTACATGTGCCTTCTTGAGGAGGGGGATTCTCTGTGTTTAAGGGAAGAAAAAATGAAGACTATGACCCCAAGAACACGATCCCTACAGTCAAGCAGGGAGGTAGAAACATTATGCTTTGTGGCAGTTTCTCTGCTAAAAGGTACAGGCCGACTTTGCCTCATTGAGGGGCCGATTGACGGGGCCATGTATTGTAAAATCTTGGCTGAGAACCTTCTTTCCTCAGCCAGAACACTGAGGATCTGTCATGGAAGGGTCTTCCAGCATGACAATGAACCAAAACATACCGCCAAGGCAACAAACGAGTGGCTCAAGAAGCATATTAAGGCCATGGAGTGGCCTAGCCAATTGCCAGACCTTAATCCTATAGAAAAATGTATGGAAGGAGCTGAAACTTCGAGTTGCCAAGTGACAGCCATGAAACCTTAAGGATTTAGATAAGACCTTGTAAAGCGTGTACCAAAATCCCTCCCCGAGGTGTGTACAAACCTGGTCACTGTTAGTACAGCGGCTCCAACATGAGCAGTCAGTTTTTGCTCAACCCAAAAATTAAGTTTATGGGTAAGCGCGTGTGTGTGCGCGTATATATATATATATATATATATATATATGGTATATACACACAAAAATACAACATACAAATATATACGATGTGTCCGCCATAATGTCGCATAATGTCGCAGTCACGATAAAAATCGCTGATCGCCGCCATTTAAAAAAAATAAAAAAAATGCCATAAAACTTTTATTTTGTAAACGCTATAACTTTTGCGCAAAAATCAATAAATCGCTTGTTGCGATTTTTTTTTACCAAAAATATGTAAAAGAATACGTAATCGGCCTAAACTGAGGGAAACAAAAAATGTTTTTTTTTTATATATTTTTGGGGGATATTTATTATAGCAAAAAGTAAAAAATTAGTTTTTTTTCAAAATTGACACTCTTTGCTTATAGCGCAAAAAATAAAAACCGCAGGGGTAATCAAATACCACCAAAAGAAAGCTCTATTTGTTTGGGAGCTACGTTGCACGACCGTGCAATTGTCAGTTAAAGCGACGCAGTGCCGAATCGCAAAAAGTGCTCTGGTCAGGAAGGGGGTAAATTCTTCCGGGGCTGAAGTGGTTAACACTTCAGCTGTCAATGGCGGAGACCCACTTGCAGGTCATAGAACCGAGCCTGAAAGTATCAGTTTCAGGCATCGGTGCATTTGCATGAGTACCGATACTTGTACAAATACTCTGCACCGATACTAGAATCGGTACAACACTAATAGCAACCAATCAGCTTCCCTCTCATATTTTCCCATGGCTTGGAAAGCAAAAAAAGTAAAAAATGGATTGACTGCACTCCAGTGCAGACAAAGGGGAGGAAAAGTTTAATAATTCCCCCCAATGCGTTTTTTAAAAAAGGATACAGACTGTTATTACTGGAAGGTAATTACCACGTAAAGAATATGAGGCTCCATTAAAATGCATCAAATTGATGTAACCAAGTTCTGTGGGATGTTTCAAAGAACAGCACATGCCCTTATATACCATTAACATGAGATATAGAAACAGTAATTGATAACATTCCGTTATTTTAGTGAATGTGGAAGATGAGCTTTTAAAATTTTTGTTTTAGATCACATTCCAAAATATACTCCCATTTAAATGATTCATGGTGTTATTTTCTCCACACGGCAGCAATATATATCTTTTGGCGTGTGTTTAGTCAGGTTTAAAGCGATTGTAAGGATTCGTTAAAACACACACACTTGCCTCCACTGTGCAGCTCGTTTTGCACAGAGTGGCCCCTGAACCTCGTCTTCTGGGGTCCCCCGGCGGCTCACACAGCTCCTCCCCACATCAGATAACCCCTTGCGGGCGCACTCGCCAGTCCAGCATTCGACGACTGCGCCATTGGATTTGATTGATAGCAGTGGGAGCCAAAGGCTGTGCTGCCATCAATCTATCCAATCAAGAGCAGAGAACCCCAGGCAGAGAGACAGCGCATCCCCGTGGGTCACGTTCTAGGGCTCAGGTAAGTAAAACGGGGGGGTCTGGTCAATACCAGGAGTTTTTTTCACCTTAATGCATCGGATGCATTAAGGTGAAAAAACACATAGGTTTACAACCCCTTTAAAAAGGTATGAAATGTCCCCATTTTAGACCCCTTTCACACTGGGGCACTTTGCAAGCACTACATCGCTAAAAATAGCGCCTGCAAGCGCCCTGAAACAGCTGCTGCGACTCCAGTGTGAAAGCCCCCCCGAGGGCTTTCACACTAAAGCGCTGCGCTTGCCGGACGTAAAAAAAAAAAATAAAATAAAAACTCCTGCAAGCGGCATCGTTGGAGCGGTGAAGGAGCAGTGTATACACCACTCCTGCCCATTGAAGCTGCAGCTGCGCTTTTAACCCCTTTTTCGGCCGCTAGCAGGGGTTAAAACCGCCTTATAACAGTTTTACTGCTACAAGGCGGCCATATATGTTACACACGTGATCCTGCACTTCCGGGTAGTGGGCACGCACACTCCCTCAGTGATTTTACACAGCGGGAGCCGATCAGTGGGCCCCTGAGTCAGGTTTGCATATATTTAGCACTCAAAAACAGCAGAAAGAGGGTGCCTGGGTCAGTGTGATAGTAAAAGCAAGCAACACTTTATTCACATACACTTGCATAAAAGTATCTTTCAAGCTGCACACAGGGTGGATGTGGATCACCAATCAAGCAGTCATCACAGGGGATGAGAAAACCACTGTGGGGGATAAGCTCAAAATTTGCCTGAAGAAGGCGCCTCGGAAACGCGTAGTGCTCCGCTCCTTCTCGATTTGGTCTCTTGCTAGCTCTGCGAGAGCAGGTGTGAGAGCTGAAGACGCTGCTGGTTATACACCTCCATATGGCAGGTCTGAGCTTATCCCCCACAGTGGTCTTCTCATTCCTTGTGACGGCTGACTGCTTGATTGGTGATCCACAGCCACCCTGTGTGCAGCTTGCAACATACACTTGCAGAAAAGTATCTGATTAAAGCGTTACTTGCTTTTACTATCAAACTGAACCCGTTTGAGGGAACTTTTGCACAAACCAGTCAAGCTACACTTATTGGGATTTTTGTTTTTCCAAAAAATATGTAGCAGAATACATATTGGCCTAAATTGAAGAAGAAACATGATTTTTTTTTTTTATTTTTTTTGATGTTTTATAGCAGAAGTTTTCCCAAATGATTGTCTTTTGTTTATACGGCAATTGTCAGTTAAAGTAACAGTTTTGCATCGCAAAAAACAGCCTGGCCAGGAAAAGGGGCTGAATCTTCTGGAGCTTTAGTGGTTAAATATCCCTCCCAGCAAACTCCTAAGTATACTTTGCAGTACACAAGCTCTTCCCTAACCAGACTTGTAAACTATCCATTCCAATGAAAGACTTCATATCTGTACCAGTTATAAAGATGCGAATGGAGAATCTTCCACACATGCAGAGCCTACCTGGGAGATAGTTGGTAAAAAGGGTGGACATTAAAGTCCAGCTATCCTTTAATGGCATAGATTTCACAGCTAGATGTACTTTTAACATCATAAAACCAGGAAGCCAAACAAAAAGCTAATGAAATGCATATGCAGTGTAATATGCTTCTTGCAGAAGGATCACAAGGCGGTATATGTTTCTTTGTAGCAGGAGGCAGAAAGTCTCATGTAACCTTGGACAAACCAATAAGAGCTGAACTAGATTTGTCTCCCATGATAGCACTAAGCCAGCATTTTACCCGACTGCACAATCTAATTTCAGTATCAATGTGCTGCTGAAGAAGAGCTTTTCTTACCCCTAGTGTGACTTTTTTATTTAGAGAACACAACTACAAAACATTTCAAAACATTTCTTAAAGAGGAAGTAAACCTTCCTCAAAAAAAAAAAAAAAAAAAAAACGGAACAAGGCAAAGGCATAATGAGCTAGTATGCATAGCATACTAGCTCATTATGAATGACTTACCTGAGAACGAAGCCCCCGAAGCGGTCCTCATCCACGATCTTCTCCCTCGCCATCAATCCCAGAGTGACTTCCGGGTCTCGCCGCTCCAGCGCTGTCATTCGCTGGAGTGGCGATGATGTCACTCCCGCGCATGCGCACGAAGGCGCATGCGCCGTACACAGTGGTGCCTCTTTTTTTCTAAGAATCTCCTAAACCATGTAGGTTTAGGAGAGATTTATTGGACCTACAGGTAAGCTTTAATCTAGGCTTACCTGTAGGTCAAAGTGGTTTGTAAGGGTTTACAACCACTTTAAAGAGATAATAAAAAGGAAGGACAAGCTGTTCAGACTTACAAGCACAATCTTATTGTCCATAGGCATGGGTATCTATTGAAAAGTTGAAAAACCATTTGCATATTTAACAAGTTGATGGCACACAGGAAGAACCACTAGGAGGTGAGGCAAAAGAAAGGAATACCTATTGAAAAATACTTTGTTTTGTTAACCTATCCAGTAAGGGTCTCACCGGAACCCGCAGCTGGCAGTGTCTGTAGGTAGCTTATAGACAGATATGTAAAGGACTGAAACCAGTCAGATTGGGAGATCCTCATCTAATATCTACGAGCCGTATTACATCTTAAAGAGACTGCAAAAGGCCCCTTTTGCACAGGGTATATCTGTTCAGTTGATCCCAGCTGATGACAGGTCAGTCTTCGCTCACTGTGCAGGGACGGACCTGTCAGAGCGCCACTGATCTTTATGGGAAGATTGGACGAAAACGGACAGCCTGTCCGTTTTCATCAGATCCACTGGACAGATGGCGAACTTATTGCCATCCATCTGTTGTGAGCGGATCTTGTCAGATTGGATGGCAGGCGGGTGTCAGCGGACACATATCTGCTGACATCCACCTACCCATACATATCAATGGGGGCCCGCTCGGATCCACCTGAAAAACATCCAAGCAGGCCCATCATGTGATCATCAAGGGGCCTTAGGATTCATTTTTTTTTTTTTTTTTTTTTTTATTTAAACCACTTCTATACTGGGCACTTTCACCCCTACCTGTCATGGTCAATTTGCAGTGTTATATTTTGCAAATCATAATTTCTCATAAGATGCACTAGGCCGAAAATGACAGTTTTTAAAAATAGTGATATTTTTTTATATACAATTGTATTACATTCAACTTTTTAATTAATATCAACTTAAAATTACCACATATACTCGAATATAAGCCGAGTTTTTCAGCACTTTTTTTGTGCTGAAATTTTTTTTGTCATTTCGGGACTCTTTGGGTCCAGAGACCCCAAATTTTGGCTGCAGCTAGGGGGAATCTAGGAACCCTTAACTACAGAGTTTGGGTTACTTATGGCTGCAAATGGGCACTGAGGCTGCAAATGGGCATTGTTGACCCTCTTTTCCACTTAAAGTAGCTGCACATTTCTCACCCTAGGCTTATACTCGAGTAAATACGTTTTTCCAGTTCGTGGCAAAATTGGGTGCCTCGGCTTATATTCGGGTCAGCTTATACTCGAGTATATACAGTAATATGAATTTATTGTTGGCCATTATTGGCACCTTTCGTGCAAGAAAGGTCAAGAAAAATGCAACCATCTCTTGTATCATGTCTGCAATCTCTTACTTAAACACATTCGATGCACCTCTAGCAGATATGATACAAAAGATGATCAGAGACTGCAGACATGATACAATGCAGCCTGCCTGTGCCCAGCAGCCTCACCAGTGTACATCGCATGCAGCAGGCCGGTGCCCGGATCAGAGTGGCCATCTTCGTGTGTCACGGAGCAGGGTTTGAATTGGCCGGGCAGCAGTAACAATATCCCGCCTCCTGTGGTCACGTCACACCGATTTAATGTCCTGCCACTGAATCAGTGTGCCGTCTATCACAGGAGGCTGGACATTGTTACTACAGCCCGGACAATTCAGCTCCATGACATGCAGAGATCGAGGGGGAGGAGGGAGTGGAAAACTGGGGCCCGCCAAGGCGACACTCCCGCAATGGAGTGTCCCAATGAATGGCATGAAAGGAAGCCATTCATTGTTTACAGCTGTCATGTGATCTGCCGAGATTGGTCACAGCGAACACATGGTATCAGCAGCTGGCCAGTACACTGATCAATCTTTGGCCTTGTCAGGCGGACACAGCCGGTGACAGATCACACACACACACACACACACACACACACACACACACACACACACACACACACACACACGACTCGTTCTGGAATGACATCATATGACATCCAACCAGAATGCTGAAATTCCCGCTCAGCCAGCAAATTGCTGGGCGGGAACTGGTTAAAGTAACAAACATGCTTACCTGCTCTGTGCAGTGGTTTTGCGAAGACCAGACCTAATCTTCCTCTTCTCGGGTGCCCAGCCAGATCTTCTGGCAGAGTGCCCCCAGATCAAGCCACGGCAGTGATTGGTCAGGAAAAACCCGACAGGGTGGTTGTACACAAGTCAATCAGTAGATCGACTTCTGTACAACCAAAGTGTCCAAACACGGAGCAAAATACGTTTGGTTCCGAATGAACTAGCTGAATTTCGATCCATGCCAGCTTTAAAGTGGATGGGGAAATTGACAGATGTCCATTTTTTAATCACACGGGCTGAACAAAAGAAGAACCAGGCTTAAAACAGCTCCAGGGAGAAGGAAAGTCACAGCAAGATATGTCAGACCACTGCCGGGAACCAGTGGTCGTCCTCTGCACACCAAATTTACATAAAAGAATTTCACCTGAACTTTCAATTGAGCTTCAACCAGCTGCAAGACCCTGCAAGGTTTTGTTGTAAGGTTATCACTCTATTAAGAAAAAGTTCAGCTTGTTGGAAAAAAAAGTAACATTAAAAAAAATGCACATTGCTTTTCTATACGTTAATTTGTCACAAGTATTTTCTTCCAGCACATCTAAAGTAAAGAGCCAATCTGGCAGGCTTTGGCAAAGTCTAAAGTCTATGTCCACATGCACGTGACAGAGGAAAATCTAAAAATTAAAAAAATAAATAAATAAAAAAAAACAAACAGATGATTGGGTAATGCTATATGCCGAAAAGCAGAATTTCTTAAATGCACTCCCCAGTGTCCCATATATATTTTTGAATATCAACTCAAAACGTAAAAATTTTTGCAGCGGTCAGTTTACAGAAACAAAAAAATGGGCAATAGAACTGCAGAATGCAATGTCCTGCTAACAGATGTGTAGGTGTCAGATTCGACTACAAATCTACTGCTTTTTAGACGCCTACCAGTGCAGACAAAAGGTTTTATAAAAAGATTACACAAATATTGACCCATAAAAAAAAAAAAAAAAGACACACACACACACAAACACACACACACACACACCTAAAATTGAAAGGCTGTGTGTAATATAAGAAAGAAAAGTATTTAAAAATCAAAAACACACAAAAAATAAAAAAATAAATAAAATTAAAAAAAAAAAAATAAAAAAAAATAGGAAGAGTCTATGAATACAAAACAATTACCTAGGGATTCTTGACAAGAGATAGTTTGACACCCTAAGGCCCCTTTCACACTTGACTTGTCCCACGATTTGTGCAAAACAATTATCTAGGGATTCTTGACGAGAGTTAGTTTGAGACCCTCCGACTTCAAAGCAGTCCCTGCACTACTTTGGTCCGATTTTGATGCCACTTACACAGGCATTCCTTGAAATCGCAGCAAAAAACGGGTGCAAAATCGTGCAACTTTGAAGTCGCACAAGTGTGAAAGGGGCCTAAGCCAGCTTTTTTCAACCAGGATCCTCCAGAGGTTGCCAAGGGTCTCAGGCAATGAACAGTTTTTACCTCTCGTACATGAGAAAAAAAAAAATTAAAAAAACTCTGCTCTCCCAACAAGCCGCCATAGTATGGGAATAAGATCGGCTCCTGACTGCAAGTCTCTGCCAAAAGGCCACACCCCCCTGCTGCATTTTGTCCTGCCCACTAGGGGCTTAATCATGACACTGATTAGGCCCAAGGGACGGGGCAAAATGCATTTGTTCCTCCATGTTAAAAAGGTTGAGAAAAGCTGCGCTAAGCAATGTACGCCAAAGGAATTATTGGCAGGGCAAGTCCAGTTGGAGTGTATTCTGGCAAGCTTCTCTGCATTCTCCAGAATCTCAACTTTCTGAAGAAGCGTGGTCACCCTTACCTACCGTAGGCCCATCAGGCAGACATGCATCGTGGTGTACTTTGTTACAAATCATGCATGTACTTTTTTGGTATATTAAAAAAGGGGTGTTCGGAAACGTGTTCAAAATGAATTGACCACTAACAAAATGAATAGGCTGCTTTAATGCAACAAAACAGAACAGCCAGCGTTAACACACCAGTGTGAATCCAGCCTCAAGCTGCAATTTTTTTTTATTTTTTTATTTTAGGGAGGGGGCCCAGATCTAATAAAAAGGACCATGGATTAGGGCTAATGCACACTGCAGCTCAAAGAAGCTGCTCCTACAGGCATTTGAGCTTTTATTTTTCTCCACCTGGAAACGCCCCTCGAGGTTTGCCAATGTGCCCATGCACACTATAGGCGGTTTCAGTAGGCATATGAACTTACAGGCACAAAATAAAAATAAAAAACCCCAAAAGGTTTCTTCTGCCTGTAAATGCCTATAGTGTGCAGAGGCAGAGAAAAACGAAGGCTCAAAAAAAAGCTCAAAAACCCATGTATGAGTATCTTTGAGTTGCCGTGTGCATAAGCCCTTAAGATCGGTCTAACATTCCCAAACTGCAACTGAACAGTTCTTTAAAGTGATTCCAAAGGTTTTAAATAAACATGTTCTACTTACCTGCTCTGTGCAATAGTTCTGCACAGAGCAGCCCCAATCCTCTTTTTGGGTCGCTTGCTGGTAGCTCCTCCTCCTGCCGAGTGCCCCCAATAGCATGCCTCTTGCTATGGGGTCACTCAAGCAGGCTTGCTCCTGAGCCACGCTCATGTGAATGGCCATTCCCACAAGCACAGCATGACCCCGACTCCAATTCTTGTCTCATTGGCTGCGACTGACAGCAGCAGGCCCAATGACTTCCGCTGCTGTGCGAGCCAATGAGACCTGGATGGGGCTCAGGTAAGTAAAGGGGGGGGGGGCTAAGGGGAGAGCTGCAACCAAAAAGGTTTACCTAATGGATTAAGGTAAAAAATAAACTTCTGCCTTTAGAAACATTTTAAAAGGTTTCAACAAAGCTAGAAAGCTTTACAAAAAAAGCGTGTTCTACACAATACAAATCAAATGATAGAAGACGGTGTTTGCAGCTCACAGGCTACAAACTACTTCCAAAAGTGAAAAAGTCTAAATTCAGTCAACCTTTTTATTTAGACTGACAAGACAGGGATAACCTTTACATTTCAAGCTACATCTTTTTTTATCATTTTGTACAATTCTGCCTGAAAAGCTGCTGTGCGATGTTCCATTACGGTTAACGTCTGGAACTTTCGTGGCAGAAAACCTACTGCGTCAGATTTAAATGCAAAAAAATTAGTTTAGCAAAGAAAAAAAAAAAAAAAAGTTAAAACCTGCCCAAGCAGAGTTCTCCCTTTTTACTTTTGCAGTGCTATCCGAGTAGCACAATAGCTGGGCCTCTGCTTTGTGTGGCCACCTAAATGATACCATATGGGGCCTCCGGTCTCAGGGAGAGTTTTCTTTGGAAGCCTAATGAAGACATTTGTGTTCCCTTCCCCACCCCCTCTCTCCGCTCTCCCTACTAAAGTACACACAGCTTACACAGGCTACCTTGTGCTCTCCCCCTTTCTGTTTACGCCTTTCCAGTGCTTTGAAACGGGTCCTTTATGTCCCCACAGTGGAAAAACACTCAGAGCCACAGCTTCTCTCACAATGTACGCAGCCAATTAAACAGGAAAGCAATACCTGGTTCAAAGTTTGGCTCCCTAAGTGGCACATTCCAGCAGATGGGACAGGGGCCAGAAAAAGATCAGCTTACGTCGAGGTTGCAAGAAACCAGGTTTTATTTTATTTCACTCCTCTCATTTGGGACCATATATAATTACATTAAAAGCAAAGGTCAAATTAATAAAACCATATTTCAAAAAAGGTAAGTCAAGGGTAGAAGAAAAAAAAAAAAAATAATAATAATTATAAATAATCCACAGACAAGAAACAGAAAACACACACACACACACACCTTGCCTTTTGAGCAATAATGACCATATTGCGATCAATTCAGTGTTACATTGACAGGCATTTAACATGGCATTAAAAAAAAAAAAAAGGAGGGGGATGTAAAAAGGATCTAATAGAAAAAGACAACACATTGGATAAGTTTGTCTTAAACCAGTTAGGCCCCTTTCACACCGGGGCGTTTTTCATGCGGTGCAGCGCTAAAAATAGCGCCTGTTCACCGCATGAAAAAATCCTGCCCCTTTAACTCCAGTGTGAAAGCCGGCGGGCTTTCACACTGGAGCGGTGCGCTAGCAGGATGACAAAAAAAGTCCTGCTAGCAGCATCTTTGGAGCGGGATAGGAGCGGTGTGTTCACCGCTCCTATACCGCTCCTTCCCATTGAAAAGAATGGGAGACCGCGGTAAAACCGCGGCAATACCGCCGCAAAGCGCCGCTACGGCGGCGCTCTGCGGGGGGGTGTTTAACCCTTTTTCGGCCGCTCGCGGGGGGTAAAACCGCACCGTGAGCGGCCGAAAACCGCGGTAAAAACGACGGTAAAGCAGCGCTAAATATAGCGCTGCTTTACCGTCACCGCCCCAGTGTGAAAGGGGCCTTATGAAAAGGCCTATTTTTGCAGTTCAGTCAGTGGGCCAATGGGGGGGGGGGGGGGGGCGGACTTCTCCCCTGTGGTGAGAATACACCGATTAGGGCTGCAGCCTATTGGCTGCAGCTGCTGATTGAAAAACTCAGAGGAGCAGGAGCGCCGCTGAGGGACCCCAGAAGAGGATTGGGGCCACTCTGTGCAAAACCAACTGCACAGAAGAGCCAAGTATGACCAGTTTGTTTTGTTTTGTCTTTATTTTTAGCCGCCTGACAAGTCGTGCTCCATTCTGTACTATGGAACCGTTCTAATAGGAGCGACACAAGCCGACTTAGAAAAAGGTTCCTGTACTACCTTTGGGGTGACTTCAGCAACTTGCATAGACTTCTATACAGAAGTTATTTTGCAAGCCGCCGATGAAGTCGGATGCAGGTCGCCTGAGGCAGTCGCGCTGCAAGTCGTGCTGCCTCAGTGTGAACGCGACCCTCAATATAAAGCTTCTGCCTTTAAACCCCCTTTTAAGCTTTTCTTCCACTTTAAATGATATGAACATGGAATCAACAGATCGAGTTTTATTAAATGTTAGAATGAAGGATTCTAATTGGTTACATGTCTAAAACGGCTCCAGTACCCATGCATTAAATTACAACTCAACTATGAAGGCTGTGAATATTTGACAAGGTCAAACGCTAGACAAGCCCTCACAAAATTAAGACTCCTCCACCAAATCACTGTACACGGTTTATTTACTTCCTATTTCTACCACAATGACTGGCAATCCTGTATTCCATTTACCTCTGCTGATTGACTCTGCATGGCCCTGCTGTCTGCACAACTTCCTCCCAACAAGCTTCCTGCTCTAATGCACCTCTAAGGATGTTCTGCAAGCCCTGAATCATGCCTGCCTTCCTATACAAAATGCAAAAGTGCTCATCAGTCATAGAACCTCTCAAGAGAGGAGAGCGGCTAAACAAAACACTGTAGCTAAAGTGAGGGCGCCTGTAGACGCCTTACTACTTTCACTACAGCTACTGTGTGCACAGGCTAGGCCTCCTAAAAACACATATCAAGCTTTTGTTAAACTTTACATAGTTTGGGCCAAGCTGGCCCTAACAAACCAACTATGGTATGTCCCTTACCAACATGCGAGGCCGCTGGATGTACTGTATAATATAAAAAAAAAAAAAAAAAACTTTATGTAGCTGAGGCTACCAGGTTCAAGCCGAGACCTTCCCGTCTCATGCCCGGAAGACAATAGAGTCTGAGCGGCGCTCAGATAGACATAGAAAGCATTCTAGCAATGAATACAAAGCTTCCCCTCGTTTGGATGAGTAAAAGGATTTGACATTAGCCTGCCTCTGACTCGGCCAATTAGAGGAAGCTTTGTATGCAAGGTTACAATACACCACGTTCTCTGAATGGCTGAGCCCCACTCAGATAGACTCCACTGTGTTTGAACCCGGAACACAGTGCAGTAAGCTATATGTAGCTTCAGCTACAGTTTGTGCCACACATCCAGCGTTCTCACATGCTAGTGACGGAACAAAGTTCTTTTGGTCCAGCTTGGCCCAAGCAAACTATTAGGCCTCATGCACACGAGACGCTGTTAAACGCGCGTTCAGAGGCAGTTGGAACTTTTTTCAACTGCCCCTGAACGCATGCAATGTTATCCTATGTGTCCATGTACACAGTCTTTTTTCCCCGTTTTTAGGCAGTTGCGTTTAACCTCGTTTTTCCAGAAGCAAGAAAAATGCTTTCAGACACTTTGCTTTTCTACGTTTCAGACGCAAAACGCAGCTAAAACGTGGCACCTGCGTTTATAAGACTTTTTAAAAAGGAACACAATTTTTTGGACCAGAAAACTCAGAAATATGATGGTAAACCAAAAAAATACTAGAAAAATTGGTTTAAAAAGTTGTAATTAGTTTAGAAAGTTCATAGAGCGTATATACTCACTAATGCATACATGTTTGTGAAATATCCAACGGACATTCGCTGTGCCATCAACGGATGGGTCCAATATCGACAAGCTCTGATTCTGGGCCTCTCACGCAATTTGCGACGACATTGCTGCCTCATCAAGAGCAACATCAGGAGCATTTCCTGACATATATTCAATAAGGGATCCATTTCCAAAAAAAACCCACAGAAAGAGAGGCAAATGCAAGTGTACAACTGCTCTCTCTGCTGCTCACTCTGATCAAAATGGCAGAAATAGTTAATACATGCTTTCTGAGCTTGGGGAGGGTCTATATGATGTTATCTTTACAAATGCTTATAGACGCAAACGCGGCATGAAAACGTGGCAAAACTCGAATTTTTAAACGCAGGTTTCTGCTTTTTAAAACATGCGTTCAGCAGAGTTTGCATCTGCGTCTCGTGTGCATGGGGCCTTACACTTTTTTTTTTTAACAAAAGCTGGAGTTCAGCTTTAAAGGCAAAAGAAGGTAGTTTGGGAGACAACCAACCCAAGCCACCAGAACTCAGGCATTCCAGACACAACAGGCCATGGAAAATGTTCAGCCAGACATACACTTCACCTTTAAATGCATTTCTACAAAAACAAAGTAATTGCCGCTGGTTGGGTCAAAACCAAGAAAACCTAAAAATGGCAACTCAACTTTCGTAGAAAATATAGCGAATTTAAAAAAATATATATAGCATATTTGAATTGTGGCACAAGCCATATTGTAAGGTTATTAAAAATGACCTTTACTTTTCCATCTGCATCAGTTGTAATTTTCTGTAAAATGTAATATGACAACTTAGAGGTGTTCCCCAAGAATGGTTATTTACTGCTGTGTGATTGGCTCACTGTTTTTCCCACATTTTGTGCATCCTCTGCAACAAAAATTTAGTGAGACGCTCCTAAAGGGTTCATCACTTCTAAGGGGATGGCGACACTGCAACTTTCTTCTGCAAGTGCATCAGCTGAATAATAATGAAAAAAATGTCACTCCCATTCAGAAATCGGCATTCAAAAGACAAAAATCAAACTTTTTCTTCAGAGCATAATCAGCTAGGTTTCCGCAACAGTGTTTGTTAAAATCCTTGCCATGTATATTGATCACCCAGAGGGGAATGTTTTTTCTCATTTAAAAGTGGAGTTTCTCTTTAAATTCAGAGACTCTTTAACCCTCCCGAGAAAAATGTGCCCATTATGGAACACAATGTCAAACAAACAATCTAAGTGCAGCATCATCTATATACTGATAGATGTAAACAGACTAATGAGGAAATGCGTATAAACTGTTGGTCCGATTTGAACAAGGCAGTAATTAAAACCACCACATGGTTTAATTAAACAATAATCTGTGGAGAGCAAATTATAATGAATGAACGCCAACATGCAAGGCAGACGTAATCCTTTATGCACATTCTCACATCGATAAGTGTGATCATACCCAGACATTCTATCACTCACATTTCACATTTCATTAGGGGATCTGACAGAGAAAACCCCTTTTGAGCATCTCCTTGGAGTATAAATTTCACATCTCAGTGTCTTAATCAGACACAAGACAATTATCAGCATTTTCCAGGACTACACACAGATCTATCACAGGCAGCAGAGTCAGCTGGATCCCGGTGTGAAAGTCACTAGGAGGGGTGATGAAAGTGGCTTGTACTCAAAGGCCTTCTCCAGCTTTTCATAAACCTATATGCTGAGGCCCAAGAGGGATGAAATACCGGAAGATCAGCACAAATACCCATAGAATAACAAAGGAAAGCTCAAACAAAAGGGTAGGAAAACACTGAAGTTAATATACTAAAAATATTTGTCAGTGTTCTGTGTATCCTTTAACTGTGAGCAAGGAGGCCATGCATGAGCCTAGTATTCCCCGGACATAGGACATTACACAAGCAGCCCTGATAAAAAGAAGTGGATTTGTCAATTACAACCTATGATCCTAAAACTGCCTATTCATGCTATAGATTCTGTGGCCACAAATTCAACCAGCAACTAAGAACAAATCAGTGCCATACACTAATTTGCTGAATGGGCTGACATAGCACCCCGCCACTCATTACCAAAGGCTAAAGGGAAATGGCAATGAAAAAAAAAAAAAAAGCCTTGATGACTGGCTGTCATGGTGCCTCTCCAGCTTCAGTGCTTTCAGAGTCATTGATCTGCAATGAATATGCAGATCAGTTAATCATACTGTATGTCACTTGTGTGACAAATTACATCCTCACTCTGTACAGAGGTTTTCCCTCTCAAGGGGCAGCAAAAGCACAGAAAGACTGGATGCCACTGGGACAGGTTTAATATGATAAAATCTAAAAATAACAAAACATATTATACTTACCTGCCATGTGCAGTGGATTTGCATAGAGCAACCTCAGGTCCATCTCTGGTGCTCCTGGCCCCTCCCCATCCTGTTGAGTGCAGCTTGCTATGGGGGTACCCAAGTCAAGCCACGGCTCCCCTTTTCCAGACACAGAGCCACGGCCCAGCCCCCCCCCCCCCCCTCTACCCTCACTGGCTGACAAAGCAGCGGGAGATGAATGGGAGCATTTTTTACGTTTTCCATTAAGAGCCTTCAGCTACCAGAAGGAAGGAGATACAGCTTAAATGAGATACAGCTAAGAGATGCAGCTTAAAATTAGTAAAATGTTTTAGTGGAGAAAAAAAAAACAAAAAAAACAAACACACACACAAAATATATATTTCACCATAAAATGAACAGGATTTAAAAAGTTGGCCAGGTCTTTGGTTTCATGCAGAGCTCTATCAGCTAGTAGATTTAAGCTTCAATCAAATTTTCCGACAGGAATTGTGTGATAACAGGCTGTTGGCAGAAAATCCGACCGTTTGTACGCTCCATCAGACAATTGTTGGCCAACTTTCTGTGGACAAATGTTGAATGGCAGGTTTATAAATTTTCCGCAAACAACGGTGTGTTGTCGGATTTTCCGAGTGTGTGTGTACACAAGTCTGTCGGACAAAAGTCTAAAGTACAAACACGCATGCTCACCAAACACAACATTAACAGAATGTGCCCAAAGAGTGGCGCTAAAGAGATGAGAAACCACATAGTACTTCACTACGTTTGTGGGCCAACAATTGTGTGCCGTTTGAATGCAAGACAAGTTCCTGGCCAACGCCCTTCGGACAAAAGTGACGATTTGTCGTCTGTGGAAAAATACAATTGTGTGTACGAGGCTCAAGAGTACCTGATTTGCAACACATTGTTGAGCAGAATGAAATTATGCTTTGATTGACACCAAATACGATAACACTATGCACGTTCCACTTAGGAGATCTAATGTGTCCGATTCACCGGCTGGACATCGTATTATTAGGTGCATTTTCTCTTTGATTGCGAATTTTAGAAACATTAGCATACATGAAGATACCTCCATCACAAAAAGGAATTCTGGAATAGAGTTCAGAGCCTCAGTTAAGTCAACATGTTTCTTTCAAAACAATTTCTTTAAAGCTCATTTAAACTCCAAAAATTGAAGCCCAACTCCAGGATATTAGAAAACCCAACCCCAGGGCAGGAGCTTAGCTTGGCTCAGAGGAAGCTGTGATTTATTTTACTGCAGGATGGCTCAGGAAAAAGGTGTTTTGGAATCAAGACCCAGGAGAAATGTATACACAATTCTCCTGTTGAAATTGTATATATGTAGCTTTAAAGTCCTTTGCTACAATTGGTATCTTAGTAATTCTGTGACCACCACCCTCTTGTCAATGCCTTCTTCATTGTATCTCATTGTATCCAGGGATGGACTTTAAAATATGTCTGCCTTGTTTACCGTAATTACATGGTGGACCAAGGGGTTTCACAGTTTACACAATACAAGTTCCTTTTGCCTTCTATCAAGCTCACAAGAACGGATAAAGACACATCTGGTAAGATTATCAAGTATTTTCTACAATTGCTAAAACGGTTTTAAAAACAAAAAATTTTATAGCGGACTCTTCCGCTTTAAGGAATGGTAAACTGCAATATTACATTTATGTTTCATGGTTAATTACACTTTAACACCTTGCCCAGTTATATACACTGATTCTTTTATGGATAGTGTAAGGCCATTTAATTGGCCAAGAACAATAAAAAAATAAAAATAAAGATTGTGTCCGATTGTACACCTAGTGACATTTTCTGCCAGTCAAAGAAATAACCAGTTATTCAAAAAAAAAAAAAAGAAGGACTAAAAAATTTAAATGATTCTACAAAGCCATTATTGCAGCAGGGGAAAAAAAAAAAATATATATATATATATATATATATATATATATATATAAAATAAAAAGTAATGCAGTTTTATTCAAAGTTGGAAACACAATTAATAAATATTTAAAAGAAACAAAAAACAGACAAAGCTGGATTCGTATTTGCAGTGCTTGTGTTTATGTAGCATGGCCTCAAGGAGAGGAAGTTTCAGCATTCCTGGGGGAGCCGATTCTGCTTTGTTTACATACAAAAGAAACAAGCTCTGCATTGAGTGCAAAGGCCACCCTATGCTATCCTAGGACACTTCATTTTCACTGATCCTGGCTGGAGAGGTTGTGAAAGAAAGGAGGAAAACAAGTCAGGTTTTAAAAGCTAAATAATAATCATGTTAAAAAAAAAAAATACAAATGTGTTCATGTTTTCTGCCCAATAACCTTTTACATTGGAATGCGCCTTTTCAAAGTTTGAAATGTATGCAGGGATATACGCTTTTTGTTCAGGCCCCTTTGACATACTACAAGTGTTCTTGCTCGCTATTTTTGCTGTGCAATTTTCACACGATTACGAGTCTTGCACATTCACGTCAATGGGTTGCCAGATGCGCAGTGCGTCTCCCAAAGGAAGCTTCTGGGTCCTTTGGGCAACAAGCTTGGTGGGAGTTTTAAACATGCATTTTGCGGCGATTGTCACGCGACAATCGCGCCACATTTGGGGCACCATTATGAATAGGCCCAAATACCCTTTCTTCGCAATTTTGAACTGCAGCGATTCTGCTCACGATTACAAGTTGCATCATGTGAATGGGACATGAATGTCCTGAATTCAGTGGTAAACGATCATATTACAAAAGTAATAGCTAATGATTGACCAGAATAGAAAACATCAGACTCATTTCCAACTTCTCCGACTTTGATACTGTGTGGTCATTACAAAAATTCAGAGAACAGGGCAGCTGCACAAAGGGAAAAAAAAAAAAAAAAACAATCATAAAAGCCACATAAAAACCTTGTAAATGATTGTGCCAACATCAAATCTCCATTTAAATCTTTACAAAAAAAAAAAAATTGTAAAAAAACAGAAGCCATTCACTGCAATTGCACACTGGCTACTGTTTACAAAACTGGAGCAAAGTTGCAGCAACTATACACAGTGAACAAACTCCTTCACCAAGCCTTGGTTCACACCAGTGCGACTTGACAGTTCAAAGAGTCACATGACAGGTCGCAACCCATTTGGAAGGAAGTGTTCAAATTGCTGCGACTCAATTTCCTGCACTATTTCTGTGCGACTTACGTTGACATCTGTTAAATGAAGTCACGCAGATATCATCAAGTTGCAATGGGTCCACTGTACAGCCCAGCCCCAATTTGAATACTTGCCTATTCTGGAGAAAACACTGCTCAAGGCTCCTTTTAATGCTGGTCACATGACAAAGCATAGGTCATGTGATCTGATGATTCGTCAATCTGAGCACACATTCTCCCCTCAGCCATTTCAGCGTTTGGTTAGGCGAGCAACAGAAAAAAGGAAGTGTAGAACAGCATTCCTCTCCAAGAAATAGGAGTATTTTAGATATTGTTTTTGCACTTTGTGTCTCAGAAATACTAAAATGTATAACTGAAGGCAAAAGTTTTGGACAGAGCCTAGAGGGATCAGAACACCTGTCATGTTTTTGTTGCTGTGCCCCCGGTAGGGAAATTCTTCCACTCCATTTGTCCTAATTAACGTTCAAGAGTGAAAGGGAAGATAAAATCCCAAATTGAGTGCTGATCAGAACAGGAACAGACAGGAAATCTTCCAATGGGTATACTAGTACAGGAGGTCCCCGAGTTACGAACTCGTTAGGGACTGCCCGCCTGTTCTTAAGTCGGAATTGTTCGTAAGTCGGCCGCGCATGCGCAGACCGACAATTACGGACATTTCCGATGTTCCGTCTAATGCCGTTCTGCGCATGCGTGGCAAATTACGGACATTTCCGAAGTTTGCCAGCATTTTCCGAGGCTCCGTATGGCCGCGCATGCGCAGAACGGCCGGAGGATGGCGGAAAATGGCGGAGGGTCCCCGCAGCGTCCCGTTCGTAAGTAGGGGATGTTCGTAGGTCAGGCGTTTATAAGTCGGGGACCCCCTGTAGTCTCTTCCTGTTATGACTGTGGGAAAGTTAGGCCCCTTTCACACTGGGGCGGTTTTCAGGCGGTACAGCGCTAAAAATAGCGCCTGTACACCGCCTGAAAAAAACAGCCCCATTCACTCCAGTGTGAAAGCCGGTGGGCTTTCACACTGGAGCAGTGCGCTAGGAGGACGGTAAAAAAAAAGTCCTGCTAGCAGCATCTTTGGAGCGGGATAGGAGCGGTGTATTCACTGCTCCTACCCATTGAATTCAATGGGACACTGTGGTAATACCGCGGCAATATACTGCGGCTGCGCTTTGTGGGGGATTTGCGAGCAGCCGAAATACCGCAGCTAAAACGACGGTAAAGCAGCGCTAAATATAGCGCTGCTTTACCGTCGCCGCGGCTCCCACCCCAGTGTGAAAGGGGCCTTAGTGAAGAGAAATTTCCCCAATGGTACAGATGCCAAAATGTGCCAGCAGTTCCACTGAGTGTTTTGCAAACGCAGTACAAAGCAACAGGTTAATTGCAATGCCAGTCCCCATTTATACCTACCTTCCCTCTTCTGCACAGTTCTACCACAGGGGTAAGGAAAAGAAGCCCCATGTAAAATCTAGGTCCTGATGGTGAGGACTATGCGGTCAATTTACTTACGCATGCAATATAAAAAAGGTGCATTACTCATTTTTCAGAAATATTGCATGAGATAAGTGAGTCAATTCTTCAAAAGTAGAATTTTGAACGCAAGAGGTGCATACCGAAAAAAAGAAAAAAGGAGATAAATCATTAAGGTCAATTCACTAAAGAACACGCACATTCATCATCACCTGGCAGTAGCCAGTGGGTATTTTAGCAATGTACAAAACAACAAGGGGAACTCTGCACTGCCCTGTAAAACCGGCCATAGAGGGTTGGAATCTCCGCTGGTTCAGCAAGGACAGGCAGAGATTCAAACCATGTATGGGCAGGCTGATTGTACCCAACTTAAATTGATGGATCAACTTGGATAAAGCCAGCCTGTCGGATTTTACATATGATTGCTAGCAGCTTTTATAGCCGCTAGCAGCTATCACTGCGTTTTCCTGGAAGGGGCAGCTTCCCCCGCCGGGAAAATACAATGGTTCCATTGGAGGGAATCTCCCATCAACACGGACTATGTTGATGGGGAAAAAAAAATCCAAGTGATTTTCTTTCCTGCCAGCTAGGGTCTCTCCGTTTAAGGCCAGCTTTAGTTAATGGCATCCCAGTCTTAGCCCGTAGGGTTCAATATTGAGTTGGCCCACCCTTTGCAGCTATAACCGCTTCAACTCATCTGGGAAGGCTGTTCACAAGGTTTAGGAGTGTGTCTATGGGAATGTTTGACCATTCTTCCAGAAGAGCATTTGTGAGGTCAGGCACTGATGTTGGATGAGAAGGCTTGGCTCGCAGTCTCCACTTTGTGAAGGCCAGTCAAGTTCCTCCACTCCAAACTCACTCTTCCATGTCTTTATGGACCTTGCTTTGTGCACTGGTCCAAATCATTTGGTGGGGGGGGGGGGGGGGATTATGGTGTGGGGTTGTTTTTCAGGGGTTGGGCTTGGCCCCTTAGTTCCAGTGAAGGGAACTCTTAAGACATCAGCATACCAAGACATTTTATGCTACCAACGTTGTGGGAACAGTTTGGGAATGGCCCCTTCCTGTTCTAACATGACTGCGCACCAGTGCACAAAAGCGAGGTCCATAAAGACATGGACTGAGCAAGGGTGGTGGAAAATTAACTTCAAGCGCAAAAATTCACATAATAGTAACCAATACATAAAATTAAGTGTAACAATCTAAACAATAAAAATTACAAAGTGCTATAATGGTGTGAACCTCTCAACTAAGTTGTTGCACTTGAAGTAAATTTTTATTGCAATTATCTATAGCAGGGGTTTTCACCATCCCTGCCAAGTTTCATTTTTTAGTTATTTTTTCAGTTCGATGTGCATTATGTGACGTTACATATCACCAGTATGGTGGCTGACGTTTGAGATTTTCATACATTAGAGGGTTCCACAATTATTGTTAAAGCGGAGTTCCACCCTAAAGTGGAACTTCCACTTATCAGATCCCCCCCCCCCTCCGGTGCCACAATTGGCACCTTTCAGGGGGGAGGGGGGTGCAGATACCTGTATAATACAGGTATCTGCACCCACTTCCGTATAGCTGCCCCGCCCCTTATCCGGAGCTGCCCTGTTGTGTCTTGAGAAACAGTTCCCAGGACACAGCGGGGACCAATAGAGGCGCGCAGCGCGACTCGCGTATGCGCAGTAGGGAACCGGGCAGTGAAGACGTTGCGTCTTCACTTCCTGATTCCCTGACAGAGGATGGCGACGGGGCAGCGAGAGATGAGCGGTCTCTCGTCACATTCTGCCTACACCGCTGGAACCAGGAACAGGTAAGTGTCCATTTATTAAAAGTCAGCAGCTGCACTATTTGTAGCTGCTGACTTTGAATATTTTTTTGTGCGGGTGCAGCTCCGCTTTAAGTTATTGATTAGTAAGTTAGCGCTGCACTTATTTTGTGGTGTGGGAACACATACCAGTGCCTAGCGGCAGGCCTTTTCCTGACACTTTAATTTATCTTCAATAGTTTATTGTAAATAGTAGTGTGGCGATTACGTATTATACTAAAGATCGGCATGTGGCATTAACAGACGGAATTCAGTTGTGCCCCACCAGCTCCCATAGACAATGTGCCTAGCTGCTGAGTTCAACTGCCTAACCCTGGACTCCGTGCACTGATAGTGCCAACCAATGCCACCTAATAGGCTTCACTGATTGGCAGCACAGGTGGGCACTGATGGGCAGCACTGATTTATGGCATTGGTTGGCACTGATAGGCACTCATCGGCAGCACTGATAGTAGTAGACAATCCATCGGTGTGGAAATAGGAGATGATTCTGTGAAAGCACACTAGAAAATCTTCAGAGTTTAATATTTATGTGTGCATTTATTTACAGAACAAAACTCCCCCTGGGGCAGTGTTGGCATGCAAAAAAAAAAAAAACAAACACCAAAAATAACTTTTAAAGCGGTTCTGCACACATTTTATTTAGTAAATCTCTTTGCCTTCCAAATCAGGCAAAGAGTACTAAATGAAATGTGTTTTTTTTTTCAGTTACCTTGTAATCGATGACTTCCGGTCCTCTGTCTCTGCGGGGGTGGGCGGGGTCTGTGCGGGGATCCTCGTCACGACGCACTGTCTCCTGGGATCTGGTGTCATTGATCCCAGGAGCCTGTGCGGGCATCTTCCGAAATCTCGCGAGATTTCGGACACATCTTCCGAAATCTCGCGAGATGTCGGCAGATGTGCCGACATCTCGTGAGATGTCGGAGAACGTGAGCTGCACTTTGCCGTTACTGCGCACGCGCAATGGCGGTGCATTCTGGGCCATCTAAAGTGCCTGTGGGGTTTCACATGCCCACAGGAAAGATGGCCCCCAGCACAAAAGAAGAAGATAAAGAACTTCATCGGACGAAAACCGGCAGCGATCACGAATGAAGATGGAACAGGTGAGTCCCCTAATTTTTCTATTACCCCTTAGCATATTCCCCAAAAAAAAAATAAAAAAAAAACCCCGGTGCAGAACCGCTTTAAAGGCAAGTTAAAATACTGAATTGACTACTTTTGACCATTTCATCTCTTAAGTGAATTGACATCTATGTCCCCACTCCATGTGACAGGACTAGGCTTTAGACCACAGTGGCTTCCTGTTAAGGACACTATCTGCTTGCAAAGGTTTCCTCCAAATACTTCCAATTTCCTCCCACACGCCAAAGACATACCCATGCTTTTCAAGTTGGTTGAAAATTGTGGCCTAGTGTGTACATACCATTAATGCCATAACAAAGCCTCTAATTTTTGTACTCCCCTCAGTGGAAGGACAGCAGCCTGCTTTTACATGTTTATTCTGGGTGGCACATCACGCTGACGGCAATATTGTTAGCTGAATACTCACCATCTTTTCTTGATGAGCAGGATCAGACAGTATTTGGGTTGAGCCCTTGAGTCTGTGCCAGGACTGGCTTTGCTGTACGTCTTTATTTTGCTTGGGTTGGAACCACAAAATGGGAGGGGGGGGGGGTTGGGGGACGCACTGGGCAACTTGCCCAACTGTAACTCAAGACAAGGTAGAATTGAAAGCAAAAGTACGTTAAATTCTAAAAAGTACATTATCAAAGAATTGTAGGTACCGAGTATAGTTAGCACTGTTTTTTTTTCCCCCTCTGTGTATATCTCCATCCAAGAAAAGCAGACAAGGTCTGTCTGAACAAACACTGGATGTGGTGTATGGCTGACACATTTATAGCACACAGCCAGGCATTGCAGTGGTTAATTTTTTCCAGCATTTTTCATTTTGGAATTAGGAGACGGGGGTGGGGAGCCTACTTATTTTGCACTGGTGAGCCTACAGTATGCAATTATCAGGTTCCAGGCTGTTACTGGAACATTATCTGCTTGCACAAGACATGATAGGATGAAGATTACAACTGAATTCCTGATAATTAAAAAGGTGTGCCAGACTTTCACTTGCAGAAGATAATGAACAGCTGCTTTTTTTTCTCCTTTATTTCACTTTAGGGTTTTCTTTTATGAAAATCTCTCTAATCTAATTAGGATTTTTCCAAGGTTTGGGTTAAATACATTTTATCTGTAATTTACTGAGAGCCGCTGGTGGTGAAAATATCATATTCAAGAGATGTTGAATTGATGAAAGGTCAACATCTTTCTTTCTAGAGAATTTGATTCTTGTCATGGAAACCTGCAGCACAGTGAAGGGTAAATGAATTACAAGCTATAATTACTCCTTTTATCACTTGAATATGGATTTTAAATCCAATCAATCAATCACAGAAGCTATGGATCCAAATATTTGCTCCTGCAAAGTTTCATCTCTCCAAGGTGCCGCAGTAAACTGACAGTAAAGGGGCACTCTACTTAAACTGGAAATAAACCAAAATGTGGCTCTATGTGCCATCCATGTGTTGCTAAAACACCAGCAAACTGAATACAGTAGGTAACGTGATCTGATGTCACGGATCTCGGCTCTCCTCTGCGTGTCCCATCCCAAAATCCATATGTATTGCTTCTTCATTTTCTGAATACCTACATCTCTCATACTCTTCCAGGACCTCTTCAGCCTCCTTTATTAACAAGTCAGGATACCGGGCCAGGCGTTTTGCCAAGTGCTCGGCAGGAACCTGACCAGAGGAGCAACAGTGTGGTGGGATCTGCCTGGACATGGTTCTTGGGAAAGCCATATACGTTCACTTTCATACAACTACAGTGAGGACCTTCATGCAGTACCACTCAGACCAGGCTCTAATGCCTCGTTTCCACTGAGTGGATCGGTTCGGGTCGGTACAGTTTGGAAGGGTTAGAATGGTCCAGCCTATTCAGTTGAGCGTTTCCACTGAAAGTCGGACCACCAGGGTCCATACGGGGTTTAGAAAAAATGCCTAGCATGGCCTCACACTGATTGGCAGACAGAAAAACGTCTGCCAATCAGTGGAATGTATCGTAGCTCCGCCCTAACTGAACTGTTCCATTTTCTAAGGCCCCACATCTGAAGCAGGACCCTGAATGGGGACCAGGATTTCTGCAGTGTTTCCCCTTCAGATCAGCCTTAGCATGCGAAATCTGTGTGCAGAGGGTCCGATACAAGCTGAAGATCCTGTCCAGGCAAAACTGGAGCACCACTGGGTGTGGGTGCCGGTGGGGGCCCTGAAGGGGAAACTCTGGTCCCTGGTCAATCATGTTTGTGGAGATTTGGATTGGTGCTGAGGTCTGACAGTCCAGGTCATATCCCGATATCACTGAATTACAGGCTTATCCAAGCTTGCCTTCTGGTAAGCACATCTTTAGAGTGGTGGTGGTGGATCACGGTGTATCTGGTGGATTTCTTACAGTCATCAATTTGGACTTTTATATTGTTATATATAATTTTTTTCAGCCACATAAGACTTCACTGGACTTTCAATGGTGGTTCTCATTTGTTATTTGATTTAGCATATATACTGATTGATCAATATTGTTTTTTCACTTTTTGGTATTTTACCATTATATTTAGCGCGGCTTTTTGTATTATATAGTTCTGTTTGTGTATATCTCACATTTTTTTAGCTGCCGTTTCTTCCAATATTTTTTATTCATCACAACTAACTTATTTAAATTGTTAATCACATTTATTCTTCACTGGTTAGGGATTAGCGCGGTGTTTGCGTCACTTTTTCTTTGATTGACAGCAGCAGGAGCCAATGGCTTTCAATTCTCTCAGCCAAGCCTGTGAAGGCCAGTAGAGGAAAGAGGAGCTGCTGCAGACGTGCACAACGCTGGAGCCAGATTGGGTTCAGGTGAATATTTAGGAGGAGCTGGGAGGGCCCACTATTAAAACATTTTTAACCATAATGCATTAAAGCAGAACTATAGGCAAACACATTTTTACTTAATTTTAGGTAGAGCAAAAAGATTATAACCCCTGCCAGTTTAGATTTCCATTCACTTCCAGTCCCATAGCAAAAACAGGAAGTGAGAGAAAATCACTGCAAATTAAAAAGGAACCCCCGGGTCATCAGAGCTAGTGTTCCCATTGGAAGATTTCCCCTCCATTACTTTTCATGGGAGGACCCCAAATTTGGCATGGTCTTTTATTTCACTTTCAATGACAAAACAGTAAACAGGGGAGAGGGAGAGAAACTCCAACAGGGGAACAGACATTATTCAATACTGAAAATTATTTTATTTTTTTTAGTTTTGCCTTTAGAACCACTTTAAAAACATCCTAAACTAAGGATAGTATTTTATGAAGATACACACAGATGCTGTGCTCTACCAATAGCCATTGTCCATGTTTACCTTGCAGGAGGCATATGTTCAGAATCCTGTATTCATTAAAGTGTTACTAAACCCAGGACCCTGCGTTCACTAGATTTTTGAAAATATAAAGTACTAAAAGACCTTTTCTCATCAGCGGTATATAGCAGTCTTGCGACTTCTATCAGTGTCTGGTTAAAGCTTGTAGGAGCGAGTTTTCATTCTCCTCTGACTGTCCTACGAGACCGAATGACCCCTGACCCTCTGGACAGTGCTGACTGGCCCTGTGCTGATCACATGCATCCACTCCAAAAAAAAAAAAAAAAAACTAGCAATACACACCAAACTGAGCATGTGCAGAGTGCCTTTAAGGCTTAGTACTATCAGCAGATGGATAGGGGACAGTAAAAAAGGGGAGGATCAGAGAAGACAGGATCAAACTGCCTTTACACAATGCAGAGGATTAACCCCTTAGGTTCTACAGCGAGTACAACAAGCATGCTTTACTGCATAAACTGATAGATTTTACTGTTGTGAGTTTAGTAAGACTTTAATTTTAGATATTAGCTACAGCATAGCTTGGAAATTCTCATTTCAAAAGACAGAATTCTCTTCATCCCATTAAACATACTATAAACCTAGGTTAAAGTTGTCCCTATCTGTACACTATAATCATCTCATTAACTTAAGTATTTTTCTTCTAAATTTATTACAATAGGTTTTATTATGAAACTTATTTGATGCCACGCTGCAAAACATTTTGACACTTGAAATTAATGGCACAAAGTTTTCACAAACAAAAACCCGATACCCTTTCTCGCTGTACTGAGGAGACATACGCCCTGAATATTTATTAGCAGACTAAAAGACAATATCCCTTTTCCTTTTCTAGAAAGGAATGCATTTTCCTTCTTATGACTTTATAGCAGACAATAAATCTGCTTTACTACAGTGCTGCTTAGTGGCATAAACGTCTAAGGATCATTTAATGCTATACCTGTGAGACGTGGAAATTTATTGCGGGAGGTTTCCGTGAATGCACTAACGATTTTATCAGTTTCCACTCCTTATAGTTTTGTAGGCATTACACAGATTCCTCCAGTTCTGCTCAGCAATTATCTGTTCACATTGAAAACCAGTAAATGGTTAGTCCAATCATCTAACTTGCAGAGCAAAAAATCGCAACTATATTTTTTTCAAATTGGTGATCCCTTTTAAATTGGTTACGAATTCTTTAGGACAATACAAATCTTCTGGATTGTTTCAGTAAGCACTTCGTAAATTGGGAACCAGTCCTTCAAAATCAGAGCAAATGTTCCTCTTTATTATGGGTCTATTGTTCGCATGAATCAAAGACGTGCATTAGGCTAGGTTCACATCTATACATTTTGTAGTGCGTTTGCAGATCTGCACTACAATTAAGGCTGGGTTCACACTTTTGGTCCATTTAAAGGTCCGAATTCAGCCCAAAAATTTGGGCTGAAATCGGACCTGAAACTGTGAATGGAGAATGGTGTTCCAGTGTGAACCCAGCCCAAGGCCCAATGAGGTGAAAAAAAACGAAGTTACTTACGGTAACGTTCTTTCCGGGAGTCTTTCAGGACAGCCACCTGAGAGACCTTGGCTCCTCCCCTCTGTAGGAAACACCTGCGCCAGCTTGCTATAAATTTCCTCCTCCCCTGCTGCTCCTCAGTTCTTTGAAGAGCACCTCCAGTTTGCTGGGGAGACACAAGAAACATATGATACACATATAATAATTTATATCACATTTCCTGTAAGGAAACCTCATACTTGATATACATTTGGGTGGGTACCCGGCTGTCCTGAAAGACTCCCGGAAAGAACGTTACCGTAAGTAACTTCGTTTTTCCCCTATCGTCTTTCAGGACAGCCACCTGAGAGGATAACCGAGCACTTACCCCTAGGGCGGGACCACAGCTTGTAAGACCTTACGTCCAAAGGTCTGATCTTTAGCTGACCATAAGTCCACTCTATAGTGTCTTACAAAAGTGGCAAAGCTGGACCATGTTGCCGCTTTACAAATCTGTTCCGGCGTCGCTCCAGCTCTCTCTGCCTGTGACGCTGCCATTGCCCTTGTGGAGTGTGCCCTGATTCCTTCTGGGATCTGCATACCCCCTATTTTGTAAGCCTGCTCTATGGCTTCCCTTAACCATCTGGCTATTGTACTCCTTGAAGCCTTGTGCCCTTGCCTGGCTCCAGTGTATAAAATAAATAAAGACTCCGTCTTTCTGATTGACTTTGTTGCCTCTAAATAATGCAGGATGCATCTCCTGACATCTAAACTATGAAATTTCACTTCCTTCTCCTGAGAAGGATTCGGACAGAATGATGGTAATACAATTTCTTGACCCCTGTGAAATTTTGAGGCCACTTTAGGTAGAAACCCCGGATCCATTTTGAAGACTATACGATCCGGAAAGATCTGGCAAAATGGGGGTCTGATAGATAGGGCTTCCATCTCACAGACCCTTTTGGCTGTAGTAATTGCTACCAAGAAGATTGCTTTAAGTGTCAGCATCTTCAGGCTGCAATCCTTTAATGGTTCAAAGGGATCTGCTGTCATAGTTTGTAACACTAATGACAGGTCCCACTTGGGGAAGGCTGTGCTTTGTGGCGGCCTTTGTCTGCTCACGGATCTAAAGAGTCTGATTATCCAGGGGTTTGAGGCTAAACTCCTCTCCTGGTAAACTGACAGTGCTGACACTTGACTCTTTAACGTGCTGAGGCTTAGTCCTTTGTCTACACCACTCTGTAGAAACTCTAGGACTGCTACTGAGCTTTGTGTTTTAAAGTTGTTCTCTGTACACCAACGATTAAAACATTTCCATACCTTCTGGTAGATGTTACGTGTCTCAACCTTCCTGCTTTTCAGCAGTGTGTCTATCAGACGGTTTGAGAACCCTTTGGCTCTTAATAGCTGTTCCTCAGATACCAGGCAGCTAGTTTCCACTTTCCCACCTGTGGACAGTGCACTGGGCCCTGGGCTAGCAGATCCTCTTGGATTGGTAGGAACCAAGGAGGCTCTATGGCTAGTTCTTTGAGCATAGAGAACCACGGTCTCCTGGGCCAGTGAGGTGCTATAAGGATTAATGACGTGTCTTCTGTACGAAATTTCCTTATTACTGCGGGTAGTAGTACTGGTGGGGGAAAAGCATAACATCTGCTGAACGCCCACTTCTGCGCCAATGCGTCTACCCCGAGTGCTCCCTCCTCCCTTTTTAGGGAGAAGAAGGCTTGGACTTTCCTGCTTTCTCTGGAAGCAAATAAGTCCACCTGAGGTATTCCCCATTTTTTGGCAATCTGGTCGAATACCTCTTGTTTTAGCACCCATTCTCCTTCTCTTACTTTCTTCCTGCTGAGAAAGTCTGCCACTCTGTTTAAGTCTCCTTTTAGGTGTACTGCTGAAAAGGAGAGTATGTTTTTCTCTCCCCATCTCAGGATCTCTTCTGCTAGGGCCCACAGAACTCCGCTTCTGGTTCCCCCTTGCTTGCTTGCTTATGTAAGCTATTACTGACGAGTTGTCTGATCTGATCTGAACATGATGTCCTTTTAATTCCTTCTGGAAGGACTGGAGTGCGAACCATACCGCTTTCAGTTCCTTCCAGTTGGACGATCTTGTCCGTTCTTCCCTCCCCCAAGCACCTTGTGCTAACTGGGAGTCCAGGTGTGCTCCCCACCCTACACCGCTTGCGTCTGTGGTTAGGATTCGGGAGATAGGTAGGATCCATAACCGTCCTATGTCTAAATTTTTTGTCTTTCTCCACCACCATAAGGACTTTTTTACCTTTGCTGGTATTGATACGTGCAAATCCAGAGACTCCTGCCTGTGATCCCATATCCTTAATAGGAACATTTGCAGTGGTCGGAAATGCAGGTTTGCCCACTGAACTGCTGGGATTGCAGATGTTAGCAACCCTAGTGTTGACATTATTTTTCTTATAGAACAGGGTATACTGCTCTGAATTGCCTTTATTTCTTTTTGAATCTTTGTTATCTTTTCCTCGGGTAGAAAAACTCTTTGCTGAACCGAGTCTATTACATAACCCAGGTATTTTAACTGTTGTGTGGGTTGTAGACTTGATTTTTCCACATTCACCAACCAACCTAGACTTTCTAGGAATACCCGAGTGTACTCGAGGTTTTCTAATAACCTTTCGGGTGTCCTTGCAAAAAGAAGAAGGTCGTCTAAATAGGCAATAATGGATATGCCTTTTAGTCGTAGTGGTGCCAAAGCTTCTGCCAGAACCTTGGTAAAGATTCTTGGCGAAGATGATAGGCCAAAGGGCAGAGCCTGAAACTGAAGATGTACAGCTTCTTTTCCTGTTTCTATTGCTAGCCTTAGAAACTTCTGGTGATTTGGGTGTATGGGTATGTGCAGGTACGCATCCTTTAAATCTAGCGACGCCATATAACAGTTTGGCGGCAACAGGGCCTTCACTGAATATATGGAGTCCATCCTGAACCTTTTGTAGGTTATGGATAGATTTAGTGGTTTGAGGTTGAGGATCGGTCTGACCTTTCCTGAGGGTTTCTGTACTCCAAATATATGGGAGTAGAAGCCCTGTCCTCTTTCTGCCCCTGGTACCCTGATGATTACACCCTGTCTCCTGAGGTCCTTTATGGATCTCATTAACCCTCTGGCTTTTTCCTTGCTGCTTGGCAGCTTGGTGATGTACAGTCTGTTTGGGGGGAATTTTGAGAATTCTAGGGAATACCCGTCTCTTATCGTCCTTAAGATGTATTGACTGGAGGATATTTTTTCCCATTGTGAGATGAAGGCCCCCAGTCTTCCTCCCACTGAGAGGACTTCAGTCCTTATTGCGGGTCTGCTCAGGAGGGCGAAATATTGCTCCTCCTTTGCTATTCCCTCGCTGACCCCAAGGTTTCTTTTGATTAGTTGCCTTGGGTACTGAAAACCGGGACTTGGTGTCCCTCTTTTGCCTCTTTCTATTTTGTAGAGGCTGGGCCCAGGGTGCTTTCCGTTTCAGCGGAAAAGCCTTCTTTTTGTCCGCTGTATGGTCTAACACTTTCTCTAATCCTGGCCCAAATAACAGGTCTCCCGTAAACGGGATCCCGCATAACTTGGCTTTGGATGCAGCATCCCCTTGCCAAGTCTTTAGCCATAGGGCCCTTCTGGTAGAATTGGCTAGAGCCGAGGATCTGGCTGCCATGCGTACCAGCTCTGCTGATGCATCTGCTATGTATGCAATGCCTTTGAGAAGAGTGGGAAAAGAGGACAAAATCTGCTCCTTCGCAGTACCTTCCTCAATATGTGCCTGTATACGGTTCAGCCAAAACTCTACATTTCTGGCTACCACCGTGACCGCCATGGCTGGCTTTAGGCTTCCCACTGTGGAGTCCCATGACCTCTTTAATAGGGTATCCATTCTTTTGTCCATTGCTTCAGAAAGGACCCCCATATCCTCAAAAGCTAGATCGGTGTGCCTGGAGACTTGTGAGAAGGCAGCGTCTAGTTTTGGGATTTTATTCCATACTGATGACTCATCATCTGAAAATGGGAACCGTCTCTTTAAGGCTTTAGAAAAGAATGGTTTCCTTTCAGGTTCCTGCCATTCTTTCTTAATTGCCTCTATTAAGACGTCATGAACAGGAAAAATTTTCTTTTCCTGTTCTCCTAAACCCTCATACATCTGATCATGCAGGGATAAAGGTTTCTTTTCCGTCTGTATACCCAGCGTGGTATGAATGGCTCCCAACAGCTGGTCTACCTCTTCTAATGAGAGTTTGTATCTAGAGGGTTTTCTGGAATCCCCTTCCAGTGCTTCACCCTCAGATTCTTGGGAGCCGGACGCTGTGCTGTCAGGCTCGTCCTCTGCCTCCTCTCTAGGAGTAACTGAAGGACCGGCACTAGTGGAGGGTAGTGCCTGTGCTTTTCCTAGTACCGGTAGTACTGGTGGGGGGGCAGTTTGCAGTTGAGGGATCTGGAACCCTTCAAAAAAGGTTTTGAAGGCTACAAAGGTACTTGATAGTTCCTTGACAGATGCCGCTAAATCACTGCCCTGCTCTGTGGAATGTTCTTGCACCAACTTGTGAATACATTCCTTACATAATGCTTTCCCCCAGGAATCTTTCAGTGTGTTTTTACAAGAAGGGCACCTCCTTTTTGAGTTATGAGAGGGCTTAGACTTGTCAGGTTTCTGAAAAGACATAAAGAGAAACCCCACACATATTAATACTGACATAAGCTTCCTGCAACTTGCAGGTGCACAGCGTCTTTCATATGGGCTTACCACACTAGGGGCCCAATGAAAAATAACCCTCTGACACAGGAGGGACCTACCCACCCCCCCCTTGCTGAACCCTTGAGGGGGAGGGGGGGATGGGTGGTTGATATAGGCCAGGGGAGGTCCTCCCCAGGTTCCCCTTACCTTTACATGGCTGGAGCTGGTCTCTGTCGTAGCAGTCTGGTCTCTACCTTCTGCGTCCGACATGCTTGTGTCACCACCGGAGCTTTAGCTGACACTACAGCATGTGTAGCTCCTCTCCTAGCCCATGCCTGGCCTCCTTTTCAAGATTCGCGGCCGGAACCGGAACCGCGAACCCGGAAGTACACGCCCCTCTTGCCGGATGTGACGTCACCCGTCACTGACAACGCCGGTCCCTATACCCAGCGTGTTCCGCGCTGCGAGCGCCACACGCCGCTGGAGGTATGGAACGGCAGGACCTGTACCTGTGCTCCGCACTCGGAGCTGAGAAGGAAACCCCCCTGACCTCCGCTTGCACTCAGGGATGCAGGGGCGGCAGTCTCCCCAGGTTAGTTACCTGGTCTGTTTGTCCAAAAGGAGCCGCTGCTGCTTCGTTTGTGGACATGTATCCTTTGCCTGAGCCCATACCCCCTGGTAATCCTGACTCTTTCTGGCTGGTTCCAAAAAGGTGTCTCCCCTCCTGGAGGAAACACAAATAACTGAGGAGCAGCAGGGGAGGAGGAAATTTATAGCAAGCTGGCGCAGGTGTTTCCTACAGAGGGGAGGAGCCAAGGTCTCTCAGGTGGCTGTCCTGAAAGACGATAGGGGAAAAAATTGCTGCAGGGAACATGGCAATCGGCATAGTCACTGCAGATTTGCAAACCTGAAGCCTGCCAATTTGCATCTAGTCATACTCACCGCTTTCGGACACCACTTCTGCTGTGGCTGAAACGCTCTCTCTTTGGAATGAAAGTGTATGAGACACAAGTGGAGGATTTGACTTACGCTGGCCATATATTATACAATTTTCTTATTCAATTTCCTTTAGATTTACCATGGACTATGTAGTGCAAGGGCCTGCCTGATTGCATACAATTAAAAAGTTTAGGTTTCACCTCATATTATATGGTTTTAGTAAATCTAAAAAAGGAACATTATACAAGAAAATTCTATAATGTATGGCCAGCAGCCTTAAGCTAAAAAATAAGTTTATGAAGCTTGTGCATCACATTAGTAAATGGTTTTGGGTGGTCATGTTAGAGACTTTAACTACCTGAGAGCCACGCTATAGCCAAAGGACGGCTACAGCGCGGATCTATTGTGCCGGGACCACGTCCATTGACGTGGTCCCGGCCACGAGCTGCCTGCGCGCCCCCTGAAGGGCGCGTGCGGCGCGCTCTGTGATCAGCGAGTCTGAGAGACTCGCTGGATCACAGATCCGAGTAAGGGGTCGATCCCGACCCCTTACCACATGATCAGCTGTCAGCCAATGACAGCTGATCATGTGATAACAGAGCCGGTATTTGGCTTTTTTTCCTCCTCGCGCTGACAGCGCGAGGAGAAAAAAAAAGCCTTTCATCGGCGGCAGTGAGAGGAACATCAGTCCCTCTCACTGCAATGTGCCCAATCCATTGTGCCCACCTTTGCCCCATTAAAGTGCCGCCTACCAGTGCCATCTGTGCCCACAGTGCCACCCACCCGTGCCCACAGTGCCACCCACCCGTGCCCACCAGTGCCACCCACCCGTGCCCACCAGTGCCCACCAGTGCCACCCACCAGTGCCACCCACCCGTCCCCACCAGTGCCACCCACCCGTCCCCACCAGTGCCACCCACCCGTCCCCACCAGTGCCACCCACCCGTCCCCACCAGTGCCATCTTTGCTGTCCCCACCAGTGCCATCTTTGCTGTCCCCACCAGTGCCATCTTTGCTGTCCCCACCAGTGCCATCTTTGCTGTCCCCACCAGTGCCATCTTTGCTGTCCCCACCAGTGCCATCTTTGCTGTCCCCACCAGTGCCATCTTTGCTGTCCCCACCAGTGCCATCTTTGCTGTCCCCACCAGTGCCATCTTTGCTGTCCCCACCAGTGCCATCTTTGCTGTCCCCACCAGTGCCGCCTATCAGTGCCGCCTCATCAGCGCATATTAATGAAGCAGAAAAAATTACCTGTTTGCAAAATTTTATACCAAACTATTAAACATGATTTTTTTATTTTTTTTATTTTCCATCTTTTTTTGTTTGTTTAGCAAAAAATAAAAACCCCAGCTGTGATTAAATACCACCAAAAGAAAGCTCTATTTGTGGGGAAAAAATTCATTTGGGTACAGTGTTGTATGACAGCGCAATTGTCATTCAAAGTGCGTCAGCGCCAAAAGCTGAAAATTGGTCTGGTCACGAGGGGGGTTGAAGTGCAAAGTAATCAGGTGGTTAAGGCTGCTTTCACACGGAAGCACTTTACAGGCGCTGTAGCACTAAAAATAGTGCCTGTAAAGAGCCTCTCCCCTCACTCCAGTGTGACAGCCCGAGTGCTTTCACAATAAAGTGGAGCGCTGGTAGGATGCCAAAAAAAGTCCTGCAAGCCACATCTTTGTAGCGATGTATGAGCGGTGTATACACCGCTCCTAATGCGCCCCTGCCCATTGAAAATAATTGGTGGCGCTTTGCGGGTGGTTTTAACCCTTTTGCGGCCGCTAGTAAAAGAGCCCCACTTGCGGCCAAAAACCTCAGCAAAAAAAGCTTAAACGTTTTTTAAAAGCGCTAAAAACACATGGTTCCTATGGGGACACTCGCCAAAGAGGGGGCGCATGGCTGTTCTGTGCACAACCATCTCACAGAGCAGGTATGACACTTTTTTTTATTTTTATTTTTTTTTTTAATAATAAACACACACACACCCCAATATCACTTTAAATCCTAATGTGCTAGTAAAGTGCCTGAAAAGATACTCAGTGTGAAAGGGGTCTTACACTGTACCTACAGGTAAGCCTTACTTGTAGAAACAAGTCAAAGTAGGAGTTTACTAATGCTTTAAATTGTACTTGAGGAGAAAAATAATAATTAAGTGGGAATTTTTGACGACATTTATTTCAGAATGCAAACTTTGATCCAGTCAGTTTCTTTTCTCATTTTACACATGGCAATAAACAAACCTGGCAATACAAGTATGCAGTCTTATTACTAAAAGTGGGGGCTAGAATACCAAAAATCACGTTAAAGTGAAAAAAACAAGCATTCACGCTTTCACTCAGTGCATGGAAAGCCAAATCATAATAAAATTAGCACAATTGATTTTTGGAATTAAAAACGCTTCTTTGTACAGCCCTGAACTCGGCATACAGCAGCACACCTCCTGTGACGACATGCTTCGTGTATAAGACTTGCTAGGAAGTGTTGATGTTGTCTGGCAGCTTCAGATTTACAAAACACAGACAAGTAAAAAGGTGCAACATACAGCTGAAGGTGATGACACTTGAGAATTAGCATTTGTCAACTTTAAAATAAACCTAAATGTACTTTGTGGGTTCAAACTAATTCACATCTTTAGATGACTAACCGCTTTAAGATTTGTCAATGAAGAACAAATATGAAGTGTCTGTTCTTTCAAGTACCGTCATCTATTAATTATTTTTCAATTAAAAAACTTTTCTGTTTTTCCTCTGACGACAGATCAAGCACAACAGGCAAATAACTTGTTTTTTGGAAGCAAAGATGGTTTTAATTTCCGCCAGTTCAGCAGGGACAGGCCGAGATTCCATCCATGGATGGACAGGCCAATTGTACCAAAAGTCGATCCATCGACTGACTTGGGTACAAGCAGCATGCGATTGTTCACTGTGTGTTCTCCCAGCAGGGATACACCTTTAGGAGATATTCACTGCGCCAGCAAGTAAGCCTTATACAGTAGGCTCCATCAATCCATTGACTGACTTGGGTACAACCACCAGGTCGGAGATTTAGCTTGCGATTATTCACAGTGTTTAACGCTTCAGTGTTAACCAGGACTTAAATAACGGAGGAGTGAACAGCAAATTAAAGAGCCAGGGAAAAAATCCAATTTAAAAATTAAGGAAACCACTGTTGCATTTAGATGCACTAAGGCCCCTTTCACACGGGACGGATCCGTATTGATCTGCCCCGTGAAGATTCCCTTGCTCAGCGGGGGGAAAAAAAAGGCAAACAGAAATCAGCTTGTATGATCGTGTACTATCATGAAAGCCTTTTTGCAGGAGAATTGACATGACAGACAACTGTTGGTACCCTTAAAGTGGTTGTAAACCCTTACAGACCACTTTTTGCTACAGGTAAGCCTGCACGGTTTAGGAGATATCCCCTGTATTTGCATGTGCCGACATCATCCACACATGCAAACTGAAGCAATGGCACACATGTGCCATTTGCTTCAGCGAGTGTGCCGTTACTGGCGGCTCCCACGCACATGCGCAGGAGTGACATCGCAGCTCCGGCCAATAACAGCGCCGGAGCCGCAATACCCGGAAGTAACCCCTAGGAGTGATGTCGCCGGCCGGGGCTTTGTACGGGCACCGTAGCGAGGCTTCGATCTCAGGTGAGCATTACCTAATGAGCTAGTATGCTATGCATACTAGCTCATTATGCCTGTGTCTTGCAGGTTTTTTTTTTTTCTTCTCGAAAGTGGGTTTACAACCACTTTAACGCTCACTGAAACCATGCTTTATTTTCCCTGAAAGTGATGAAATTAAAAGCTATTTTATCATGTATACCTGCATGTTCTTGGCATGTCAGAGTAAAGCAAGGCATAAAAAAAGAGAAATTATGCCTCATTTTACAAAAATATATTCTAAAATGGCCTGGACAGATTTGTTGGAAGGCTGTCAACTTTATCATAGGGATATTTCAAAATGTTTTCTGTAATTAGTATTGCAGCATTTTCAATACTGTATTCAGTCCATCAGCCTATTTAAAGTAGTCACTGTGCCGTTTGGCATCATGTGCACCACACTGAACATGAGACAGAGACAGAGGGTCCGCCATTTTATTTTTTTTTTAATGTCAGCAACTACAAAAACACTGTAGCTGCTGACTTTTAAAAAGGACACTTACCTGTCCAGCAAGCCCACGATGTCGCCCCCCCCCCCCCCTATATATTGCATTTCATAAGTTAGGTGGCCGAGTTTACTACCACTTTCAGTCACATCAGCCCAATGTGCACTGATGGGTAAAATAAATAAATAAAATTAAGCTTTCAAAAGAAAAGAACCTTGTACCTACTGTGAAACATGAAGGTGGCACCAGCTACGTTGTGGGCCTGTTTTGCAGCATCTGGGGCTTTGAGCCTGTGCAGGAAATAAAATCTCAAGACCATCAAGAAACTCTGGAAAAAAACTGTACTTCCCAGTGTCAAAGTCCTGCCACAATCGCAGGTTATGGGTCCTTCAATAGGATAATCACACCCCAAAAAGGAAAAAAAAAAAAAACCCACCAGATAAAAGCTCCCAAGAATAAGCAAGAACAAAAAATATTGGACTATTCTCAAGTGGCCTTCTATGAGCACTGATCTGAATCCTATTGAACATCTATGTAAAGAGCTGAGACCTACAGTCTGGAGAAGACCCCCTCCAAACCCAAGACATCGGCAGCAGTTGGTTTTAGAAGAGTGGGACAAACCATCGGCTGACACAGAGCAACAGAAATTGTCTCTAAAGGCTGCGCAACAAAACAATAGATTAAAAGAGTAAAATCATTTTTTTCTAAGCCATTTTCATTTGTTTGATTTAAAATATTCTGGTGAATCAAAAATCCAATAAAGTCAGATTTTTAGTAAATATGAAGGTCAGATGCTTTCAACAATGATGTATTCCAAACTATTCAAGTTATTTCTGAGCAAATTGTGGTTTCTCTCTACATAGACGCACAAGCCAGAGAGCAGCGTATGTGTGTGTGGTTAGACACAGCAACATTGTGGTAGACTCTTTTTCAGCAGACTGAATCAAAGTTCAGACAGAATGCGTAATGTGTATGAAGTCAGACAGACAATGAGGGAGATGTTGTGATTTCACGGCTTTCTATCTTAAGGGAAGAGGGAAAAAAAAAAAAAAAAAAAAAAAAAAAAAAACACCCCAACACACACACAGCAGTGCAAAAAAAAAAAAGAAGAAAAAAAAGAAAAAAACTTCTAGTTCCGCTCCCAAGGAAATAAGAAAAGAGGAACTTCACATAACACACAGTATCTATTTAAACACGGATTACGAACTCACAGCGATTAGGGCTGAACATGGCTGAAATTCCTAAGTTGCACTGATGAAGGACGAGCTGACACGCATGCTTAGAGTGAAGGCACTCATGATTTCCTTCTTTCTCCCCCTTTAAATGTATGACTGGCAATGCTTTGAATACAGTTTTAGACTGCAACCAATATTATCCTCTCCTTCAGAGCAAGGTCTAAATTTATACAGTATACAACTGCTTCTGGGTTCACTCATTTAGCTAAACATAAAACTTATTACTATGAAAAAGTATTAGGACCCCTGGCAGGCAGACAGACTACAAAGAGGATAAGCAAAAAACATTACAGTCCCAGCCATATTTTTTTTTTAGAAGGAGAATCTTCATCTAGTTCAGCCACTGCAAGAACAAGCGAGTCTTCATCTTTACCTTCAGTAATACAAAGAGCAGAGCAGCGGAGCGTCTCATCTGGCACAGCACATGGACCTGCATGCCTGGCCTGATGGGATGAATTGTCTGGTGACATGTTCATTACATCCTTAGTTGGCCATGAAGGTAATTGTAGGCTAAAGACACAGGTAAAGACATACGTGTTATATGTAGTAGCAGCATGGAGTACAATGTTACCACCTCACCCAATTAAAACCTGATGCACATGAATTACACAAGTACGGGACCTACGCAGGTGCCCAACCGTGTTCATTTTAAAACCAAATTGAACGTCAGACAGTCTTGACTAAAACGTTGTTTTAGTCGTATTTTAGTCAAAAAAGTGGTGCCTAAATCCACCATAACTCCATTAGACCTCTGAAGGTATGCTGTGATATCTGGCACCAAGCTGTCAGTAGTGAGTCCTTCAAGTTGCCATGCAGGGCCTCCATGGATCAGACTTGTTTTTCCAGCACACCCCGCAGATGCCCGATTGAAGTTGACTTGGCCTCCAAATTCTCCAGATCTCACACCTCAAACTCCTGGTATTCCTCAAACCATTTTTGAATTCATCAGACCAGGTCACCTTCTTCTATTGCTCAGTGGTCGCGTTCCAATGCTCATGTGCCCATTGTAGAGGCTTTGGACATGGGTCAGCATGGGCACCCTGACTGGTCTGCAGCCACACAGCCCAAGATAACAAACTGGGATGCACTGTGTTTCCCCGATAACCTTCTACCAGAACCAGCATTAAAAAAAAAAAAAAAAAAAAAAGAAGTTCACATTTGTACAAAAAAATAATAAAATGCACATCTTTTTGCATTTATTATTTTATGTATTAGGAGCCTATAAAGCATTGCACCAGTGATCAGATGATTGCCGATGCCACGCAGGTCTTTAGTGTATCTGCTTGCCCATACATCCCGGGCAGTGGCTGCAGCACTGGGAACATGTTACATTTTACATGTTGCACCCTATAATCAGGCGGAACATGCAACACGTTCCCAAAGGTCAACTTATCCTTCAACTTTTTCAGCAATTTGAGCTACAGTAGTGCTGCAATTGGATTGGACTAAACAGGTCAACATTTATTCCTCAATAAACCCTGGCCGCCCTTGTCACCAGTTCTCCTTCCTTGGACCACTTCTGGTAGGTCCTGACCACTGCAGACTGGGAAAATCCCACAAGAGCTGCTGTTTTGGAGTTGCTCAGACTCAGGCATCCAGCCATTACAGTAAGGCCTTTGTCAAAGTTATTCAAATCGTTACGCAAGTTCATTTTTTCCGGTTTTAACACGTCAACTTTAGGGACAACATGTTCACTTGCTGCCCAATATCTCCCACCCACTGTAACAAGATATTGTTATTCGCTTTACCTTTCAGTGGTCATGTTATGGCCGATTGGTGTACATTTTAATCGAAATGCATGTTAACCACTTCAGCCCGGACCAATTGGCAGCCAAAGGACCAGGCCCCTTTTTGCAATTCGGCACTGCGTCGCTTTAACTAACTTGCGCGGTCATGCGACGTGGCTCCAAAACAAAATTGGCGTCGTTTTTTTCCCACAAATAGAGCTTTCTTTTGGTGGTATTTGATCGCCCCTGCGGTTTTTATTTTTTGCGCTATAAACAAAAATAGAGCGACAATTTTGAAAAAAAATGCAATATTTTTTACTTTTTGCTATAATAAATATCCCCAAAAAATGTATAAAAAAACATTTTTTTTCCTCAGTTTAGGCCGATACGTATTCTTCTACATATTTTTGGTAAAAAAAAAAAAAAAAAAAAAAAAAAAAAAATCGCAATTAGCGATTATTGATTAGTTTGCGCAAAAGTTATAGCGTTTACAAAATAGAGGATAGTTTTATAGCATTTTTATTAATATTTTTTTTTTTATTAGTAATGGCGGCGATCAGCGATTTTTATTGTGACTGCGACATTTTAGCGGACACATCGGACATTGACACATTTTTGGGACATTTGTCATTTATACAGCAATCACTGCTATTTAAATAGCACTGATTCCTATGTAAATGACAGTTGTAGTTAGGGGGTTAACCACTAGGGGGCGGGGAGGAGTCAGTGTGACGTGTTGTGTTTTTTTTTTTACAGTAGGGGGGCGTGGCTGTACGTCTGACGTCATTGATCGGCGTTCCCGATGACAGGGAACCTCCGATCACTGACAGTCAGTGTAGGAAGCGCGGGGAGAGGTTTGTTTACATAGACCTCTCCCCGTTCTTCAGCTCCGTAACCCGATCGCGGGATACCAGCGGCGATCGGGTCCGCTGGTCCCGCGGCCGTGGTCACGGAGCTCCCGACCGGGTCGCGGGCAGGCAAATTAAAGGGGAC
The DNA here is from genome assembly GCA_028564925.1 of Lithobates sylvaticus. Lineage (NCBI taxonomy): Eukaryota > Metazoa > Chordata > Amphibia > Anura > Ranidae > Lithobates > Lithobates sylvaticus. Next base: position 498,492,622 of record CM053029.1, read on the forward strand.
GTACAGGTACGTGCTTTTGCCTGCCCGCGCCATTCTGTTGACGTATATCTACAGGAGGCGGTCGGGAAGCGGTTAAGTAATGTGCACGTTTCACACGTTACCGTTAACTATCACAGTACTCCCCCCCTCACAGTGTCTTCTGCTTGTCTCTCCAGAGGGACAACTCCATCTTTGTTCAGGCACTATCCATGGTATCAACTTTTTAGGCAGGGAGCAGGCTCAGGTGACCGAGTCATAAATCCTGATGCCTGTGTTCACAAATATCTGATACAGATCAGCCCCTGCTGAAGCCTACTTTGTGACATACTGCTACCAATGCTGATCTCCTAGGCATACTGGTTAAATGGCTCAATCTGGTTTCAAAACATCCTGACACAATTATTCAGAACATACAGATCAGAAAGTCAGAACTCCTTGCGGGTGTTTATCAAGTAAAATTAGAGACACGATTAGATGCAAATCAGGCTCATTCAAAGACTTTGCAACTGTATACAGCATTTGCAATCCCTGCATCCGGAATCCCAGGCAGCCGATTTGCAGAGGTCTGAGACTAAGCACTGAGGATGAGAGATCTTCAATCCAAATAGATGCATTATTTACACATGTTTAGGTGCAGGTTTTGTCCTATCACAGTGCTGAATCTAGAGCAGCAGAGGGAGGAATTAATGAATTCAACTGAACTCTTAGGCCTCATGCACATGACGTATACAGACATTAACTATGCCTAGTATAAGCAAAGTTATCCCGTGGCTGGGAAATAGCTGGATGTCACTGTACTTTTTTTTTTCTTTAAAAGAAAAGACCCTTCATTGCATTGGCCTTTTACCTGTATGTGTATACAGCGTGAAATATATGCTGTCCGCACATGCGTATGTAACTGCCGATGCAATAATGCATCAGCAATTACGCTAATACAGGGGCATACAGCAATTAAACTGGATGTAAACCCAATGTCATCCTTTATAAACTATTTCCATAGGGGTTAGCTACAAGGATATACATGCATCTTTACCTGGCAAATGTCTCCTGTCTGTTATGAGACCCGAAAAAAAATGCAGATTCTGTGGGTGGGTCTGTTGTCTGGAGCTTGGTGGGTGGAGTCGTGATGTCAGACTCCCCGCCCACCTCTACACTCCCCTTGTCAATATGCATTTTCTCCTGTGTATTTCTTACACTGAACTTCTGCTATGATCTCCAACATCCAGTGAAAAAGACAGTAAAGAAACCACATGACTTCAGCATGCCAAATTATGCTGAGGTGTGGAACATCCAATCCTGGCAGAGCAGCAGAAGAAAGGAGTGGGAGAGAATTAAAAAAATAATGCATGTCTCTTAGGCTAGTGCACGAGATGCGTAAATCACCTGTCACTCACAGCAAGGGGGAGGATTTGACAAAGTTTTTCTCCGTTTGTCAAGATTTCTCTCACCAAACAAGAGGATTGCTCAGAGCTGGATTAACTCTTTGTGGCAAGACTGGGCTCAAATGATAGGAAATCTTATACTCTACATTATGACATCAAAAATAGAAAAACATTTTCAGGTTTACATCCACTTTAAGATTTTTAAAGACTGTAAACCCCCCATCTGGGTGATTTGAACTTGATGGACTCAACCTCACCTACTATGCAACTATACAAGAAGCGCAACAGACCAGTGTGAAGACATACATAGAATTTAAAAAGGGATACATTTTTCTTGAGCTTTTGTGGTGCTAAAAAAGGTGCCAATAATGGCCGACAAATTCATATTGATTTAAATTCAGGATATCAAATTAAAAAAAGTCGAAGCCAAGTATATATAAAAAAGTTTTAAAAAAAAATTATTTTCAGTTTTCAGCCAGGTGTATCCTACATTTTCGGTTTTGGCACCAAAATGTCCATTCGGTGCACGGCAAGAACGGTCACCAGGACAAGTTTTACCTTTAGTTATACATAAATATGTATATGTGTGTGTGATCTATACACAAAGACTGGATGGCAATAAACATACAACAGTTTATAAAAAAAACTCTTCTACAAATAAACGGCCATTGAGCAACTTGTGGAAAATATATAGTACCACCACAGTACGATTATTAATGACACGTTCAAAGCATATTAAAATGGAGCAACTTGAAGCTTTTGCGTAAACCCTTTCCCTAACAATTTTTAAGCTGCATGATGCAATTTTGAAAAGATCACAAGACAATTACTAGAAAACAAAAATCAGATCCCTTTAAAGAAACCACAAGCACACTTGGGGAACAGATGGGGTACAGATGGAGTGATTTCATCTGAAACAAATGGTGTTAGTGTATGATAGTGTAGAGGAAATGCAGTGCATTGCATCATGTCAGCTGCGCTCACATATTTATAATATGCATTTGATTGAATATTATATTATGAATATTAAATATCATATACACAGCAATAAGCAGCTTAGGTGTATCCAATCACAAAGCACCATCTCCACTTTGCCACTCCATCAGGATTTATGATAAATGCCGTGATATTACCTCTGTTGAACTAAATCTGCAACCAGCAGTCTGAGAGGGCCAAAGAGATTGTACAGACTGCTCAAGAGTCATACATAGAACTAGAGCAGCTTTGGATGATAGATACTTCAAATTAAAAAAGATTATTTCATATCCTCGTCCTGATGTAGGTAACAGCACTGTGACAGAGCCTTTGAAGTCCTGAACCTGTTTAAATCCCACTGTCTACTCTCTTTGTAACTTTAGGAAAATCTGCCTTTATCCCCCCTCATCAAGCACCGTAGAATGCAAGGCATCTGGAATTTTGATACGATGAAAAAAAAAAAAAAGAAAAGAAAAAAGGCTTGCACACGTTTGATTTTAATAAAGACACAAAAGGAAGACATGGCTGTCAGCTTAACCTTGCCTCAGTCAGAGTGTGTTAAACAGTACTAGACGGTATTAAGCTGAACAGCAAGAAAGAAAAAAGGAAATGATGTTGCCATGTTATCCATCAACGAACCGCTTCCATCAAATGATACCTTAATGGAAATACCGATATTCCTAAACAGATTTTATGTTCTCTGTCTTTCCCCAAATATGCTACGAGGCAAGTCTCTATAGGTTATTATGCAGAAAGCAGCCCATTTCTGTCTACTGTCGTTCATTTTATTAAACTACCCAGCTGCTTTACACATAATCAGCAAAAGCACATTTCCAGGCAAATTGTTAGGCTGCGAGCAGAAAAACACGCATCAGTGATGTCAGTTATAACAGGATCTAGAAGATAAATGATCACATTTACTAGGTTAGAGTGCCCATAGCCCTAGGAAGGTGGTCGTTGTCCAGGTACAATCTGCCATTGCATGATATCCTTTGTGAAGGCGTGGGCGGGTTTTACTAGTAAGAAAATAAATTAGAAATCTATAAAAAAGGTTATTAGGACTTACTTCATATACCTGGCTATTGTTCCAATAAAGCAGCACCCGTCCTTTATAAGCAGACCTAATGAGTACAGGAGGTCCCCGGGTTACAAGCGGAGGGAGACAACAGGAAGTGAGGAAATCTACCCCTAGGAAGGGAAATTCACTCCTGTAAGAGTCATTATGGGAAAAAGGAGTCTCCACTGAAGCTTCATCACCAATCCTTGTTTCCACAACAACCCAAATGTTTCAAAATCAAAATTTTCATAGGTACAGAAAGTGAGGTGAAATCTTCTGAACAGGGGCTCAGACAGCAAAACAAAAAATGGTACAGGAGTGTCAACCAGTTCCCTGTGCTTTTCAAATAAACTTATTAAAAATTATTTTTTTGGGCTGAAACTACTTAAATGTATTTGTTCCAACTTACAGACAAATTCAACTTAAGACCAAACCTACAGACCCCATCTTGTTTGTAACCCGGGGAATGCCTGTTTTTTCAGGGCACACAAGCCAAATCCTAAATCAGAAGGCCACAAACAGTACCTGTCCAGTCGAGTGCATACTACTAAAGCGCAATTATTATTTTCCCCATTCAGTAGGGCTTGTGCCTGCACTGCATTGGTTAACGGCTCGTTTTTGTCTAGGGCAGGTCTCTCCAAACTGCATCCTGGATGTGGCCATTAGCTTGCCTATATCCAGCCCTTGGGGCACTATTCCTGCCACTGACATTAACAATGCAATTTTTTTCGACTCCCATTGACCATTAAGCCTATTGCATGGTTTATGCCTACTGATGTCAGGACATTTTCTACTTCCATTGGCCACAGTCTGGTCCCCTTAAAGTCTGAAGGACAGTAAACTGCCCCTTTGTTTCGAAAAGTTTGGGGATCCCTGGTGAAGGGGATTGGAGAGCAGAGATATACTCACCTAATCCTCCCTGCACAAGACCGGTTCCCCGCCACCAGTGGTTTAGTGCTCTTGTGCGGTGGACTGTTCCTGACATCACTCCCATAGGCCTTCTCTGGACGTGAAGACATCGGGAACAGTCCACCGCTGGATTAAAGAGGAGAGCATCTTCTTTGAAAACTCATAGTATGTAAAAAACACTGAAATAAAAATGCATGATATTCAAATATATGCATTTCTCCCTGATAATGTCTTTGCACTAGAACTACTTCACATCTAATCTGCAAATGAAAACAGAATTCCTGAGCAGTTTTGATGACTGATACCAAGCAATTTTCAGTTAAAAAAAATAATAATAAATAAATGATACCAGCTTGGGTCCCTGTTGGGCAGCTTGTCTGTCAGCTGATGATTGCTGGGATTTCTCTGTCCACAGCTCAACTCAAACTGCAATTAAGAATACGTCAAACAACCGCTGATGACTTTGTTCAGAGGCACTAAAATTACAACCATTTAAAAATATGACAGCCATCACATTTTCGCTTTTTGGATACAATATCTAGAAATTCTAAACCATTTTAATTAGTATATAGCTTAAATCAGATTTGCAGAGAAGACGAAGACCTTAAGCACATTGACATACTGTAGGTGTCAATATACTTCCCATAACTGTGCACTAAATGTGAGCTGTCCCCTGTCAGAACAGTGACCCTCAAAAGGTATGTAGAGGAGGTAAGTAAAAATGGCTGCTGTGCATACTTTGCATGGATAGTTCCCTTGAAATAATGAAGCCATAACATTAGTCATGGAACTACAGGGTGTCCCAAAAGCTGCCATACAAAATCAGGAAAATTGGAAATTGTAGCTAAATGTACCCTCATTTAGAAAATATGAATTACAATATTTAAGACAAATATTAAATACGAGTTAGGAAAAATTAACAATGTATGGACACTTTTGGACACCCTATAGTATATACAGATGGAG